>LNAC01001013.1:272032-434876 GCA_002007465.1 Ailurus styani | reverse complement strand
AAAAAAAAAAAACAACATCACCGTTCAAGCTGGGTTAACCTTAAGGAAAAAAAT
Organism: Ailurus styani; assembly: GCA_002007465.1. NCBI lineage: Eukaryota > Metazoa > Chordata > Mammalia > Carnivora > Ailuridae > Ailurus > Ailurus styani. Next base: position 434,822 of record LNAC01001013.1, on the reverse strand, counting down.
TTTTTCTTAGGGTTTTTTTTTTCTCTTTAATATTATAAATAGTCTTAGGCACTAGCATTATCTGTTGAGGATGATGGCCCATTTGCCTCTGACCAGCCTCTTTAGCAATGCCTTGTGATTTCATTCTATTACCTGCTGTGAATGCTCCAAGTAAACAGTGATTTGGGGAGTTGTAAGTAACTTGGATATAGAGATTAAATCAATTCAGCCTATCCTTTGTCTATATTGCTTTTATTTTTTGTTGTAAGTGCTTCTGTTATCGCAATCACCCAGCTGGCATTTTAAGTTACTACATAAAAAAACCCCCAAAAACAAAAAACTATCATTTCATTTTTAACCTGACTTAAAAAAAGAAAAAGAAAAAAAATAAAAAGTGAGCCGTGAATACGTGTGTGGTAGTATGTATATATGTATAGGAATCTGTCTTTTATTATTATGGATATGTAAAATCATAGCCTTTTCTTGCATAAAGCAGGAGATCTAAAATTAAAAACGAGGAAAAGTTCTGTTGGATTCTCTGAGGGCATATAAAGAGAATTTCCTTTCCTTTGTCCACAGAGTTAATTTCCTACTAAAATCTTATAAAGATGGATAGTTTCTTGCAAAGAAAAAAAATCACAAAAAATGCATAGGTAGAAAGAGCTACAGTGACAGATTATTTTGTTCAGCCGTTCTTAAATTGGGGTCCTTGGTTTGGGAGACTGTGGGTTCCCCAAAAGTGTACGTAATTTTTTGTATTAATGTCATTATGTTCACTTTTAATCAGGTTCTCAAAAAGATACATTACCCAGAAAAGATTAATAACTACTAATCTAGTCCAAACGAGAAAGTTTAATCCTAGAGTGGGAGCAAATTGTCAGTTACACCACGGACCAGTGACATCCACAGCTGCAAAACTCAAACTCTTAAGGCCCTTACGCTAGTGCAGATACAAAGAGATTGTTTCTTCAACTTGCATCCTCTTGTGAAAAAACACTGCCTGCTTTATTTGTTGCAAAGATTGTTGTAAAGGTAAAGATAAGAGTTCTCACGATAACATTTTAATTTTAACATTTATTGCCACTGACATGACTCTTTTAAGACCTATAGGACAAGACATAGCCCCGGGGGGGGGGGAGTCCCTCAAAACAAAACAAAACTCTTTTCTATATGCATGATGAAAATCTAATTTATTACCTACAGAAGCAAAGATGTCTTGTATTTAACACTCCACGTTTGAACATCAACTAGAATTTCAAAGAGACAAGGCTGTTCATATAAAATAGCAGACATACCTGGAAAAAGGTTTCCTTTTCTGAAAAAAATCTTGCCCCTCTTTTACTGAAATTAGAGGTATTAATATAATCGCATCAATAAACTATGATCAGCAAAGAGTCAGTATTGCACATTAAGCCTGTACTAACTCAAATTTCTTTTTACTCGTTCTTTCTGTTATGTGTTTTTATGAAAATTCTTTTTAATTTAGAAAGTGTTGCCAAGATGTACTGGTTATCAAATATGCCTTCAGAGCTAAATCTGTAGGAACATTGCACATTTCCCGTATCTTTTTCTGACTTGCCTTCCCTCCACAGAAGGAAGAAGAAAGAATTCCAAGGGAAGGAAGAAATATCTATAAGTAATATGTTCATGGGGATTCAATGCTAGATGGTTTACCATGCTTCATTGCTATTGGTGAATCAGAGCAAAAAAATGATGGTAGCATCTATCATGTTCTGTGAAACCATGCACAATTTTAGCAAAGGCAAGAGAAGTCATTCTGCTTATTTCAGCAATGTGCTCTATTTCATAGCAATTGATAGATGTCTACAAAATAAAATCACTAAACTGCAAAAATGACTTAATTCTTAAAGTAGGGAAGTGGAGTTTTCCCCTGAGCCAAGAATATAATGGCCAGTGAACATAAAGTGATAGGATCATGCAGTATCGTCCCAACAGTGACTTTAAACTTGATAATTTCCCCTTCACGACCCAGAATACCAGATAGTGCAACAAATAATATTCCTGATTCTGAACTTAAATGCAAATAATTAATGAAGTATTTCCTCTTGTGTAGAAAGTAAATACAGGGTTTTGTTGTTGTTGTTGTTGTTCAGGAATGTCACTGCACTTTCAATGTCTCCAGTATAAACCAATGTTTGGCAAAAGAGAGATATCTTATATCTCCGTGACCACTGAGAGACACAGTGCTCTTCAGTCTCAAAGTGCAAATTAAACAAAGTACCTTTAGACAGAGGTGAAAAATAAGACAATCTATGCTGGGGAAAAAAGTAAATAAAAATAACAGAGGCCAAAATGCTGAACAAAGGGAAAAGTTACTAGTCTATATATTCCATTATGATTTACAGTAACGATATTTTCCTCATTACTATGCAACAGTAATAGATTAAGTAAATTGCAGATGAAAAGGACCTATTAAATCATCGTGCCTAATGTATGCAAAGGAGGGCAGATTTCCATAGACAGAGGAAAAAAGAAGAAAGAAAACTATAAAAATAGATACTCAAGCAACATCTACCAAAATTCATTCGGTGTTAAGGGCAGACATCAAATAGAGGTATTAGCATCAGTAGTGAGGAAGAGGAGGCACAAAGTACCCGTATTAATACAGAGTCCTGTGCTGTATCTTCAAACATCCATTATATTTGCCTGGAGCGTTCCTAAATCAAAGCTACTCTGTTTATACTCACGTAGAAAATGTAATCTGAGTTTCAGTGCATTTTTAATTTATTCAGTCTTGCATTTGTTCAACCAAAAACAATTTAAAGAGGACCAAAGCTATCAGCCTCACAGTGAGCAAGTGCGGCGCCTCACTAGGGAGTTCTTGAATCTGCCATAAAAATCAACAGTGTGAATCTAACAGTTTTCTTTTCATTTGAGCACTGAAAAGTGAATCATCATAGCAACTATTCTTCAGGGCCTCTTTGGCTTCCCGATTAAACATGTAATGTGACCTGTCATCTTGCCACATCCTTTGCTTTTCCATTTTAAATAATCATAAATAAGAAAACCTTGCTACTCTTTGGCATGATACAGCTACTTGATTCAGCTGAGCTTCAAAGTCTTAGAAATTGCACTCATTCCTTGTTCAGAGTCCTGGTTCCTCTCAAAGGCTTTCAGCTGAAAGATTCTTTATTGTATTCAAATCTTGTCCCATATGGGTTGTTTTGGTTACTCAGTTTATGAAGAGTCTTAGAAATTGAATTGGGTCCGCAGCAGAAAACACCAACAGTTTTCCTGGTGAGAGAGAGGGAAAAAAGGGAAAATCAGGTGGAAAATTAGGTAGAGCATAACAAGAAGTACGTGTCGGGGCATGTTTAAGGTATTAATGAAGTTTGTTTCTTGCTGTTTTGCATACTGAATTAATTTCCCAATTATTTCCAAATGTAAATGATCACCATGAAGATATTTTATGTACTTTGTGCTTTCCCTGCTAGAATTCAGGATAATTCAAAGAATGTAACTCTGAGCACAGATTTGCTTATTATCAGACAGAAAGTAAGCAGTCTGCCCTCAGCCTTTCCATTATATGCAGAAACCAAACCAAGAACAGCAACGGACAGATGTCCACTCACACTGGATTGCATCAGTCTTCTCTTACTGGATGTTTTATATGCATTTTTCTAAAGATTCCATGAATTGTCATGGGCAGTGATGAGTAAAAGAAAGAAAAGCTATTACCAGTTTGAAAGGATAGTTCTAAGTAACTAATTTATATCCATGTTAAAGCAAAAGCATATTAATCTGTATACATTTTCTTTTTTATTTATGTACTATAATAACTGCACCAAATGCCAAGTAGGTTTTATTGTTTGCTAACATAAAATTTTAATAGATAAATTATACACATCCCTAACAAATTGACTAAATAAATCCCAGGAAATGACTGGTATTTCACATCGATCTTCCTCCGAAGTTTGTTATTTGCATTGAATTCTTCCTAAAATACCAAAATGATTAAAAATTCATATCCTATCTTGGCTAAATATAGTATGTCCTCATTATCTTACCTGAGAATAAGTGGTACTGAAAAAAAAACCCAGTAAATCCATTTAAATGGGTACCAAGATTTTGTAATAAATACTTAAAAATGGGTTTACTGAAACTTTCCATCTTGAAAAGTGAAACAAAGAACTACAAAAATAGAACTTTCACTTGCAGCCATGGAATAGCGGGAACTAGATTTACCCTCATGCATTGGAAAACTAGGGGAAAAACCCAATATGTGGAATAAGTATTTTCAGATACTGGACGGTAGGTAGAACAGAACAGAGATTCCTAAGAAAAAGAGAAAAAACCAAGGTGAGGAAACCAGTTACTGGCAACTGTCTTTGGTTATGGCCTGGAGGCAATCTACAGACTACGGCAAAGAAACTCAAGCCAAGATTGGGATTCTCACTAAGTTGAAGAGACAAAGAATGGAATTCATGGACAACAAAGTGGCTAGAATTTGTGGAAGGGAAGAGAGATCCACAGAAGGAAGCTCTATCCTCAAGTCTTTGGCTGAGCACTAATGTGCTCATGTGTGAGAAGAAACTACATGAATCTGGATAAAGAACTAGCAGGGAGCAGTAAGACAAACAATTCCGAGTTGACACAAGGTTGTGAATAATTCATATTCCCACAAGCCAGAACGGAAAGATCTACTTATCATACGTGGGCAATGGGTAGTGTTCTAGAAAGTTATCACCTTACTTGCAAGAGGCAGGGTGGATGTTGGTAAAATTAGCCTTACACGGAAGTGCTCTGGATCTATACCCAGAAAGATCAAACTGAACCCAGTTCATAAAACTGCATGCCAGAAACAAGGCCAAAAGTATTGAAAAGAGAAGATCAAAATTTGGCATTTAACATCAAAACTCCACAGTGTACAGTACTCCATAAGAAATCACCAAGAATTTGGGCGCCTGGGTGGCTCAGTGGGTTAAAGCCTCTGCCTTCGGCTCAGGTCATGATCTCAGGGTCCTGGGATCGAGGCCCGCATTGGGCTCCCTGCTCGGCAGGGAGCCTGCTTCCTCCTCTCTCTGCCTGCCTCTCTGCCTACTTGTGATCTCTCTCTGTCAAATAAATAAATAAAATCTTAAAAAAAAAAAAAGAAATCACCAAGAATTTTATAAACCAAAACTAGGAGTGTTATGGACTGAATTATGTCCCCTCAAAATTCCTTATGCTGAAAAATCAAACCCCCAGTACTTCAGAATAGAGCTGTATTTGTAGATAAAATTTTAAAGATGTGATTAAGTTAAAATAAGGCTTTAGAGTAAATCCTATTCCAATCTGACTAATGTCTTTATATTTGGAGTACACTGTGATAAACTAATGATGTAGCTCTAAACCGAGAACAATGTTCCTCTGATTTTTAGCTTCATTTTTAGCTTCAAGAATTACTTGAAGGACTTCATAGACCATAGACTAGCTGGTCCACAGATCATCCGTAGAGCTTCTGATACAGGAGATCTTGGATAGGACTCAAGAATTTGCTTTTCTAACAAGTTCCAGGTGATGCCGGTCCAAGGAATACAGTTTGGCAACCAATGCCTTAAAGAAATCCTTAAAAGCAAACAGACAAACAGAGAAGTATGGCTAACATGCCAATATAGGAGGAAAAAAATGGAATCATAAATGTACTGAATCCAAAAGAAGATAGATGAAGAAAGAAAGAAAGAAAGAAAGAAAGAAAGAAAGAAAGAAAGAAAGAAAGAAAACAAATGAGACAAATGGAAAGCAATAGTAAACTGCTGGATTTAAACCCAATCAAAGGGAGCCAAGAACACCCAATGAGAAAAATACAATCTCTTCAATAAATGGTGCTGGGAAAACTGGGTATTTACATGCATAAGAATGAAACTGGACCACTATTTTACACCACTCACAAAAATTAACCTGAAAAGAATTTAAGACTTAAATGTAAGCTCTGAAACTATCAAACTTCTAGAAGAAAACACAGGGAAAAAGCTCCTTGATGCTAGTCTCTTTGTTAATTTCATGGATACGACACCAGAAGTATAAGCAGTAAGGCAGAAATAAACATGTGTGACTGTATCAAATTAAAAAGCTTCTGTACAGCACAAGAAATGATCAACAAAATGAAAAGACAGCCTATGGAATGAGAAAAAATATTTGCAAACTACATATCTGATAAGAGGCTAATATCCAAAATATATAGGAAATAATACAACAAAATAGCAAAAAAAAAAACAAGAAAAAAGAAATAACAAAATAATAATAATTCAATTAAAAAATGGGCAAATCTTGAATAGAAGAAGTTCAGGCTATTTTCAAAATAGCCAAAAGGCACTTGACAAGGTGCTCAGCATCACTAATCTTCAGGGAAATGCAAATCAAAACCACGATGGCATAAAATCTCACCTTCTAGCAAGGCTATCATCAAAAAGATAAAGAGGCAAATGTTGGCAAGAATGTGGAGAAAGGGGGACCCTTGTTGCACTACACTACTGTGGGAATGGAAATTGGTGCAGCCACTGTGGATAATGGGTATGGAGATTTCTCAAAAAATTATAAATAAAAGTACCATATGATCTAGCAGTCCCTCTTCTAGGTATATATACAAAGGAAAGGAAATCATTACTTCAAAGAGATATCTGTAAATCCATGTTAATTGCAGTTTTATTTACAATAGCCAAGACATAGAAACAACCTCAGGGTCCATCAATGGCTAAATGGATAAAGAAATTATGATGTCCATAAGAGACTCCTAATCTCACAAAACAAACTGAGGGTTACTGGGGGGTGGGAGGGTAGGGATAGGGTGGATGGGTTATGGACATTGGGGAGGGTTTGTGCTATGGTGAATGCTGTAAAAGGTGTAAGCCTGATGATTCACAGACCTGTACCCTTGGGGCAAATAAAAAAAAGAAATCATGATGTGATACACATATATATTTATATGTTAATTATTTATATCACACACAAACAGAGTAGTAGTATTCAGTCATAAAAGAAGGAACTCCTGCCATTTACAACAACATGATTGGAACTTGAAGGCACTGTACTGATACAAATCAGACAAAGAAAGACAAATACTCTATGATCTTGCCTCTATGTAGAATCCAAAAAAAAAAAAAACAACCCAAAAACTACCCCCCAAACCCAAACTCATTGAAATAGAGAGTCAACTGGTGGTTACCAGCACCAGGTGGGAGAGGTAGGGAATGGGTGAAGGTTGACAAAGAATTATAAACTTCTAGAATTCTAAGAAGAATAAGTTCTGGGAATGTAATGTACAGCATGGTGACTACAGTTAACAATATTGTATATTTGAAAGGTGCTAAGAAAGTAGATCTTAAAAGTTTTCTTCACACACACATGCACAAATTATAATGATGTGAGGTGATGGCTGTATTAATTAATCTTCTTGTGGTACTCATTTTGCAATATATGTACATATATTAAATCATTACATTGTATTTATACATATTAAATTTACACAATACTATGCTAATTATATCTCAATAAAGCTGGAAAAATCCAACAATATTTTTACTCTATGAAATAATAAAATGTAATTTATTTGGTAATGAATAAATATAATAAAATGCAATAATAATAATATATCATGGAATAGTTCAAACATACAACTAAATCCTCCAACTAAAAAACTCCAATATACGTGAAACAAAAACTAAAAGGACTGTAAAGATATATAAATCTAGAATTACAGCTGATGATTTCAAAACTCTTCTCTCTGTAATTGACTGAACAAATAGAAAATCTGTAAGCATACTGAAGACCTGAATACCACTATCAAACAATTGGAACAAATTGATATTTATAGTGTGCTGTATCCCCAAACAATGGAATACAAATTCTTTGCAAGTGCCTGTGGAACATTCATCAAGACAGACCACATTCTGGGCAGTAAAACGATCTCAAATAAATTTTAAAGGATTAAAATCACAAAGAGTATATTTTCTCAACAGAACTCAAGTGAACTAGAAATCAAAACCAAAAAGATACATGTAGAATCACCACATGTTTGGAAATTAAACAAAATACTCCTAAAATAACCAATGGTCAGAGAAGAAATCGCATGGAAAATTTAAAAATATTTTGAAGTGCATAAAAATAAAAATATACCAACATTTGTGTGATGTAGCTAAAGTGTTGAGAGGGGAATTTATGGTATTGAACACTTTTATTAGAAAAGAACAAGGGAGGGCGCCTGGGTGGCTCAGTGGGTTAAAGCCTCTGCCTTCGGCTCAGGTCATGACCTCAGGGTCCTGGGATCCAGGCCTACATCGGGCTCTCTGCTCATCAGGGAGCCTGCTTCCTCCTCTCTCTGACTGCCTCTCTGCCTACTTGTGATCTCTCTCTCTCTCTCTCTCTCTCTGTGTCAAATAAATAAATAAATAAATCTTAAAAAAAAAGAAAAGAACAAGGGTCTGAGATCAATGATATAAGGCTCCACCTTAAGAAACTAGCAAAAGAAAACCTAATTAATCCCAAAGAAAGAAAGAAAATAAAACAAAAGTGTGAAAATAAATTAAATTTAATAAAATTTAGATTACTATTAAAACCAGATCTAGACACACCAGGTTCCTTAAATTGAATAAAACATTCAGTTTATACCACCAAAAACCAAAGACAAACAAAAAACATAACGTGGTTTCCATGAAAATGAGAAAGCACTGAGTCATTTTGTCTGTTTGTTTACATTCTCTGTCAACACTGCATTGCAGTAAGATACCATTACTTTCTTCACAGGGCAATTATAAAGTTAGCTTTTCAATTTTTACAGACTTCCTGAAAGCTTCTCTTAAATATTCCACAACAAATTATCATTTTTAAAGCACCCATATATCATATATACATTTTTTTACATTTTGTATTTCATTTGTCAACTACTTTAACTCTAGTAGAGTTCTGTGTAATTTGAGGAGTGCCCAAATGTTACTTTCACTAACAAAGAAACCCTGTAACTTTTTCAAGATCTAAATCTCTGCAATCCATTTGCACTAAATTTGCCTTAGGTCCAACAATCATCCAGAGATTTATCTACAAAAACTTTGCTTTGCTGCTATGGGTAGAGATCCATGCTAAAGCAGAGAATGTTGTTTGGAGTCATATGTTGGAAACTAGATCCATAAATGTTCAGGATATTTGTGTATATTTTCCTATTATATCAATCTTTGTTTCTCCATGAAGATTTGTAAGTGTGGGATCTCACAGTAATGACAGCCTATTTACTCCTTGGAATACAGACCCAGAGGTTTGTGTGACTTGACCCAGAGACATAGATCAAATGTTAGACAGCAACACCTAGGTATTCTTAATCTGTATTGCTTTTAAAACACCATGAGGCAGGAGAATTTAGATATGATCTCAGACATTTCACATAATCCCAGAGTAATAGTTCCCTACTCTAAAGGCCACATAAAGTTAATCCTTTATTTCTCTTTTGAATAATGTATAAATTTGACTAATTTATGATATGATACACATTTTTATTACAAATAATAGGAAAATGGACTTTGGTTCAGGTGATAAAAAAATTTCCTATCATCTTATCAAATACTGAATTAGCTTATAAAGTAATATTTAGAATATCTTTATATGTTTTTGAAAAATTAGTTGTTAACACTTTTAGTATATTACAGTTAACATTCTATTGTAATATACATAGTGAACATGATGGTTTCTTGCAACATCTCACTGTCCCCACGAGGGGCATGGTAACATAAAATTGCTACTCTTTCTACTTGTGACCATGCTCTGCCGTAAATAAAACACATTGCACTTTACAGTCAGAAGATAGGATTCATGTCTGAATTCTGACTCAACCATAGCTTGATATAAATCATTATCTTTTTCAGTCCTAGCTTCTTCACTTATAAAATAATGATGAAAGCAGGTGACTTCAAAAGCTCCTTCAGCTAGTAATCATACCATTACATAATTCATTTTCTGAATTTAAAAAAGGCACATATGGAAGGAACCACCTCATACACATGTGTAAAGTAAATTGAGTATAAATTGATTCAGCCTTCTGGTTTTAATAGGACAGCATCTAAATGTGCATACTCTGTGAGCCAGCCATTCCATTTCAATGATCCTAAACTACTGCAATATTCCCACAAGAGTGTGAGAAAGTGTGCACAAAGAATTACCATAGCACTGGGGCACCTGGGTGGCTCAGTGGGTTAAAGACTCTGCCTTCAGCTCAGGTCATGATCTCAGGGTTCTGGGATCGAGGCCCACATTGGGCTCTCTGCCCGGCAGGGAGACTGCTTCCTCCTTTCTCTCTGCCTGCCTCTCTGCCTACTTGTGATCTCTCTCTCTCTCTCTCTCTGTGTCAAATAAATAAATAAATAAATAAATAAATAAATAAATAAATAAATAAATAAAAGAATTACCATAGCACTATTTGTAACAGTAAAGGACTGGAGGTGACCTAAATATCCCTAAGTAGGGTAGCAACGGTCATGCTCTCCATATTCTAGAATACTGCGAGGTAGAATTACATGGAAATTATCCATGAACAATATATGGGTGTACCTGGAAAAGACTACATTGAAGAATTCTATATTATAGATTCATTCAACTTTTGTTTAAAAATTAAGGTTCATAATTTCAGTGTATAGATTTTAAATATAAATATGCACACATACACACACATATATATGGATATATACTTTTATAAGTATGTATATGTGTGTCTCTACATATTCTTTCAGTAATTTATGTACTCGAGGTTAACCAAACTTTTACATCTAAGACAAGGACTTCTGTTTAAACAACACCTTTTTTTCTAGTTAGTGAACCCTTAAGATGTTGATCCATTCTTTTCCTAAATATGCCACATAAATTTTTTTTTAAATAATATATTTAAGGTGCCTGCCCAGAGCAAATACACAAAGGGAAAGTGTTGTACAAAATGTTAACAGTAGATGGTGCACACTTGTTCTTTTTAAACCAGCTTTGCTGTTTGAAGAAAATGAACGACCAACCAACCAAACATACAAAATCTCAGTCATGAACAGTTAAACAAATGAGATTTCTTAAGAAGTAACCAAAGAAATCAGCCGAGATCAGGCATGTTCAGGGTGGTGGGGAAGGTATGTGCTATGATGAGTGCTGTGAATTGTGTAAGACTGACGATTCACAGACCTGTACCCCTGGGGCAAATAATACATTATATGTTAATTTTAAAATTTAATTTAAAAATAACCAAAGAAATCAATAATCCCAATCCAATTTCTTATAGGTGATCCTCTACTTTTGTAGAGTTTGATTTCAGAGTTCAGCAAAGACAATAGCAACAATAACAAAATTCCCAAGTTTTCATCAGTACAACTATAAAAATTAATAAAAGAATGTTTGTCAGAAGTCAGCTGAATGTCGTTAAAGAGGAAGGAGTCTATGGTACATTGTGAGATCCAGGTGAATATGACAAGATTATCATGTCGAAGGTGGAGGATACTGGAGAAAGATGGGAGAAGAATATAACCAAAATTGGAGTGACTTTTTTTTAATTCTATAGTTCACTTGTTTAGTTCACTTGTAACTGGGGCCCTAGTTATTACAAAGGACCTCTGTTTCCAAAATAATGCTTTCCTCTTCAACCCAAAACTATTTCCTCAAGAGAAGGAAAATGAAGAAGTGGTCTCAAACTAAGTACAACCTGACTTTCACAGGTAGCTATATTCCTTTTTACAATTTGCCCCTGGGGGGGGGGGCCTGGGTGGCTCAGTCGGTTAAGCCACTGCCTTCGGCTCAGGTCATGATCCCAGGGTCCTGGGATCAAGTCCCACATCAGGCTCCCTGCTCGATGGAGACCCTGCTCCTCCCTCTGCCTGCCTCTCTGCCTACTTGTGCTAACTATCTCTCTGTCAAATAAATAAATAAAATCTTAAAAAAAAACAATTTGCTCCTGGGGCTCCACATTGTAATTCCTAAAACAAAATCTCTGAAGATAGCATCAAGGACCATGATGAATCAGTGATTCTTTCAATAAATCATAGTCATCCACGAATTCATGAATCAAAGCTTGTTTAAAACTCTTCATCCAATAAGGTGCCTCATTCATTTATAAATATCCTTTTTATATTTATAAAAATGTAGTTTTTAAATTTGAATTGACCAACTATATACTACTAATTATCATAATAAATCAACCTAGAAGAGTCATAGGACCAAAGGAAATTTTTAAAAATTAAGTCTTCAATTTATCTATATTCTTACTCCAGAAGTATGTTTACTTAAGCAACAAAAATATAATCAGTTCAAATGTAAAAACACATTGAATTTTGATAAATTCTATAGGTTGAAAAGGACAGAAATACAAGTTTAAGTAAAAAAATAATGTAAAATTTCCAACTGCTAATGAAAGCTTGTTTGTATATCTTTCTAATATAGGAGGTTGGTATCAAAAAACTGATATTTCAATTCCAGTAGACATGTTTAAAGTGTTACACTAATTTTAAAATGTCAACACGTGCAATATGTTAGAAATTAGAGCTCTGCAACTATTCAAACTTTTGATGAAACTATTTCAATGCCAAATTTAAAATGTCTAAGTGGCTTTCAATACTGGCCAAATATGGCTTTCAAATTGCTTTTAGAATTCTTATAGACCACTGCCCTGAACTAAAAGTTTACAGAAGACAAAGGGGTTGACTAGTCTGTGCCCTCAAGTGAATGCTCTCCTTCCACAATCATCTCTTCAGATCACAGACACATATTCCATAATGTTAAGATTCTTCAGAGAATTACAGCTTCCAAGAATAAAAACTTATGTTTGGAAATACTCCTGTTTTAAGAGACTGCATATTACAACTAAGGGTTTTTAAAAATTTATTCATTCTCATAAAAATGTTCAAAAATCTGATTTTTTAAGTGCATTCATTGTTAGAACTGCTGGTAGAGCTCCCTTATTTGCCAGCATGATTTTGAAAAGGTTTTCCAATGATCACCTGATACAGAATGTTGGAAAGAATACGCATTTTATCGAAGATTAGTTGACCATAGAGTTGAGGGTCCATTTTTGGGTTCTCTATTCTGTTCCACTGGTCTATGTGTCTGTTTTTTGTGCCAGTACCATACTGTCTTGATGATGACGGCTTTGTAATAGAGCTTGAAATCTGGAATTGTGATGCCGCCAACTTTGCTTTTTTTTTTCAACATTCCTTTGGCTATTCGGGGTCTTTTCTGGTTCCATATAAATTTTAGGATTATTTGTTCCATTTCTTTGAAGTAAATTGCTGGTATTTTGATGGGGATTGCATTAAATGTGTAGATTGCTCTAGGTAGCATAGACATTTTCACAATATTTATTCTACCCATCCATGAGCATGGAATGTTTTTCCACTTCTTTGTGTCTTCCTCAATTTCTTTCATGAGTACTTTATAGTTTTCTGAATACAGATTCTTTGCCTCTTTGGTTAGGTTTATTCCTAGGTATCTTATGGTTTTGGGTGCAATTGTAAATGGGATTGACTCTTTAATTTCTCTTTCTTCTGTTTTGTTGTTGGTATATAGAAATGCAACTGATTTCTGTGCATTGATTTTATATCCTGACACTTGACTGAATTCCTGTATGAGTGCTAGCAGTTTTGGAGTGGAGTCCTTTTAACATGGGTCTACACAGATTTGAAAGTCAGTAGGAGAGTTTCATTCATAAATACTTTAATAGACTATTTCAAAGCCAAATTCTAATGATTTGGCGTTCCAGATATGTGAGGTGGTCCCTGCCTTGCCTCCTCCTTTGCTAGTGATAATTGAGTGTTTAAGTGACTTTGTAATTTGTGAACCCATTACCTAATTCATCTTTAAAAACTACATGTAATGACTTGAGAATATTTTAATTTGATCATTAGCCACATGGCAAATTTCCTGAGCAATAGCACTTACCCTCTGTTACATTTTGCTATTTCATCAAACAGAAGTTTCCACCGAGGACGTCCAATAAAAAGTCTTGAATTCAGTGCTTGATATTTTTCTCCAATTATCTTCTGCCAAAGAGAAAGCACTATATTTTATATGACACAGAGTTGGACGAATAACCTACTTCTCTAACATCATTTCTACTGGTGCTGTGGCTTCCTACCAAATTGCTGTAATATCAAGAATATAAGTATCAAATGGCAAGCTATTAAGTACAGTCATTTCGAAGCATCATTTCCTTCCTCTTTTCCTTTAAAATCCATTATCTTCTTGAGTGCCATTATTACAAATGGCTGATTTTCCTAGACTTCAGTTCGTTGCTTCGTTTTTAAAAACTGCAATGCTAAGGAATGCATTTTAATTGTCTACTCTCAAAACGGGTACAGCACATAAACTTTATTGAAGTGTTTTTGCACTGCGAATACAGTCATCATATTTGGCTCATTATATGAGTAAAATACCACAAACTGTCCTCATAAATTTGAGGAAATGATCCTAGACAAGACAGCCTAAGACAGAAGGGCTCCAAATCCTGGGTCTATCAATAAATAACTTCTAATGGGCTGGTGTTTGCAGTAAACAGATGATTAGATCTGGATCGGCAATGAAGGGTCAGAGGGAGTGAGAAGAGAGAGGAAAGTGTCTTGAGTTGCAGGTGGACAAACTGAGAACCAATGCAACGTACACTCTGTACCTTCATTACAGCCATACCATGAGGAAGAACGATACTGACTTGCTTCATGAGAATAGTAAAATGAAATATTTTTTTTTTACATACCAAGTGGGGTAGAAATCTGACTAGAAAAAATAGGGTTAGATTAGTTTTGAAGTAACTGACAAGCACTCGTATTTTGTATCCAAAGTATTATAAAAAATGTATAATGGAAAATACTAAAATAAAACTCATGAAAGCATCCGTGCCCAGATTTACACACCTACGTAGCCCTTCAGTGTCATCTGTAAACATCGGTTTCTTCATCTATAACATGGGACTAGCACTATCATCTACCTCTTGCATCTGTTGGAATTACACAGAATAATATGAAATGTTCAGCACAGTGTCTAGCACAGCAAATAAATAATGCGTCATGGTTATTACTACAATTTTAGTTTCCCTTGAAGAGAAGAAATCAGCTTAACTATGTATGACCTTATCTTGTCTCTCCACATAAAAACTCCCTTGATGAACACAATCTTGAGACTGTTCACCTCTGGTCTGATATCTAGAGGTAAAGGATTTAAGACAACAGTGAAAAGGAGAGAGATGAACTCAAAGGTCTGTACCAGCTCCCTGTGAGGAGGACAAATGAAAGGCATAACATGGTTGGCTTCAAGGACAAGCCATGGGTTTTCTGGCCACACTCCAAAAGAGGCCTTCCTCTGGGAAACTTCTCTTCAAACCACCTGCAGAAATTTTCTTTCAGCACAGCCCCTACAGTAAATCTTCTATTATCAAGAGGCTTGTTTAATTTATAAAAACATCCAACCACATACCTCTATCCCATCTGTTTGACTGAGGTACAGCTGGATGTTGACATAGTCAGGTCTGTTCTCCTGCCAAAACTGAGAGGACATAAAAGTAAATAGACATGAGAATTCTCTCGGTAGACTCAGACTTTCTCCTCTTCTAACATATGTGATTTCACAATTTAAGATGTATCTGATCTAATCACAGTCAACATTTACAAGCAGTATACATGCCAGATTCTAGCATTAATAACTTGTGCCTCCCGGCACAATTAGCATAGCAGCGGTAGTAGTAGTGATGAGGGAACAGTAGACGGTGGTAGTACAAGAGAATAATTCTGTTATCTTTACAGATATAGACTCAAGCATGCTAAATACTACACTGATATTCCCCTAAATCCTTCCACATCTCTTATTTTATTCCTGAATCCCTAAATTATAGCCAAGAGTTCACTCATAGAGAACATGATTTTCTTAAAAAAAAATCACACAAATAGTAATATATAATATGCATGCTAGCAATCAAACAAAACAAAACAAACAATTCAAAAACAAAAGGCTCTGTTCCTGTTCCTGCCTTCTCCTCCTCAGCCCTGGTTTTCCTTGTACAAAACTGTATGAGGCAGGAAATATACCCACTGAAGAAAAAATAGTCTGGAAAAAGTAAAATAAGAAAAATATCATCTGAAGGAAAATCTGAAGGAAAATCTCACTCAAGAAAGAGGCTAAAAGGATTGCTGTTGTCCCTGTATGCTTCCTTTTTCCTTCTTCATTTTCATTTAAAAATGAACCTACTGGGCGCCTGGGTGGCTCAGTGGGTTAAAGCCGCTGCCCTCGGCTCAGGTCATGATCCCAGGGTCCTGGGATCGAGGCCCACATCGGGCTCTCTGCTCAGCGGGGAGCCTGCTTCCTCCTCTCTCCTCTCTCTCTGCCTGCCTCTCTGCCTACTTGTAATCTCTCTCTCTGTGTCAAATGAATAAATAAAAAATCTTTAAAAAAAAAAAAATGAACCTACTAGTAACTGACCTGACTCTGGCTGACTCCTAACTCCTGAAACCTATTCTTTTAAAAATATTTTTGCACCCGGAACTAGTGTTGCACTGTATGTTGACTAACTGAATTTAAACAAAAACTTAAATGAAAAAAATACTAAAAAATTTTAAAATATTGTTAAAAATTATATAAATATGATTTGAAATATTTGAAAATTTAAAAATAATTTTTTTATTCTTAAAAGTATTCTTCTTAGGGCTGCCATTCATCACCCCGAGATAAGGAGAAGCTAAGAGATAAGGACCAGGCATCGGAAGTGGAAGACAAGAAGGAGATTCATACAAAAGCATGGTGGGTCCTTGGAGAATAGGTGTGGATCTGAGTGTCTGAGGTGACAGGACCAGCACTTCTTCAAAAGCCAAACCATTCCTTGAGTGTAAATCAGCATAGTGCGTTTGCTTGAGATAATAAGGTTTTGCTGGACTTTATTGCAGCAAGAGGATCAGCTGATTTAAAGTACTATTTCTATGTAGTATAATGATGTTTAGAGCAGCACTATCTATAATAGCCAAATTATGGAAACAGCCCAAGTGTCCATTGACGGATGAATAGATAAAGATGTGATACACACACACACACACACACACACACACACACACAATGGAATACTACTTGACCATCAAAAATAATGAAATCTTGCCATTTGCAATGACATGGATAGAACTAGAGAGCATTACGCTAAGTGAAGTAAGTTACTCAGGGAAAGACAAATACCATATGATCTCACTCATATGTGGAATTTAAGAAAACAAATAAGCAAAGGGGAAAAAAGAGAACGGGAGGCCAACTAAGACTCTTATCTCCAGGGAATATGCCAATGGTTAGCAGAGGGGACATGGGCCCTGGAATGGGTGAAATAGGTGATGAGGATGAAGGAGGGCATTTGTGATGAGCACCAGGTGATGTTGGGAAGTGCTGAGTCACTAAATCGTACACCAGAAACTAATATTATGTTGTATGTTAACTAACTGGAATTTAAATAAAAACTGAAAAATAAATAAATCAATAGATAAATAAATATAAAAATTTAGAAAGGATGTATTGGGACTCAAAGCAGAAGTTTCAGGAATGCAAATAAAGTCACATTGCAAATGGGGGGCTGATTAAGGAGGGTTTCATCAGCCCTCTGGAACCCTTTGCAATGAAAGGTAAGAGCACTTGGCAGGTAACTGACTTGTTCCTATCACCACCACTGCCTGATCCTGAGACTTCTAAGGAGTTACTCATTCATCTAGGCCTCTGTTCTTTCATCAGGACAGTGACAGATTGGGTTGAATGTCACCACTTCCCAGGTCTCTTTTCAGATCTGAAATGACACATTTTCTGACAGGTGGAAACTCTGAATATAAAATCCCAATAAAAACATACTTAACTTTAGGAGTGATGTGATGATTCTCAGCTCCCATAATATTCTTAAAATATAATCGTTAGTTATATCCCATCAAATAACTTCCTCAAATTATAGCCAAATGCTAAATTCATTTTTAGGCCATTTCTGAGTTGAATCAGAGTTTATGAATTTTAACTGTGAAGAAATAGAAACTTTTACATGCAAGTAAAGAATAGCACCTCACAAAACACATGGATTGTGTTGATTCTCATTTTAAATGTCTACCAGGATGCTGTTCTGAGATCAGTCCTATGGCTCCTATATCAATAACCGTGTTTGGTGTCCATGGTCCCAAGCAAGAACAGTGCAAATTTGGATGATGTTTTTTTAATGATTTCAATGTCTCTACTTTAACTTACCCATCACTGAAGACAATAATATCTACTAAAGGCACAATGTTCTCCAAATAAAGGAACAGTGAGAAAATAGACATGTGGATCAACACAGTCTCACAAATAGATTAGGATTGTAGGATCATGCACAAATATTATGTTTTTCCCTTTTATTTCTCCTGCTTGTACTACTCCTTATTTTTCTCACAAATAAAAAATAACAGGATATGAGTCCTGGAAGGAATTTTACAGAACACTAACAGGAATGATAGTAATCATTTATTAAATGCCTTCAAAATGATAGATAATTTAGGTATGTTAAAGCTGAGTCTCACATCAGGTTTCAAGTGCTGTTAGCCTCCTTTACAGATTGAAAGCATAAATCGGATTTATAGAAGTTGAGTGATTTACCCAAGGACTCACAGTTCATATAAGGTAGAACCACTGTTCCATTATAAATGACAGACTCCAAATGCCTGATGGGGCCCTGATCCTTCATTTTGACTTTCCCAATATGACTCACAGGGGTGAAGTGACTTGAAGCAAGTCCCGTCATTAGATATGGGCAGATCTGGTACTAGATCACCTGGCCCTGGCCCTCTTCCATCACCAGGCTGGACAGTCTGGCCAAGCAAGATCCACCTAAGATCCACTTTTATCACCACTGCAGATAGTCTGACACCGAGACAAAGTGACTAGGGCAATAAGATAAGCTTTGTCCTAGGCATTCTAGAAAGATATGAAAGAACTCACAGTTGAACAAGGTTGAAAGACTATATTTTCATCTGGTTTTTGTTTTTTGTTTTTTGTTTAAAGATTTATTTATTTATTTGACAAAGATAGAGAGATCACAAGTAGGGAGAGAGGCAGGCAGAGAGAGAGGAGGAAGCAGGCTCCCTGCTGAGCAGGAAGCCCAATGCGGGCCTCAATCCCAGGACCCTGAGATCATGACCTGAGCCGAAGGCAGAGGCTTTAACCCACTGAGCCACTCAGGCGCCCTTTCATCTGGTTTTTGAAAACACTTTCCGCTCTTCTTACACAGACTGTATGTAAAGTCCCTAGGCTTTATTGCTATTGATTTCTTTCTCTCTTTCTCTCTCTCTCTCTCTCTCTCACACACACACACACATTGAACTTGGTAACACAGTTGCAAACACATCATCCTCAGAGATGCAACTGGAGGACTAGCATTCATCCTGCTGGTGTGAAAAATCAAAACACAGATGCAGAGGTGTGTGTAGAAGATAATCATCACTGTATTGTTTATACATTTTTAAGCTTTTATGTTATTTACTCCATGGAATCCTAAGGGTAAAGCACATCCATCAAAAAAATTTGAAATGGAAAGAAAACATAAATCTTAAGATTCAACTCCTTTGAGGGTCCAGCCACTTATTCTTTTCTTTCTTTTATTCCTTTCCTTCCCCACTCCTTGCCTTATAAAGCATCTATTATTCAAATGTGCCTGTCCACATCTATGATCATTTTATTTAAAAAAATGTACAGATTCTGTGTATCAGTTAGAGAAAGATTAAAAATTAGAAAAACAAGGTAGAATTAGGAAATCCCAAAAGTAATACAACTGGTCAATAATCACAGGAAGAGAGGTTCAATCTCACTTGCATTTAGGGGAAAATAGAATGAGATCTCACTGTTTAAGAGATTGGTAGAAATTTAAAAGGTTGGTAATACAACATTTTAGAGTAAGTGTCTCTCATACTCTTTGGTGGAAATGTAAATTGTTTTTTTAAAAAAAATTATTTATTTATTCAGAGACAGAGGGAGAGAGAGCACAAGCAGGGGGAGCAGCAGGCAGAGAGAAAGTGAGGGAAAAGCAGGCTCCCCACTGAGCTGAGAGCCCAATGCAGGACTCGATCCCAGGACCCCAGGATCATGACCTGAGCCAAAGGTAGGTGCTTAACTCACTAAGCCACCTAGGCACTCACTACCTTCCTGACTTAGGATGTAAATCACGTAAGATCAAAAAAATTGCTTTTTATTTTGTTCTCCATTGTAGCTCCAGGTCCTAGAACAGTTTGTGATTTATAGTAGGCAATGAGTGAATATTTGATGAGTGACAGAATGACAGACTGAATAAATGAATATCTGAATAAAAAGACATGTATGAGTTTATATTCATTGCAGTGTTTTTTTTTAAAGATTTTATTTATTTATTTATTTAGAGAGCACGTGAGCAGGGGGAGGGGCACAGGGAGATGGGGAGAGAGAATCTCAAGAACACTCCACGTTCAACATGGAAACTGATGTGCGGCCCGATCCCAGGACCCTGAGATCATGATCTGAGATGAAATCAAGAGTTCAATGCTTAACCGACTGAGCCATCCAGGGGCCCCATCATTGCAATGTTCTTTGTAATAAAAAAGTAAATATCCATCATTAAGGGATAGTTAAAGTACTGAGTACATCCACACTACAAAATACTCTATAGCAGTAAAAAGAATGAGGTAAGTTTATATGTACTACTATTAAAAATATTTAAGACATAGTGGTAAGTTTAAAATAAGCAATTCATAGAAAAATACAAATAGTATGGTAGAATTTATAGAACATTCATGAGTTCCTCTGGTTATACAGATTGGGTGAGGAAAGTAGTAAGGGAGGATTTGGTTTATCTGAATTATATGATAATTTTCAAAGAAGGCATATAGACGGCCAAGGGACATATGGAAAAATGCTCAATATCACTAATCATTGTGGAAATGCAAATCAAAATCACAATGAGATAACACTTCACATCTGTGAAAATAGCTAGTATCAAAAAGAAATAGTAAGTGTTGGTGAGGATGTGGAAAAAAAGAGAATCTTCACATACTGTTGGTGGAAATGTAAGCATTGTGGAAAACACTAATTTGAAAAGGTATATGTACCCCCGTGTTTATTGACGCATCATCTACAACAGTCAAGATAAGAAAGCAACCTGTTTACTGACATATGAATGGATAAAGAAAATACATATNTATGTACCCCCGTGTTTATTGACGCATCATCTACAACAGTCAAGATAAGAAAGCAACCTGTTTACTGACATATGAATGGATAAGGAAAATACATATACATATATATAATAGATCTTGTCATTTGCAGCAATATGGATTGACCTAGAGAGTATTACACATATACACAATGGAATATTATACAGCCATCAGAAAGGATGAATACCCAACTTTTGTATCAACATGGATGGGACTGGAGGAGATTATGCTGAGTGAAATAAGTCAAGCAGAGAAAGTCAATTATCATATGATTTCACTTACTTGTGGAACATAAGGAATAAAATAGAGAACATTAGGAGAAGGAAAGGAAAAGTGAGTTGGGGTGAATTGGAAGGAGAGAAGAACCATGAGAGACTGTGGACTCTGAGAAACAAACTGAGGGTTATGGAAGGGAGAGGAGAAGGGGGATGGGTGAGCCTGGTGGTGGGTATTAAGGCGGGCATGTATTTCATGGAACACTGGGTGTGGTGCATAAACAATGAATCTTGCAACACTGAACAAATAAAATTAAATTTTAAAAAATCAGAGAAAGACAAATACCATATGATTTCACTTATATGTGGAGTCTAAGAAACAAAAAACCATACAGAAACAGGCTCATAAATACAGAGAACAAATTATGGTAGCCAAAGGAAAGGGGGATGAGGGGAGGGATCAAATAGGTGAAAGGGACTGAGAGGTACAAACTTCCAATTATAAAATAAATAAGTCACAAGGTTGAAAATTACAGCATAGGGGATATAGTCAATAATATAATAACTTTATATGGTGACATTATCACTGCACATATTGTGGTGAGCAGTTTGCAATGTGTAATTGTTGATTCACTATGCTGTACACCTGAAACTAACATACTACTGCATGTCAACTATACTACAATTAAAAAGAAAAAGGAAGGGCACCTGGGTGGCTCAGTCAGTTAAGTGTCTGTCTTGGGCTCAGGTCATGATCCTGGGATCCTGGGATGAGTTCCAGAATGGGCTCCCTGTTCTGCAGGGAGCCTGCTTCTCCCTCTCCTCCCCAACCCCCATCTCTCATAGATAAATAAATAAAATCTTAAAATAAAGGAAAAGGAAAAAAATTGCAACAAAAAATGCATGTGTAAAAAAATGCATGTGTACTACTTGTATAATTTGAAAAAATAAAGATACGTATATTAATACATAAATAAAAGGTTACATGTAGGATAGATGAAGATGGCCATTTTTAAAATATCTGTAAGAAATAAAACTTAGAATTTGGGATTTTAAAATTCTGCCTAGTGTGCCAAACGTCTGGTGATGGTCCACTTGGAATATTAAAGGTGGAGATAAGAGGTTAGAGCTAACAGAACACAGGATGGAAAGTGTAGCAACAACCGTCTGCTGATGTTGCCCTGTCTTCCCTCACCACCCCCATACACATATATCATTGGCCATATCCCTACGTATCTATGTTAAAACACAAATAGTAGCATTTTCATGTTAAAACATATCATAGATATATACGTATACTCCTACTTATTGGTATCTGAAAATATGCTTACTAAATTATTAATATGCTACTTCTGTTCTTTGAAGTTGAAGAGATTCTTTTTTCTTCTTTCGACCTATCTGCCTTATTTTCTGGTTTATTCTACAGTGAGCATTTATTGGTTTTATAATTTGAAAAAAACCCCAATTTTTTATTTAAAAACATTGCAAAAGGAAAAACAAACCTAATTTTACCTTGTTATGTAACACACAGAGTAAGTCTGCAAACCAACGGAAGGATTGGATGTCTCTGCACACCCAAATAAAATACAGTCTTCTAAGCTTGTATGGTTTCCAGTCATCCCTTCAAAATTAAAAGAACATGAGAGTGATTAGGATGGCAAAAAAAAAAAAATTAAGAATCCCTGTGTCTTTGAAAATTTGCTTTTCATTTACTAATGAAAAACCAGTCATTTACATGTATCATTTTATCATCTTTTATCACTTGTCATTGCACTTACCACAACTCCCAAATGAATTTAAAATGTAATGCACAGACTCAGAGGCATGCTATACTCCATGAGTTTAAGTGTTTATACTTGTGAATATTGTATGCATACCACCCATTTTCAGTTGAAGGCAATAAACTAAACTCCTGGTTAAGAATATGAGCCCTGTGTCTCAGAAAAAAAGTTCTCTATTTTCAGTGAATTCTATCACTCAGCAGGGCTCCAGTGGTCATTAGCTGTGCCCTGGCCTCCAGGCAAAATGACCCAAAACCATGCCAGAAAGCTGGTTGTTTATTCCCTTTTAAAAATCATTAAAGAAAGAGATGTAACAGTCAACTACTATGTAATGCATTCCAGGGACTTGTAATTCCAAGTCTGGATTCCTATTTATAATTATGAAGTTGCCCCGAGGTTAAGAAAATATTTTCTCCTTTTCTTAACTTTAAGTGTCCAAATAACTTGCAGTATGTTTTCAGAAACAAATGATTTCTGGCTTGGAATACGGTTATTTTTCTAAGTACCTCCAAAAAGTCCCAAATTTGTAACAAGTACTTAAAATTGAAATAAAACGTTATTCAAACACATCATTTAAATTTTAGTATTTCCTTCTGTAGTACTCCATAAAAGACTCTTAATACAAATCATGTCTACTTGAAAAGGGAATGGAATTGATTTGAGAATAATTTCCTACTGTTAATTTTGTTTGTGTTTTCATGACAATATTAATCCATTAATTTTTGCTTATAATCCTAGGGCTAAAATCACTGAAAAAGCATTTCCAGTATATGCAGTCTTACATTTGAAATTTCTATTCTTCTGTTATAAATTTGCTGAGTAACAGACCAAGGAATCATGTGCTCATTTGTCATCTGCCCAGCAAAGCTTTTCCTGACCATACGTCTACAATGACCCCATCCCTTTATTTCCGTGTCCCATTAATCTCTCTTCTTTCTATCAGACTTCTGATAATTCTGAAGTAATATTCTTTATGAATGTCTTACTGGTTTATATTTTCCTGCTCCATTTGAATACAAGCTATTTAAGGGCAGGGACTCTGTTTCATTCATTGCTGTATTTACCAGTCCCTATAGGATGGATTGGTACACAGGTGCTCAATGATATTTGCTGCCAGATGGATGAGGATTGCCATTTAGGAGGAAGTACAGAGATGAAAGCTGGTGGAATGGTTTTCGAAGGATAGAGGAATGCCTGATGTGATATTTTACAAGACAGCGTGCTGAAAGCCATGCACCACATACTGAGAATCATTGAATTACTACCCTCATCAATCAGTAAATGGAGTTCCATGCACAACAAGTACAGCATCCCTCCTTATCTGTGGTTTCACGTTCTGTGGTTTCAGTTACCCATGGTCAGGTCGTCCACAGCTGGGAGGCAGAGGATTCTCCATCTGACATGTTGTCAGAAGGTCAAGGGCAGCATTATGCTTACATCACTCCCCTCACCTCATCTCATCACACAAGCATTTTACCATCTCACCTCATCACAAGAAGAAGGGCGAGTACAGTTCAATAAGATATTTTGAGGGAAAGAAAGAGACACCACATTCACATAACTTTCATCACATTATAGTGTTATAATTGTCCTATTTTAATATTAGTTATTGTTGTTACTATAGCAACAACACAGTCTTACTGTGCCTAGTTAAGCTTTATCACAGGCACGTATGTATTGGAAAAAACATCATGTACATAGGGTTCTGTACTATCTGCAGTTTTAGGCATTCACTGGGGATCTTGGAATGTCTTCCCTGCACATAAGAGGGGGGTTACTGTAGACGAATTCTATGATGGATTACCTCATACTAAGAGAGAGATGTTTGAAATATTGATCGTTCTCTATTTGAACTAATAAAAAGGATCAAAATAACATACAGCAGGGTGTTGAGTATTGACGCAAATGGAGTTACTCCAATGCCTCCAGCCACACAGAGGCTAACCTCGTAGTTCAATGATTCCTCGAAGGGACTTCCAAATGGACCGTCAATGTAGAGTCTGTGGAGAAGGCAGACAAAGGTGGCGAAAATGAAAATAAGTTAAATTAATTCTCCGTAATGGGTAGTAAACATGCTGAATCCAACTTCCAGGCTTTGTATGGCTCAGTCCTTATTTCACTGTTCTCATACTGATAAACCTAAAGCAATAAGAAATGTATATGAAGTCTCAATATTAAAACAGGTACATCTGTTTCTAGGCCTTCCCTTTTTGAGGCAAATGTTAATTAGAAGTATAGAGAAATGTATACAGGATCATGACAGCTAAGGACAAGTTAAAGCTCTGATCATATTATAATAACTGTATTTGACTAAATTAAAATATCAATTGCTTTAGTCTAAATTCAATACATAAGGTTCTCTTTAATAGGGACAAAGTCAGTAGCAGAAATATTTACTGAAACATTTACTCTGTGAACAGAAAATAGGAAAAAAAAAAAAAGAAACTCCCTTTTGGCCTACTGAAGCTTATTAGTATAGAAACAATTGGAGAACAATCTCATAGGAATCTCTACTTACTTGAGACTGTATATTCAAGTGTGTGTGTGTGTGTGTGTGTGTGTGCACGCGTGCACGTGTGTGAAGTCCTTCTTAACTACAACAGAACTTGCTAATTGTTCACTTGGTATTTTCCCTCCCTTCTTTCTTATTAACAAAACATTAATTTATTCAGGGAAGTAAAGTGCCCAACCAAACCTCTACAATGCCCAAACTCCACTGCATTATTTTGATTGTGTGACTCTGTTCTGGTTAATGCCATGTAAATGGCAGTGCTCTTGGAAAAACTAGAAGGCTTCCTGCAGAAAGCTCCCTTAGGTGAAATTTGCACCTCTTTATCCCTCCCTTTGTTACCTTCATCCTGATGCCTAAAATGTTGTCCTGATGGACTTCATACTTACCTTTGATGGCTGTACAATTAAGACAGCCTCTCTAGACTACCTAGTTCCAGGTTATCTTAATGTGAAAGATGTCTTAAAGGCATTGCCTTTTCACACTCTTTTTTTTTCTATTTTAAAACAAATAATGTTGCTAAAACATAGCAACTGTCCCCAAAAGTACATTTATGTCATCAGCCTTAGGATATACATAGCTTTCACTGTGAGGAGTGACTGCAACAGTAGATCACTTACTATTAGCCACCTGTGGTCTTACTGGTTAAACGTTAAATGAATGAACAGATAGTCTTTTGACCTCTGAGTTCCCTGGCATGCACTCTAAGTTGTATCCCATTAGTCATTGCCAATACTTGGTTTCTGTTCCTCCTGAACACTTACAGACTATCCTGCTTGGAGTTTTTATGATTATATTGAGCCGTACATCTAATTCTGACCACGGGGCTGTGAAGAGAGGCAATACTGGCTACTTCTGGAATAAGGCCCTTCCATGAAACTAAAAGCCATGGGTTGAACCAGAAGACAAAAGCCAACTGAATCCCTGGACTTACCCCTTGAAGGGAGATGTTCTAGAGCCACTGGACCCACAGAAGTCACTTCATAAGTAAGAAAGAAATCTGTTTTGTGTCTTATCACATTTTCAGGATATTTCAAGGTTCACTAGTTACTGCAGCAGAACTCAGACCAACATGACTACCACATGTACAATTTATCATTAAATCCTCAAAGGAATTACCAAGAATACTGATTTTAAGAAATACTATAGCCTATAAAAAAGCTACTTACCGTAACTCAAAGAAAAATAACCAAAGTTTGAATGCTTAAGGTAGTGTTCTAAGCACAGCAGAAATTCAGGAAATACTGATAGATCACATACACACAATATGCCTAATTCTTATTATATCCATCTCCTTCTCATTCTACAGATTATTCACTCAACAAACAGGCCCTGTGTACCAACAATTTCTGTGATACTCTTTTGGACTCAAAGATAAAATCCATACCAGGACATCAAAATTGACCTTACTGGAGTTTTTGCATCTTCATATGAAAATCACATTACATGGGTTGGAGGGATGAAAGAATGACTACAATACTTTGATCTTTTTAAAGATCAGATCTGGGCGCCTGGGTGGCTCAGTGGGTTAAAGCCGCTGCCTTCGGCTCAGGTCATGATCCCAGGGTCCTGGGATCGAGGCCCACATCAGGCTCTCTGCTCAGCAGGGAGCCTGCTTCCTCCTCTCTCCTCTCTGCCTGCCTCTCTGCCTACTTGTAATCTCTCTCTCTCTGTGTCAAATGAATAAATAAAAAAAATCTTTAAAAAAAAAATAAATAAAGATCAGATCTTCTTTAAAAACATCAATGATAAAATTAGCAGATGATTTTAACATGTATTTGAAGAGCAGAATTTAGGATATGAGTCTTTATACTTGTCTGACATACCACGCTTTCCTAAAGATATTTTCACTGAACAGAAAAAGAACAACCTGAAAACAAAGCTACCAGAAGATATTTGAAAATTAATGATCAGTACATTATATTCTTGATAGAAATCTCAAAATATCAGTGGCCCATAAACAACATATGTGAACTGATTCTACCACTTCTCACCATGTAAGCAAATCTAGAATATAAACATTAAGTAAGAAAGTTGGCTTAAAAATAAACACTGCCAACTGCAAAAACAGATCGTTGTAAATCTCTACAACTATTTTAGACTCGACTATACCCAGTGCAATCTTCTCTTAATTAGCCATTCACTTATTGAACAAATGCTTTTACGCACCTGCAACGTGCTAGACAGTGTGCAAAGTGTCAGGAAAACAGAAATGAACAAGAAAAAAAGTCCCTGGCCTCTTGGTTTTTTGATTCTACCAGAAGAGGAGCTAGCCCATAAAGAAAGACATAAAAAGATCTATAAAGTCATATTGTGATAAGTGCTTTTAAAAACAGGTAAAACATAGTCATTGTTGGAACTAGGTGACTGGTACATAAAAATTCATTTTACTATTGTGTTTACTTTTACATATGCTTGAAATTTTGCATTAGCAGTTTAAAGGGATGGTCAAGGACATACAACAATTAAACAGAGACCTAAATGAGGTGAAGAGGCAAGATATAAAAACATCTGGAAGAAGAATCTTTCCAGCAGGAATAATGGGAAATATAAATAAACTAAGTCTTTTGGCTTAAGGATATATTCACACCAGCTAAAGACTTCCTGGGAATTTTCAGCTCAGTTTCTTCACTCAATCTCCTGCTAATTGTATTTATGAATTTATCTTTGTCAGGACTGATGCTCTCTTTGGACCAATCCCTGTCGTTTGTTCACCAACAAAATTCTTAGCATCAGTCCTATAAAAGGCATTTTCAGGCTCTGGAGATGATGGCAGTGACCAGGAGAAAAACATCCCTGTCCTTGGAGAGGGCTTCTCTCTCATGTGATTATCTAACACATTGTCATTCGCATATATTGATTATCTTCTATGTGTAAAGTCCTAGAGATAGAAAAGCACAGCTCCTATCGCTGGGAATTATGGGGCTGCCCCCTTTTTTACTCCTGTCTGCTTCCTGTAAGAAAAAACAGACACAGGATATCTTATTCGACCAGCAAAGGGGAAGAGCAGTTAGGAAACATACATCTTTCTTACTTGTCTGCTTTACAACTGACAGGTCCCCATGCACACCCTCCCTACATGCTTGGTGTTCCAGAATAACTTTTGGCAAGAAGACAAGAATTCAGGGTTCTAGACATTTACTGGGGTTGAGAGCACAGGCCAGATACTTGTCCTTGCCAAATCTGATTTTCTTGACTTTGAAAAGAACCAATCAGATGTGGTGACACAGAAAAGGCTTGTTTAAGAATTGTGGAGGGCCACAAATACCAGAAATGCTCTTTGGTAATAGCAATAGTGAGCACTTGCAGTGTCTTGTCAGGTCAACTGAGAGGTCCAATGTGAGATGAGAAATAGACGGGAATGTGATATGAAGGACCTTAGAGGAGCAGCTGTTTGGGGGGGGGTTAGCACTGATTTTTTCTTTTTTAAAAAGTTTTTTTAAATTTTAATTCCAGTTTAGCCGATACACAGTTATATCAGATTCAAAGGTACAATATAATGATTCAATAATTCTATACATTATTCAGTGCTCATCATGATAAGTGTACTCTTAATCCCCATCACCTATTTCACTCATTCCCCTCCTACCTCCCCTCTGGTAAACACCAGTTTGTTCTCTATTAGAATCTGGTTTTGGTTTGTCGCTCTCTCTCTTTTTTAAAGTATATGCTCTTCCAACCCTTAAGCATGGAATCTCCTCCCATTTCTTTGTGTTATCTTCAATTTCTTTCATCAGTATTTTATAGTTTTCAGAGTTTATTCCAATATATTTTATTGGTTTTGGTGCGACTGTAAATGGGATTGTTTTCTTAATGCCACTTTGTGCTGCTTCATTATTAGTGTACAAAAATGCAAAAGAGTTCTGTACATTGATTTTGCATCTTGTGACTTTATTGAATTCATTTCTCAGTTCTGGTATATTTTTGGTGGAGTCTTTAGAGTTTTTCTATTTACAGGATCATGTCATCTGCAAATAGTGGAAGTTTTACTTCTCTTTTACCACTTCGAATGCCTTTTATTTCTTTCTTCTTGTCTGATTGCTATGGCTAGGACTTCCAGTGCTATGTTGAACAAAAGTGATGAGAATGGACATTCTTGTCTTATTCCTGACCTTAGGAGAAGAGTTCTCAGTTCCCCACTGAGTATGATGTTTGTTGTGGGTTTTCCATATAAGGCCTTTAGTGTGTTGAGGTATGTTTCCTCTAGACCTACTTTCTTGAGGGTTTTTATCATGAATGGATGTTGTACTTTGTCAAACGCTTTTTTGCATCTATTCAAATGATCATATGGTTTTTATCCTTTCTCTTTTTGATGTAATGTATCATGTTGATTGATTTATAAATATTGAACCACCCTTATATCCCAGGAATAAATCCCACTTGATCATGGTAAATGGCGCTGATGAGGTTTGTGCACATCTTCTGAGAGGAGGGGGTCCACAGTGTGGGGAGTAAGGTGGATCTGGTGAACCACAGGGGTGTGGAACTTGGTGCAAGCAAGTTAGGTAGCAGGGCTGTGCTGGTTCCTACAGGTGGCTGTTGTTTATGCTGAAGGGGAGAAGAGGGAATTGGCACCTGGCAGCTCCTTTGTTCCTGGAGGCATCTTCCTGTGATCCCTGATGTTTGGGGCACACTCTGAAATGAGTAAATCACTCTCCTTCTTCTTCCTTCAGCATTTCAAACTGCTACTTCTACGTTGCATCTCTGCCAACTATTTGTTGTGCTTTCTCTTTAAGAATAGGGACTCAGCTTCCTAAAGCTTTCCAGACTCTCCCAGAGCTGAGCCCACTGATTTTTAAAATCCCAGGCTTTAAGTCCCACTGGTTATAAGAACTCTTGAGATTCAGCCCCTCTCACTTCCAAAGCCAAATGTTATAGGGATTCATCCTCTTTGTTCATGAGGTCCCTGGTGTGAAAGTCTGTTTTTCACCCTTCTCTACGTCACTGGCTTCCTTCCCATTGTGGACAGTCATAGGGCCTGTATCTGGACTCCTTGGATGTCCATGGGAAGTTGCAGTCTCTCCTGCTGGGAGGGAAAAAGCCACCTGTGCAATGGGAAGCTGAGTTTGGAAGAAATAAGGAAAGGAGACTGTTGGTCACAGCTGGTTCATTGTCCAGGAAACCCAGAGTGATCTCCAGGGGTCATCTCCAGACTATTCTATTTCACCACTGGCATTGATCACCAGCATCAGGGCCATTTTGCTCCCAAACCATGCCTTCACTATTCCTACTTTCTATGATGTATCCTCTTTTCTACCTTTAGTTGTGGAACTTACTCTGCCAATCTTTGGATTGTTTTCTGGGTTATTTACACTGATGTGAATGTTAGTTGTATCCACAGGACAAGGCAAGTTTAGGGTCCTCCTTACTCTGCCATCTTACCAGCCTGTATCCTCTCTGGGTTTTTTTGTTTGTTTGAAATACTTTTTGCACATGGAGAAACAAAATTTTGCTTCTTTGAGAGGAAAGATGAAAAATGAAATTATTGGTAATTTGGTTACACCTGGGCTTTTGAGGGAGGCAGAAAGAGGAACTATGTAAGTCATTTTTCATGTATTTAATGTGATTAGTGTGCAAAATCCATTGCCTTTAATTTGTGAGCAGTGATTTTCTCCCATCTTAGTACCTGGTCTATAAAGGAATGCAATATTCCTACTTACTTTTTTTTGTGTGTGTGAGAAGATTACAGAAAATAAAGGCAAATCTCCAAAGTCTTGCAACAACATAATGGAGGTGAGATACACCTGATATATTTTTAATCTTCTGTTGATGACTAACAAAAATTTCATTATGAAGGAATGTGGATATAAGAGAATTCTAAGAAAAGGAGTGATGCTCTTTCCTGGACCTTTCAAAAATATATAAACATTTTCTTTTTGAAAATTCAGTTTGTTTTTCCCTTGAAAGTAGAGTACACTACCATGTTTAAAATTGATTTAAGGATGCCTGCGTGGCTCAGTCAATTAAGCAACTGCCCTCACTCAGGTCATGATCCCGGGGTCCTGGGGTTGAGTCCTGCTTCAGGCTCCCTGCTCAGCAGGGAGTCTGTTTCTCCTCCTCTCTCTCCAACCCTCTCCCCTACTCATGCTCTTCCTCTCTCTCAAATAAATAAATAAAATCTTTAAAAAATATCTTTAAAAAATAAAGTTGACTTAATTTTTCAATGTATAATATCGATCAGCTTATAGACTAGTTATATCAGATCTCTTCCTCTCAAGAGAAAAATCCATGGGCTGCAAATTAATTCAACTATATTAAAAAATAAAAGTATAACCAAAAGTTCTCAAAATATTGTTCCCCGATACTTCTTATCACTTCCCCCAAAACATACTAACATCATAATAAATTAAAATAGAACTTATTTAAATAATCTGATAATTTATAAAATTATTTTAAGAAAGATATGTTTATTAATTTAAGAAAATAGATATAAATTATATCAGTATTTCAAAGAACAATAATTTAAGGAGGAAAAAGAATTTGTAGTCAAATTAATTTAGGAAGTGTGTTAAAAAAAATTTTTTACTTGTTTATTTAAAAATTTCTTTTGGGGGGCAGGCAGGCAGAGGGAGAGAGAGAATCTTAAGCAGGCTCCACACCCAGTGTGGAGCCCAGCACAGAGCTGGGTCTCATAACCCTGAGATCGTGACCTGAGCCGAAATCAAAAGTCAGAAGCTTAATTAACTTGAGTTAACTTAATTAACTTGAGTCACCCAAGCGCCCCTAGAAATTTCTTTAAAAAATAATTAAAAATTCCTTTAATTCAAAACTTCTCTAGGCCTTTCACATGCCAAAAGTGCCTTATGAATCTCCAAGCAGCGGATACACAATATTTTGGAAACATATTTCACCATAAATTCTTTCTCAATAAAATATCTGCCAAGATTTTAGAGAGTAGGAAATAAGCTAGGAAATAGGGAATCCAGAAAAAGAAAAAGTATTCCTCTTCACCAGACCCACTTCCCTCGCTAGGTTTCACAAAGGATAACTAGCTACAATAGACACTGCAAAAATTATTTTAAAGACTAAATGGGTGGGGAATTAATGTGGTTTTATTTAACATTTAAGAATGGAAGGCTTACTATAAGTAAAGCCCACTACTATACTACTATTACTATTTTACTAGCAGCAGCAAAAAAAAAAAAAAAAAAAGAAAAGAAAAAAAACCCCCGCAGAGATGATTAGATGATTAATTGCAATTGCAATGTCTGCCCACAAGGGGGTTACAAAGCGGGAAGTGGCTGGGACAATGCACCGGGTATAAAATGAGGCACAATTTGAGAAGTTACTTACATGTGCTGTATATCCATGTTATATATTATATATATTAATACATATATTATAATATATATCCATATACACAATGCTTTGTGCTTTTTACATATTATCTGTCATAATCTTAACATCGAGGTGGTTACGGTATAACTATCCCCATTTAACAAGTGAAGACCCTGAGGCTACGAGAGGTGCCACAACAGGTCTGAAGTTCCACATGTCCAAACAGACAAGGGAGAGGATGAGGTAGAAGAAAACCTGAGGAGAGACAGGCCAGGTTTCAGTCTATAAAGAGAACCTCCTAGGTTGTGCATCTCAGTCACAGATCTAAAAAAATCTTTCCACTCAGAAAGAAGTAAGTTGTGCTTTCATGACAGCCATTGCTCGAATGTGAGAATAATCTGGAACTAACGTTACCTGCTGGAAAGGAAGCGTATCATTGCTTCACAGCTGCTCTGTCTGAGCAGCCATGCAATCCATCCTACAGGTAATAAAAGTGGAAAGAACGTATATCGACACTTTGCCAATGGTAGTCTTTGTAGGAAGAGGAAGAGGAAGCCATTGCCCTCAGCAAAAGCTAGATGGGCTGAAATGTTGGAACTGCTCAGCGGTATTTAGGTTTTATAGCCATGCA
The DNA here is from genome assembly GCA_002007465.1 of Ailurus styani. Lineage (NCBI taxonomy): Eukaryota > Metazoa > Chordata > Mammalia > Carnivora > Ailuridae > Ailurus > Ailurus styani. The sequence goes on along the minus strand of LNAC01001013.1, from coordinate 401,274 downwards.
TGCACAACTTTTTTTTTTTTTAAGATTTTATTTATTTAACAGAGAGAGAGAGATCACAAGCAGGCAGAGAGGCAGGAGGAAGCAGGCTCTCCACTGAGCAGAGGGCCCGACGCGGGGCTCGATCCCAGGACCCTGAGATCATGACCCCATCTGCAGGCAGAGGCTTTAACCCACTGAGTCACCCAGGCGCCCTGCATGCAAACTTTTAAAAGAACTTTCATTTCAGCAATTCTGGCAAGGATTGGGGGTGGGGGTCGGTAGAATGAACAGCTTTGAGGTTACAATTTTGTAATTCTCCATCTCTGACTTCTCTGTCACCATAAAACTACTGTTCAATTACATTTTAATAAATGCAAGTTTCTTAGGAATTAAAAATGTCTTGTTATAACCATAAGAGATCCCTAATCTCACAAAACAAACTGAGGGTTACCGGCGGGTGGGAGGGTAGGGATAGGGTGGATGGGTTATGGACATTGGGGAGGGTGTGTGCTATGGTGAATGCTGTGAAAGGTGTAAGCCTGAGGATTCACAGGCCTGTACCCCTGGGGCAAATAATAAAAAAGTCTTGTTATAAAAGAATAGGCTTTTCTTAATAAAAATATTTTTAAAGAATAAACAAAGGACATGATATGTTAGCCTAAGACATAAAGATCGTGGGATTATTAGCTGTAGCCACTGAAAGAGAAGGCCAGTAGACAAAGATAAAATGAAGTAAATATTTTTTTCTTAATAGTCATTAGGTGGATAACAACCCTGGGCAATCTTAGGGTGTTTTAAAGATCAAAAAACACATCTTTAAAGTACAGAATTTCTGACTTGATTTCAGAGCAATCCTGTGTCAGCAAAATATAGCAGAATGGACATCTCCACACCTTCCATCTGGGTTGATGTCAAAGATGTTACTTTTAATGAAGTTTCAGAGGACAACAAGCCTCAGGGGCAGTGAGGTTTCCGTAGGGAATAGCTATCTTTGAATTAAACTAGACAGCCCAAGGATTATTTTTCTGACCAAAATAAATTCATACGCCTAATCTTTTTTTTTTTTTATGGGAAGACGCTACAATGCACAATGATCAGCCTCGTCCTTGCCTATCTGGACAACTATAGAACGATGTGGTCAGCACAGTGCCAAAGGTTTTGGATGAATTATTTATCATTATTAAATCAGAGTTAGATGGTATTATTTGACTTCATTGATTAGGGAAGTGAGGTTCTGGAAGTTTAAACACTCCTTGAGGCCAAACATCTAATAAGTGCTTTATGTCTACCACCAGAAAGAATTTCATTTCTGTTCAGAAAACAATCTAAAACTTCCCAAAACAGGAGTTTGTTTTAATTTTTCCAATCAGAGAAATAATCAAATGAACCTTTTATAAATGATTAGTAACTCCCTTTATGCTTAGAATTATTACTTTAAAGTCTATTTTATTGGAAATAACTTTGCTTTATTTAGAATTTTTCTGCCATATTACTCACCTTCTTTATGATCAGCTTTTCTTTATCTTTCTGCTTTGTGTCAGTCTCTTGAAAACTGTCTATTGCTCTGTTTTCTTTTCTTATTCCAGGCCAACAGGCTTTTCCTTTGAACGGGGGAACTGAGTTCAGTTATGGTGAGTGACTTACCACAATGTCATCTTGTCCTATTTATCTGTCCCTCTTTGTCTGATTCGTCCCCTCCCCTTTCTTTCCTTGATTTTTTTTTGTTAGTCCTGCTTTTAGTTTGCTGTAAGCAAATTATGATGTTTTTCACTGTGAATTTATTTTTGTTATATTGCTTGGGATTTATTGGTATCTCTGAATTTGAGCTATTTTTCTTCAAATATGATATAGCCTACAGTCTTTCTGTCTTTCCCTTCCTTACGGAAGGTTAATGTAAAGAAATGCAGGAACTTCTCCCTCTACCCACTGTATTTCTTCAACCTTTCTTTCTTATTTTCCATATCTTTGTCTCTCTATGCCACATTCTGAATAATTATTTCAGAATGATGTGACAGTTCATTTCTTCTCTCTATGGCTGTGTTAACCTATGAAGTTTCTGATATTGTTTCTTTTATTTGGAGAAGCTCTATGCACCCATTTTCCAAAGTGCCTTGAAAAGTTTGATTGTCCTTTGTCTCTTAATCATTATTCTAATGGTCTGTTTTATTCCTTTAAATATTTGAAACATTTGTTTTATACTTTTTGGATATATGATTTCTACTAACATATACTCATGGCGTTTTGTTTCCTCATTTTTTTAAATACTGGCTCATATTCCTTGGTGCCCTGTAGAGAGGAACCCTTTGGGGATTACAATGTGTCCCCCAAGAGAGGATTTTCATTTTCCTCTTCCAAACAACAGGAGGGTGCCATGTACCAGAATCACTCTAAACTAAATTTTTGTCTCTGGGTTTATTGAGCTACATAGATATTAGGACTTCACCATTCCAATCCAAGTGGACACTAGATATCAGGGGGGAATTTTTGTTTTAATTCTCAGAGCCGAGGAGAAAATAAGGCAATTGTCCCTACTATCTCCTCCTGCATAGCAGGGTACTTAATCTCTACTTGATCCATAGGGATGGAGCACATGAGGAATCTAGGCTATTTGTGGGGTCCTCTGGTCCACTCTCCCATCCTCCTTGGGGTCCAGGCCTTATCCACCGTGCATGTGCATACAGCCCATTGTCCGCCATGCATGCATACAGCCCACTGAAACAAGGTCTAAACTTTAGGGATAGATAGATACATTGATAAGAGCAAACATGAGCTCGAGTACTTCCTTCACTTGTTAGTCTGTATAGAAACTTCTCATGGTTTATGATGCAAAACAATGTCATCCATTCATTTTCTATCATCTCAAACATGCATTAAAAACTGTGTGTGTGTGTTAGTGAACATGTTTAGATTTTTTTGTGTCATTTTGTATCATAGTAACATCATTATCTAGTATGCCGTATTATCTAGTTTGTTACACATATTTTTCAGTCTTAGGTACACACACACACACACACACACACACACACACACATGAATCCTCACCATTAAACTTAGTTCCTATAGAAAATTGAGAATTTTGGGGGGCCTTTTTATTTTATGTGTTGGCTAATGTTGGCTTGATCTGCCAATATGCAACTTGAAACTTTTATTCAGATGTGAGAAACAGTTCAAATAATATCAAAGAAAACCTATCAAACTGTTCAACTGTGCAAACACTAGTACTTAAGTGGAAACATGAATTATAAGTTGACCAAACCCCTATTGGATTTTCAAGTGTAACATCTAGCCAAATTTCACACCCCACTCCAACATATATTTAAACACAGCTGTAACCCTTACTAAAATAAAATTACCTCTGAAAGCTTTTAGAGGGAATGGAGTCAGTTAAAATAAACACCCTTTAAGATTGAGTGTGGATCTTTAATTGAGACTTTTTTACCACAACTAGCCTTTTTTTTTTCTTTTTAAAGACTCTATTTATTGATTTGACAGAGAGAGAGAGAGAGCACAAGCAGGGGGAGCAATAGAGGGAGAGGGAGAAGCAGACTCCTTGCTGAGCAGTGAGCCTGACCTGGGGCTCTATCCCAGAACTCTGAGACCATGACCTGAGCCCAAGGCAGACACTTAACCAACTGAGCCCCCGAGAGGCCCCTACAATCAGCCTTTCCAACAAAGAGTGCTATTTTATAAATTGTATTTAAACTGTTGTTTATTTAAACGATAATAAATCCTTTTATTTCCTGTCCACTTATATGCCTTCAGGCTCAAATATTTAATAATTTTTTTTTCTCAAACAAGTCATTCCATCCTTTTCCTGTCTTTCCTCCTTTTTCCACATGGCAACTGACCTTCCTGCTGAAAGCTAGGTGTAGAGCAGGCTTTTATCTTAATTGCTGGCTAATTTTAGCTTCTTTAAACCTTTCATACCCCAAATTCCTTTGCACTATATTTTGGTTTTGCTACTTTTTTTCCATTAGTCTAGAGAGCTCAATTCAATTAAGAAATAGACCATGGCTTCTATCATATTATGTATCTTCCTGTCTTCACAGCCAATTAAAAAAAAAATTGAGGTGGGAGTAGAAGAAAAAAACAGATAAAGTGGGACAAACAAAAAAATGTTGTAGAATGTAATTCAGTGTAAATGGACCAAAATCTTTGGTTTCAAAGGAAAAGACTGTTAGGCTGGAGTAAGAAAATAGAGTCATAGGTCTTTTCAAGAGAGTCAAGATCCCGTGTTTTATATCAGGATACAAAGAAGTTGAAAGTTAAGGCGTAAAGATACAGGAGGGAAGTTCTAACAAAAGTAAAAGAGTTGTAGTTACATTGATTTTGGACAAAACAGACTTGAAGGAAAGACAGTACTACAGATATACTGTTAGTAATTACTTATAACCCAGGTAGCTACGCTTTCAGATTTTCCTTTGTAATCAAAGACAGACGACTATGAGGAGGGAGACTCTATTCTACTTTCTTCTCTCCTGCTTAGCATGCTGAGCACGTCCTCTTCCCTGGCAACACATGTGGCAAAATGTGACGCTGAAGGGAATGAAAAGCCCCTCATTAGGCTGTGACTAAGATGATGTGGTTCGTTTCTATTTAAAGTGTGGTTCTCAGACCAATAGCATCAATTTTACCTGAGAACTTGTCAGACAGACAGAATCTTAGACCCAACTTCAGATTTATTGAATCGGAATCTGTGTTTTAGTAAGATTTCCAGGTGATTCATATGCCCATTAAAGTCTGAAAGCACCGCTCTACTGTATCTTTCCAGAAAACTCCACAATGTCAATAGAGTAGTGGGACTTTTCCCTTTGTTTTCCTCGTGTACTCTGTGAACATTATCTTCTTTGAAACTTTTTGAAAGTGATGGGTTAGTGATTTCAAGATCTGGAGGATAATGTCTACTACCTGAATATGAATATTCCGCAAAACTATGTGATCAACAGGAATGCAAATAAAATGACACATAATCCATGTCTTCAGCATTTCTAGAAGATAGGGACTATCTGTTGCAGGAAAAAAAAAATCACTAAATACCAACAGATAAAAGAGTGGTTGAAATGGAAGACAGGCAACTAATGTCCAAATTATATACAACTCTCGTCTCTAAAAACAAAACAAAACAACTACAATGGCATAAAAATAAAAAATAGAATCCAAGAAAGTAAGAATTCAGGAATACCACCAACAAAATCTCAACCTATTAAGTTACATAGGCTTTGGGAATTAAATGTCATATTAGTGTATTTTGTGAGTATATGGATTTCAATATTCTGCCTCACCTTCCCCTGCCATCCTTTTTTCTTTCCCTAGGTGAACCCCAAAATGTTGATTTCAGTTGTGACAACATTTACCAACTGCAACATTTTTCAGACAGAATGAAATTAGCACTCTGTTTCTGTCATTCTAGTTTCTATGCTTACTAATCAATTGATTAGAGGTTCTCAATAAGCAAGAGGAAAATTATGTAATTAATAAGTAAAACAACAGAAGAAACAGACAAAATACCACACATGGAAGTGCTTTGGAAACAATAAAACCCTATAAGAATAAAACATAATTTTGTAAGTACAGCTGGCTTAGGCATTGCCAAATTTCCTCCTTGGGTTTTATTACTAACTCAAAAACCTAAGAAAACCAGGGCATTGTGTTGAGATAGTTTGGCCCATGATTATCTCCAGTTGCTGACACTTAATAGGCACCAAACAAGTATTTGTTGAAAAAAGTACTGAAAAAATAAAATATGTTCACATGTTTATTCGCTTTTAAGACTACTGTCATTGGGACCTTTGTTCCCTATGGGGGAGAATGCTCTTAGTAGGGTAAAATTTTCTGCTCTCACAACTTCCACAGCAATATCTTTCACTATAGAAATTTTAACAACAAAAATCTGCCTTTTAAACTCCCAGTAGGAGAAAAAATACAACTTCAAAGAGTTAAGGAAAACTTAAGAAAGATAGGTATGTTTTTACTATATAGTAATATAGTAAATTAGAATGTAGGCTCTCTGAACTAGTTTAAATCATTGGCTTTACCAGGTGACACTACATAACCTTGAGCAAGTTACTGATCACTCTGTGCCTCAATTGCATCCTTTGTAAATAGAAGTGATCTAAGTAATATATATCTCACTGGTTTTTATGAGGATTAAATGGAGTAATTCAGGCAAGGCAAAGACCACTTGTGGCCTACTCTTTATCTCGTTTCTCTTTTTTATTCCCAATTTTGGGGTAGTGTGATAGTAATGTTTAGGATAACTAGGTGTAAGAAGTGTTGGGTAGAGATTCTGAGAAGTTCTTTGAAAGGGAGGCTGACTCGGCTTGCCTGCATCTTTCATGAGGCTGGGTGAGGACGTGGTGGCTGAAGCTGAAGGAGTCATCTTGCAAACACGAGAGCGGAAGGGAGGAGATCCCTCAGGTGTGATATGCTGACAACAAATTCCAGCCACCAAGTATCTTGGCTCTTCTGGTTACGAGAGAAAAATAAGCCCTCATCATTTTTAGCTACAATTTCTATTTTATGTAGCTGAATGCTAATACACCTGATAAGCTTTTCACATTGTATCTGGACACATTAAGCATTTGATAAATCTTAGATATCATTATTAATAAAAACAAAGGGTTGTAATTCACATCCATTGAATGCTAATGTAAAGTTTCCATTTTTGGAAGTTTTTTTGCCTTATCTTTATCAGATTAGCTTTTATTTTAAAAATTCTTCCAATTAAAAAAAAACAATAAAAAATTATCTTAGACCCTTACATCCAAATCCTAAAATGGGACGTAGTGACAGATACTCTTCACTGAACATTTGATTCAATCCAGGGTCTACAGTTGTTCTGTGTACCCCTTCCCTCCTAATCCACACAATGTCTTTCACAGGATATATAATCTGCCTCTTACTGCACTGGGAACTAAAACCCAAAAATGCCAAGTAATTTTCTCAAGCCACTCTTCTATTAAAGGGAAAGACTCATCCAATTCCTTAAGAGTCTGACTCCAAAGCTCATTTCCTTAGTGATCACATACTAATCACTACAATCAGTTGTAAATTATTCTGGTTAGGGATAATAGAGAAAGGCAAATAAAGTCTGAGAAGGGCACACTGTGCCAAGGAACTCCTGGAAAATCCTCCTTTGCAGGCTAGAAGTGTTCAGGGCCAGCCTTCATATAACAACTCTTCCTTCATCTGGGAAAAAGATGAATGTTATGAATTGTTTCTCTGGAGACGATGGTGTTGCAGTTTTAGACCACTCCAATCCAAGGAGATAATCACATCAGTAAAAACAGCAAGAAGTGGGAGGGAGTTAAAAAGCCTGAGATGGTCTTCAGAATCTTTCTATCTTGCTCTCATGGTCCTCAAAAGTTAGTGTGCATTAGAATTTCCTGGAAGGTTTGTTAAACACAGAATGCTGGGCCCCACCCCCAGATTTTCTGAGTCAGTAACTCTGGGCTGAAGTCTGAGAATTTGTATTTCTAACAATATCCCATGTTGCATTTATGTTGCTGGTAAAGCGGATAAGAAGGATGGCGGGTGAGCTAGCACAGGTGGTGATTTTGATGTGTTGATTAGGATAAGCCCTTAACATCTGAGTTAAGACTTGGTGAGAGTAGTAGGTGATGGTCCATATTGTTTGGACTTTCTTTTTTTTTTTAATTTAGAATTTTTTTTAAAGATTTATTTATTTATTTATTTGAGAGAGAGAGAGTACGTGAGAGAGAAAGAGAGAGAGCATGAGTGCAGGGAAGGGGCACAGGGGGAGGGACTCCCTCACTAAGCAGGGAGCCCAATGACATGGGACTCGATCCCAAGACCCCAAGATCATGACCTGAGCCAAAGGCAGACACTTAATCCACTGAGCCACCCAGGTGCCCCTTGTTTGGACTTTAGAAACAACTTAAGGAAAGAAACTTTACCAGGAAAAGGTTAAGAAATCTCTGTAATTAATGCGATCATTACTTAATGCAATCTCATGCATAAATAAAAGCAACACTGTTTAAAAAACCACTTTGGTGTTTGTTTTTTGAAATTCTGAATTAGTCAATCAAGGCCTTACAAATAGAAGCTATTAATTAATTTAGGGTCTGCAAAGAAAAAAACACTTTGAGAAGGAATTCCAATAAAGACACATTGTTAAAATTTATGACTTGATAAATATATATAAGACTGTTTTAAAATTCACCTCAGCTGTAGAGTTGATAAACTGTTTCTGAAATCATGGTTTCACTCTGATGACACCTCACCCTTGCAGAGCTGGGAATATCATTGATGAGCTAGAAATCACCGACGCAAAAAGGAGGAAGTTCTAGTCCAAGGAAGTTAAGGTGGGATTTTAAGATCTGTAGCAAAGGAAGAACTTCTGGTCACTTTCTCTCTCACCTGACAGACATTCTCTGAGTCAAACCAAACAAATAAACAATAACCCCAAAACTTAAGACCAATGCTGTCTGAGAAGGTACATGATGGTGGGGAACTGAGGACGGGTCAGAACAAAGAAAGTAGAGAGCTCTCAAAGGCACTGGGTAGAGAATCATACGTGCTTACCTTACCCCGAGAAAGTGTTTCCCTTCTCAGCTTGTTCTGAGATTTAAGCTGCTTGGCCTCCCAGCTACAGGCTCCTCTTGGCCCTATCCTTGAACCAGTTCTTACTTGAGTCCAAATAAGCTATTCTCTCACTCAGCATGGAGGGATCCTTATCGCTTGCCTGCTAGCCTTGCACAAACAGAGGTTCTTGACTTATCGCACGTCTGAGCCAGTCTTTACAAGGTCAGGACTACCTCAGATTTTGTAGGAGCGTTTGCGGGTTTTGGTGATCCACCTGGCTTCTGTAGTCCTGGTGGCAGGGTTTCTACACGTGAATGTCAGCCCAGGGGTTAGGACCTACTACCTACTGAGAGACCAGCTTAATTCTGAGATCTTGCTTGCCTACATTTGCAAATACCAAAAGAGCTGGGAATCCTCATTACTACATTCCATACTCTAGTCAGAACGTTAGCTTGTTAGATCTCTTGCCAGACAGGTACTGGAATATCACTTACGATAGGAAAGAAAACTCAAGTTTAGGGATGAGGAGAGGAGAAACAGTAATCCTTTAGTGAAAGGCAATACTAAAACTTTAGGTATATTGGGAAGAACACGATGAAGAGCTGTGATTGTAGAGACTGTACAGAACCTCCTTTGTCAGGCAGAACAGTGTGTCCCTTCTGGCAGGATCTAGACTGGACCAAAGACAGTAAGGCAGACCATGTGGTAGAAACGTTCCCCTGCCCTGAGGTAAGGCATATCTTTGAGAAAAGGCAGAAAAGAGCCAAGAATGAGGATGATGGTGAGAATTCACATTTGCAAGAGGCAGGTACTTCGCATCATTTTATTGAACGATCACAGTCTTACAAGGGAGAACTATGCCAGGCACTTTGCATTCCTCAAAGCAACCTTAGAGGGAAGGTACTTGTGAAACGATAAGAAATATTTATATTGTTCTCTGCCCCTGGTTCCTGACACAGGGCTCCTAGACCTTTGTAATTTCCTGAGGGGTAGATACATCTGACAGAGAGTTCCTAAATCTCTTGGAATTTCCTGGGTGATAGGAACCTGTTTTGTTCTAATGAGGTGACTCTTAGTAGGCTCATCGATGGAAATTGCTTGCCAGAAACACCAAGCCAGGGGTGGCTGGTGGCTCAGCTAGTTAAGCGCCCAACCCATGATTTCAGCTCAGGTCATGATCTTAGGGTAGTGGGATCAGATCTGTCCCGTCATGTTTCGCAGGGCGTCTGCTTGAGATTCTCTTCCCCTCCCCCCTTGCGCACACTCTCCCTCTTTCTCTCGCTCTCCAAAATAAATAAATAAATCTTTAAAAAGGAAGAAAGAAACACCAGGCCATGACAAAAATCTTGGAATGTTTAGCCCTACTCCTTATTTTCTGGAAACGGGAGAGAAGCTGGAAATGAAGTTAATAATCATTCATGCTTCTCTGATGAAACTTCCATAAAAACCCGAATGGTACGGGGGTTCAGAGAACTTCCAGGTTGGTGAACACATCTACAGGCCAGATGGGTGGCACACCCCAACTCCAGGGTGACAGAATCTCCTCCACTCAAGACCCTTCTAGATCTTGTCCTATGTATCTCTTCATCTGGCTGTTCATGTTCATCTCTATCCTTTATCATATTCTTTACTACATAGTAAATTCATAAAGTATTTCTGAGTTCCATAAGCTGTTCTAGCAAATAACTGAATCCAAGGATGAGGTAGTGGGAATTTCTGATTTGTAGCCAATTTGGACAGAAATTGTGAGTGAATTGGGAACCTGCTGCCTGCAATTGGCATTTGAAATGGGGGTGGACCCATGTCTAATGGGAATGAGCCCTTAACCTGTGGGGTCTGCCCAAACTCTGGTTTGGGCAGAATTGAATTGTAAGACACCCAGCTGGTATTGAAGAATTGGTTGGTGTGGGAAAAACGACACCCCATATCTGGTGTCAGAAGAATTGTATGTGAGGAGCTTTTCCTATAGCACTATTATTATCTCCATTTGAAATAGAGACCAAAAGATGCTCAGAGGGACCTACCACTTGACCCCAGCCCTGGGGCCACTAATACAGAATGTGATCCAAATGAAAAAGTTTGAACCCCTTCTCTGAACTCCTTCTTCTCCCCTGCCCCTCCCCTCTCCCTTTCAGTCTTCCTGCCCTTTGCCCAGTAATCACGACATTCTTGTCATGTGCCTCCTAAAATCCTCAGATTTTTCTACTTGCTTTTCCCTATTATTATCAGTATGGGATCAATCCTTTCTCACTGCCTTCCTGAATATGAAACTGCCAACCAGCTAGTGTGCGAGCCCCATGCAGTGCCGTGTGGCCCTCTCTGGCTCAATGAGAAAACTAGGAAAATGCAAATATAATGATTTTTGCTCCTTTGCTTCAAGTTCTTCCATGATGCTCCACTGTCTTCACCACAGAATCCAAGCTCCTTTAAATGACAATCCAGGTCCTTTGTGGAGTGGTCCCTGCTCTCATTTCTCCTTATACCCCAGCCTTCAGTGTATGTATATGTATGAGCATATGCACACACGCACACACACGTGCGCGCGCACACACACACACACACACACACAGGTTTTTCAAGTGGAATACCTGCAGGTGATCTGTCAACGAACAACCCACTTCCATGGCTCTGTATTCTGCTGTGCTCGTTGTTCCATCTAAAAAGCCTCTTCTTCTGGTTCCATAGCATTTGTCAAGATTCTACTTGAAGGGAAAATGAAACTTTCCATGAATTACCTAGACTGGAAGACATATTGTCTTCTCTTTTCCCATTGAGTTTAGTGTATTTCTCTATAACTATCGGTCCTATCACATTGCTATAATTAATTTCTCCATTAGAGTTTGATTCTGTTTTCCCCCAACCAGACTCTAGGGTCCTCAAAGTCATATGCTATGTCCTCATCATTTTTGTATCCTCAGTAATTGTGACTGATTCTAGTACACAGTAATCGCTCAATAAATATTTACAGAATGGACTAATGGAAAAATGGACAGATGAAAGAATAAGAGTCAGTATAGCACAATTGGATGTAATTTGGGGGCCAAGCAGACCTTGAATTTGGGACCCAGCTCTTCCATATGACTTTGGTTAAGTCACTTAACCCATTTAAATCCTCTAATACATAAAATCTGTAAAGTTGAAGATACAGTACTACCTAATTCATAGGGAAATAGGAAAGATGAAATGATACTGATAAAGCACATAACACGATCATGGCAATGTAGAAAGTGTTAAGTGCTAAGTTTTTATTATGAATAGGAATAACTTAGCTCCAGTGACAAATATATTATACACATACGAACTGAACAAAAATTACTAAAGAGTGAGAGGAGGCCTCTGGAAGAAGAGGAACCCCAAATTTTCTTTGGAAAGAGAAAGGAAGACAAGTTGGAGAATAGATGAAATCTAAAAATGTCTTCTGAGGCCTTGCAGTTAATCACCCGATATCACTGCTTGAAGCCATTTTTAAGCAGTCCATTGGAGAGGAGAATGGGTTGAGGCATTGCTTTTATTGTCTAAATAATCAAGGTTATCCTTTGGTGGCAAACCAAGTCAAAGGGAATACTTTGAATTTTATCTTAAATAATATTTCTTTCTCTAAGGAGTACTGAGATTAAGCATTCCAGAGTACTTGATCTTCATGAAAACCAAATAAATCTATGCCACATTTTATTTCTACATTTTCACAATATTTTTATAAATATTATGGTAAAACTTCCAGAGCCACTGAATCATATTTTACTGGCATAGTTGCTAAAATGGTCACAAGTCATTTGTGAGTAAAATTATGCCAAACGTCTTCAACCATTTTATGTCTCCCAAGCTGCAAGGATAAGAATATTTACAGTTACCCTCTAGTTTAAATATGTTATAAACCTAAATGCTTCAAAGTTAACAGTGACACCAGCTAAGACATGAGCAACAAAGCAAGTTTCGTTATCTCCATTTCTTTCCTCTAACCTATGAATCAACATTTATTTTCTATTAAGTTTATATTCATTTTCTTCTTTTCATCCACCTGTTTTTGACAATGGTCACACCTATTCATGCTCCAAGAATTTTCATGAGGTAACGTCCTCACATACATCCTGATGAGAATGGATGTGCCTGGCTTTGGCAATGGGTCAAATGCAAGATCACAAACATAAGAATGTGGTGAATGACCATTACTATATTTTAGAACAATGTTTCCCAGCAGGGAACATTTTTTTAAAATGGATTTCCATTAAAACACACACACACACACACACACACACACACACACACACACACATTTTAAGAACTGGTCAGTTCGTTTCTTCGTGAATATTTTTCTGCTAAATAAAATACACAATCTCCCCTTTTTCATTATCTATTAGATGTCTATTGATAACCAGGTGCTTAAGATTATAGGGACAATATGCTGACTAGAGATCCTACCCCCAATCCAATAAACACTGTCCACTCACCAACTTATATTAATCAGGGTAGAGTGAGTCTGACTTAAAGAAGGTCAGTTATATGATGCTCTGTAAACATACCCTGTGACACTATATAATATAGGGCAAAGAAGTTGCTTTTTTTTTAAAGATTTTATTTTTTATTTGACAGAGAGAGACACAGTGAGAGAGGGAACACAAAGCAGGGGGAGTGGGAGAAGGAGAAGCAGGCTTTCCAGCAGAGCAGGGGGCCCAATGTGGGGCTCGATCCCAGGACCCCTGGATCATGACCTGAGCTGAAGGCAGACACTTAATGCCTGAGCCACCCAGGTGCCCTAAAGAAGTTACTTCTTAGGGGTGCCTGGGTGGCTCAGTGGGTTAAGCCTCTGCCTTCAGCTCAGGTCATGATCTCAGGGTCCTGGGATCAAGCCCTGCATCAGGCTCTCTGCTTGGTGGGGAGCCTGCTTCCTCCTCTCTCTCTGCCTGCCTCTCTGCCTACTTGTGACCTCTCTGTCAAATAAATAAATAAAATCTTAAAAAAAAAGAAAAAGAAACAAAGTTGTTTCTTAAACCATATTTTAACTCTTAAAACATCTCTCACTAATAGAGTCTATATTCAGTGAGTCAGTAAATCAAGCAAAAAAGTGAAGGAGAATAATCTTAATATAAATAGGTGTACTGCATTATGACTGAGAACAACAAATACTAACGGTCTGATTAAATTTTCAGCTTTCCAGAAATTTTTACATGTCATGAAATGACAAATTCCTTGACTTATAGTTATTCTCAAGAATGAATAAATGATAGTATATTTGAGAGTGAATACAAATGAGAGACTAAATGAGAATATTAAAAACCATGAATAATCCCCAAATACTTAAATTAGGTCTAGACATACACAAATTCCTGCCCCCTTATATTTATCAACTGGCTCTTACTACAGCTGTCTCTTCTTCCATCCTAGCATTATTTACATGGGCATTATTTACATGCCTAGAGTTTTTGCTCCTATGCTCTTCCTTGGACCAATTTAACACTCCTTAGACACAGTGCAAATAGAATTCTATTACCCTTTCTATGTGCTATCAGCACCTCCTAAAATTCTACTCCCAAACTAGACATTATATGGGCAATGGGAGGATGCAAATTTTTAATATTCTATAATCTAAATAAGCCATTGTATTTAATCCAGAATTTTTACATAAATATTATTCAGACCCACAAACCTTTAATTAGCATGTTTTCATTGGATAATTCAGAAAACTGAAACTCATAATGATGTTCGGCAGTCATCAAAGCAGTGCCTCACATCAGCATCTAACAATAATCTAGAAATATTAAATAAATAGTTCTTACCCAAATATTATTAAGGGCAGAGTGATAAGGGTATTCTGATATAAGAACTATCCTCCAAGATCAATGAACAATCTATTTCCCTAATGTGTTTGGAAATATGCAAATCTAGTTAATGCTATATGCAATTTTAAATGAATAATAACATAGCTAGGTATGAAGTATTGTTATGTGTCAAGCTCAGTTCTAAATATTGTTTTGTTTATTAATTTATTTAATCTTCATAACACCCCTGAGTGGTAGGTCTTATTATCTCTCCCCTTCCACAGAGGTGGAAACCGAGGCACAGAGGGTTAGATGACCTAAGTCACAAAGCATGGCTGGTGAGGCAGTCTGCACTCTTACTCACCCCAACATGGTGTATGTGGCATCAATGGATGACTTTTATTCTTTTAGTCCACAGATGCCCTCCAAAAAGCAATCAAACACAAAAACTACAGTAAAGAAGAGACACTGACAAAGGATTGTCACATGGTATCTCTGTTAAATATCAGAATGACATTGGAACATCACTGTGGGAAAAGTAACCTAACAGCAAGGACACGTGTAAGAACATACAGCTAAGGAAACCTAGGAAAATAGCAGGAGAGAGATTATGAGAAGCAATTGTGATACCCCTCTTCAAGCAAAGGTATCAGGTGGAAAGTAAGCATAGAGGCAGAAGATTAGGTATCAATGCCCTCTGTAAACAACAGCTGGGGGCAAAAATACTGATAGACATGTGTCAATCCCTTCAGACTCCTCCATGCTCCCTGTCATGAAAAATAATGTATACATGGAACGCTGTCCAGGTTTTGTATGTCCCTCAGGAGGGTCCCTGTGAGAGGACTAGAAGATTATTGCTACAGATTAAATCTGGATTAATATCAAAGACAATTGGGGCACCTGGGTGGCTCAGTCGTTAAGCGTCTGCGTTTGGCTCAGGTTGTGATCTCAGGGTCCTGGGATCAAGCCCCGCATTGGGGGAGGGGGGCGTGATTCTCGCTCAGCAGGAGGCCTGCTTCTCCCTCTCTCACTCCCCCTGCTTGTGTTCCCTCTCTCGCTGTGTCTCTCTCTGTCAAATAAATAAAATCTTTAAAAAAAAAAATCAAAGACAATAAACAGATGATTTAGATTCTGTATTTTTGTTATCAGAGGTAAGTCAATATTATCAAAGCTAAGTATTAGGGACAAAAACTTACTGTAGAAAGTGAAGTCCAGTGGATACTTGAATAAACTGCCACGTTATTTAGCATAGTGATTGATTTTGATGAAATATGTATAAACCAAGCTCTAATTCTTTAATTTGTGACCTTCCTTTTCTATATCAGGTATGAGTTTGTTCCTTCTTCAGTTTGCTGTAGACTAGCTAGAAAATAGAGTAAGATACCCATGAAGTAGAGGGTACCCCAAGCTTCTACGGGAGGGATCAAAATACAGGCATCCATCAGCTTTTCAGGAATAGGATGCCTAATAAAAAACATACTACTTCCTGAGTCTCTGGGAAGATGAAGGCATATTCCTTCAACCAACACTTGTGGCATCTAAGAGAAGAAAAGTTCTGTCCCGTAGACGAGAGGGCCAGGAGATTTCACTTCCCATAATTATCAAGGTAGTAAAGAAGAATATAGAGAAATTACTAAAATTGTATCTAACAGGTGGTTATCTGAAAACCACTCATTACAATACGAATGAATCCTTGCATTCAAAGGCTAGAAACCAGGACACCAGCGAAGGGATCACCCACAAAATATCTGTTGCTGTTGATACAGAATCAAGCAAAAGGAGGCATGACCAGACTCCAATGGAGGTAACTTACAGCTTGCACTTTGCAAATACTGCTCCTCAGAGCTGAGTTGTAGCGCAGGCAAGACTTTTTTCTTTGACCCAGCTGTGAAGAGCCTGAGGCATTACATTACAGGAGATGCCCTTGTTAAGTAGGTTAGGGTATTTTAGCTTTTTCAGAAATCCTTAGAAAGAAAATACTTTGTTTTTGTCCTTCCAAACCTCCCCAGTCACTGTGTCATTCCCCTACCCAATATCCAGTGAACTCCTAGTGCTTACTTGGGATACTTTCTAGATTGAATGAAGGGCAGAATCTCGGAGTCTTGATTAGATGGCAGAAGTAGTAAGTCTCGAAACCGTTCTGTCAAAAGAAAAATAAACATCAAGTTGTGAAAAAATAAAAGTCATGGAAATAATTTCAAAATGCAATTATTGCCTATTGTTTTAACTTGTCCATTATTTTGAATGCACATCTTTTATTAGAAATGTGCCCACCATTTTGTATAGTACTGACATGTCTATTTCACTTTAATGACTATATCTTTTTAGATTAAGATATTACAACTACTGTCAATACAAAAATAAAAAGTATTCATTAGTATAGACTAATAAAATCTTAATATTGAAAGATTAGAGGAAACAGTCATGACCAATAAATATACCTAAGAGATGTGCAATTTCATTAGTAACCAGGAAAGTGCTAATCAAAGCCACATACCACTAGATAGCATTCATATGTTATGTTGCATTTGACTGACAGAAATGAATCTCACAAGACCAAGTATTAGAGAAGATGTGGATCAGCATAAGCTCTCATATAGTTCTTCTGGGAATGCAAGTTGGCACAGTATCTTTGGAAAACAATTTGCAATTATCTTCGAGGTTTAACCTCTGTGTACGCTATGAGCCGATATTTCCATTCCCAGGTATATACTCTGCAGAAACATTCACATAATGTCTTAGGCAGCAAGTAAAAGAATAGTCACAGCAGCACTTTTATTACAATATAAAGAGAAACCACTCAATTGCCCATCAACAGGAGAATGGACAATTTGCCAAACATATACACAATGGAACATTAATTGAAGTGAAACTGAATGAAATCAGTTATAAATAAAAACATAGCAAAATGGTGAGTGGAAAAAACACAAGTAGATTACATACAGAAAAATGTCATTTGTTGAGTTAAAAAACAACTAAGCGGGCGCCTGGGTGGCTCAGTGGGTTAAAGCCGCTGCCTTCGGCTCAGGTCATGATCCCAGGGTCCTGGGATCGAGGCCCACATCGGGCTCTCTGCTCAGCAGGGAGCCTGCTTCCTCCTCTCTCCTCTCTCTCTGCCTGCCTCTCTGCCTACTTGTAATCTCTCTGTGTCAAATGAATAAATAAAAATTAAAAAAAAAAACAACTAAGCAATGTATCATTTAGAAATGTTATGTATAAAACAAAGCAAACCAATGAAAAAAGAATAATGTACATAATGCAGGATAATGGTTGTCTTTTAGAAGGGGTAAGAAGATGAAATAGGAAAAAAGCAAAAGTTAGGTCATCATTGTTAATATTTCACATCTATATTAAATATGTGAGATTTAGTTATGTATATGAAATATATCTATAGCAGCATAAAAGACTGAATGATTGCGGGCCAGGAATTGTCCAATGATGACATTAACCCAGGAACCAAAATTTTAACTAATAAAATTCTGTGCTTATTAAGCTCATAATGAAGGAAGGAGGGAGAAGAAGAGGTAGAGAAGGAAGAGAGAAGAAGTAGGGAAGGAGAGGGGGTGGGAGAAAGGAAATGGGCGGAAAAAAGGAAAAAGAGGAATGTGGAGGAAGGAAGAATCCTCAGTTTGTACTGCGTAATTATCTGCATTGCACAGAGTAGTCTACCACTCTGATGCTGATCCCATGTTTCCAGAACTAGATACTCATTACCTCTAGTCATCCTTATAGGAAAGCTTCCTTGATCCCTCCTCTTTCTTTTCCTCCTTCACCAAAATTGGAATAAATGGCCCTACTGTGTGCACTCCTCGTATACTCCATGCTTACACTCTCACAGAATGTTTCAGACTATATTTTTATTGTTAGAATTATCTATCCACCTCTCCTTCTCCTTTGAGTAGATGGGTATTGTACCACCCGGATGTAGAACATTATCTGATACCTATTAAGATGCTATTAAATATAAGTTGAAATAATATTTCCATTTTTCCTACATAAAGAAAATTGCCAAGGCTAATCATAATGCCTTTCAGAAAAATGCAGCTGGTCGTCTGTCAACCATGAAAAACAAGGGTACCAGAGCTCCAGCCTCGACAGGGTCTCAGGCTGCTAGAGAGTGCAAAGCTGAAGCTCCAAGCTGCAGTAAATCCATCACTACATGAAGTTGCACAGTTTCCACAAAATACGGAAAATCTGCTCTTGATGCCAGTCCCCACTTCCCAATTACTGAAAAGCCCGATGTTAAACACTGGTGAACACAGTGGTTACAAAGTGTGCTGAGAAGCAGGATGGTGATTTATCTCAGTATTTATTACAACACATTGAATCGGATGTTTAACTGACTCTTTGCGGCTTGTTATCAGCACTCTGACCTTCTTACTGTACACTGGGAGAGGAACGAAGAAGATCCTAAGAGAGGCGGTTGTACTTGAGAGTCCACAGATCTAAGAAAGCACGATTTCTTTTTCTTCTTCAAGTACACTTCCTCTTTGAGCTCATATTTTAAAAATTAAATTATATCGACCAACACACTGCTACTTTTAATGAGTAGAATTAATGTTTATTTCAATGAAATGACTAGTAAATTCTTCCGATGTGACCCTTGTTTTTCCGTACACGTCCCAATTTATGTAGCATTTCATTAAATGAGCAATTTGTAGTTTTTCTCCTTTTCCCCTCCATTTATCCCTTTCCTAAACAAATCTTGAAAAGCAGAGCCAAAACCCATCCACAAACATGAACTTTACATCAAGTAAATAACTGTTCAATCAAACAGCTACATTGAATAAGATATATCCTTGGGTGCTAACAATATAAAGTTTTACTGAATGATTCACAAACTGATTGAAATGCAAAAAAAAAATCAGAATTCTTAATGCAAACAACTATAACATAATATAGCTGGAGGCTTTTCCTTATTTCTATAATCACAAAAAACATTGATTGTAAATTTGGAAGACAATCTCTGGAGATAACATTATATTGATAGGATTTAAAACACACACACACACACACACACACACACACACACACACACAGCAAAAATAGCATATAAGAAATTACTTGCAAATCTACCCAAACTGTAAAATCTATAATGAATATTCCTACATTTGAAGCATCCTTTAATCTGATATCCTAAATGCAAGCAAAACTAAGCAAACATCAAGATCCTTCAGTAGCTATCATGAATGTCAAAAAAAGTTCATACATATACAAAGAAAATAGCTGCTTAAAATTATGTCCTTTTAAAATGTTTATTTTTATTATTATATTCATAAATTCCTAAATATTAACAATTAATTTTATCCCACACAGGTATAATGATTATTTGCTTTTTATGAGAATAAAAATAAATTATAAAAAAGCATCCTTAGAAAAATCTAAGTAGGGATGACTGGGTGGCTCAGTTGGTTAAGCATCTGCCTTCGGCTCAAGTCATGATCCCAGGCTGCTGGGATCAGTCCCGCATCAGACTCCTTGCTGGGCAGGGAGCCTGCATCTCTCTCTGCCTCTGACTGCCACTCTGCCTGCTTGTGCTCTCTCTCTCTCTCTCTGACAAATAAATAAATAAATAAATCTTTAAAAAAAGAAAAAAGAAAAAAGAAAAATCCAAGTAAATGAAAAATTGTTTAGTCTCCCAGATTTTTGCCTATGAACTAATTAATTAGCATCCCATTGTTTATCTGATACTGGGAAAAAAGACCAAAATAAACTGGTGTTTCCTCTGTTAAGTAGCAGAATTTTTAAAATAATCCTTCTTCTCTTGCTGCAAATGTCACACCAGATGATCTGCTTTCTCAGGAGGCCCCAAGTCTATTTCTTAGGAAAATGGCAATTATCCAAACACTAGATCTAAATCTTTTCACTGAGTTCTTATAATAATTTCATTAAAGCCACTGAAAAGAACCAGAGGATTTTCTGAAAAGTGATATTTTGATGAGTTGACTAATAATGAGATAATGTCTGAACATGATTGCCTATCAGTGGGGGATATATCTTAATTAAAATAAGCTTTTGTAGACTTTCACCCATTCTTCCCTTCTCCCATTCAATCAACGAAAAGATTGTGAGGCTATCAGAGCTGGATGGCATACTACACATGATTACACTAATTTGGGCTCTCTGGACAATCAATTGTGAGACAATACACTTAATTATTTAAAATCAAAGATGAGAAAAATAAAATAATCTTTCCAATTCGAATTCAAACTTCTTTGTATATTTATTGTGACTCAATTCTTTATCTTCCCCTTTGTGAAAAATGGCCACTTTGTAATCCTCCCCCAAATGCAGAATGTAACAAATGCAAGGCAAATTTGCATAACAACAAAAGACCAGTATGCAAATGTTTCTGAGATGAGAAGACAATAAAATCTTCTTCCTACCACTATAAAAAAAAGAAAGAAAGAAGCTAAATAACGGCAGGAAAGAAAATAAAAAATGATGCCTGCCTTCCTTCTTTCCTTCCTTCCTTCCTTCCTTCCTTCCTTCCTTCCTTCCTTCCGCAAAAGTCCTGTGCATCTAAAGACGTGATCACAGCCACCTAATGGGTGTCTTCAGTAAGAACCTGAGAAACAGCTGTTGTTTGCTGGAGGAACTCCGTGGAGATTTTACTAACTCTAAATCACTGTTTATTTCCAAGTAATCCCTTTTTCTTACCTTTGCTTCTCCATAGTCTCTACTATGGAAATGAATGTTTTACCTACTTTAATTATTACCTTATCACAGGCAGGAAAAAGACCACATAAGACATCTCTAAAGAGTGATAACGTTGCTCTAAAAAGCCTGGTAAGAAGCTATTGGGATTTTTATTATTAGATACAAACTTTCTCCTCTTTCTTTTAAGGCTCACATTACACTTGATTTGGCAGTTGTAATTTCTCTCTTCAAAAAGGATTAAGACGAAATCCTTAAGGGGCATTAAACAGACTCATTAGAGACTTAAATTTAGTTTTAAAAATAACTAGCATTGTGAAAGGTGTTCACAGACCTGTACCCCTGGGGCAAATAATAAAAAAATTAAAAAAAAAAACCTGGGGGAGGAAAATAAAAAAAATAAAAATAAAAATAACTAGCATCATGTAACATAGTATTGTAAATTATAAGATAAAGGTTGTAAGGAAATAGACATCATCTCCACGCTCTTAGTCTTCAAGCAAAATCTGTAAATGATTACGCTATAATATTTCTATTATTTTACAAGAAAAACTGAAGATGACCTCATAAGACAGGCAGTGTTATAAGTGAGTCTGCATGATACAGGGTGTACTAAAGAATGAATCTCTCTTTATTATAGAGTTTGCAATACTTAGAAGTAATAGGGTATAACAGAAAAGGTACCAAATTGGTTGTCAGAAAGTCTGAGGTTCCCCACCTACTTCTGCCTCTGACCTTAATTCCTTTTCTCAATTGACAAATGAGTTCAGTGATCTTAGAGCCACCTTTCAACTTTGAATCCCTTAAAGAACATATGTTTAAGGACTGGATGGGAATCTTGTCAAAGCCCCTGATGGGAAGGGGGGCTGTATGTCTTGGTTTGCCTGGGACAGTGCTCGTTCACCCTTGTTAGCATTCTGCTTGATTTAGTATTCATCTCAGAATCTTATTTTTAAATTAAATATTACTAAAGAAATACTCTAGAGGGGCTGTGGTTGATATAGAGAAGCCCCACCCCCATATTCTCTTCGGTGAAGTGCCTGTCGTCCTGCTGAGGCGAATACAGTCAGCAGGTAGCCTCCAGCTGTGACTCCCATCGGGGTCCACCTCAGATGCAAGGGACATAAATGACTTTCCCAGAACAGCTCATAGCCAGTGGCTGAACAAGGCAGGGGTATTTCAGCTTTACAGAGGCAATATTATAGAGGCAATATTACAGATGGGCAATACTTGCTCCAAAACTTCCCACCAGTTTGGCTAAGACTTGTAGAGTCTGTACAGGGGTTCAACTGTTGAGGAAGCTCAACCCAATTCCACATCCTTCCTTTTCCCTTCGGGGGTGTTGCTCCCTAATAAACATTTTAAATTCATAAATTACTTTTCAGACTCAGTTTCTGGAGAACCCAACCTGTAGCACATGGGTTTGCTAGATCCCCAGTTTTCACTTAGAGCTTCTGCCATGTTCTCTGCAACTACAGGGTGAGAGGCATGTGCCTGTGGTTAAGCCAGAATAAATCAATTTCTTTTCCAGTCCTTTCCAGAAGTAATAGAACTAACACCTTCATGATGAGTACAGATGCCCATTGTTAAAATGAAGTGCTCTCAGACACACATACACCTTGGGACAAGTAACCATCAGCCCACCATCAGTCTGGGCTGATGGTGGAAGAGATAAATACCCTGCAGGCTCCGTGGTATGCTAGCCAGGGGCACTAGACCCTCTGCTACCGTCCAGGAGATGCACACAGCCATCGAGCCTTCACGGGATAGTGTCAGTAGGAAATGTAGGAAATCATAATTTAGATTGCTATGAAAATGTATAGAAAATTATATACTAGCCTAAGTGTACAGAGCAGGATGAACACTCTTATTTTGTCCTTTTTTATGAAACACAATAAGTCATTTCCACAGGAATAAGCTAAAATACAGAATGATTAATAAAAAAGTAAATACTAAATTTATCATACTTTGTCAAAAAAGTTGAACATGTACCTTGAACAACATGTTTGCCAAGATTCACCATCCACCCTGGAGGCCATAACGATTTCCCTGAACACACGAAAATGTTCAAATCTGCTGATGATGAATCAGCATCTACTTCACAATTTCCTCATTATTTTATGAAAACTATGCATAATGGTGATTATTTAACATATACATCCATAGAAGGTCCAGTAGGTGATCAATGTTATGAAAAAAAGAAATGAGCTTGACAGTAACTGAGATCCATCTAGGTAGCCCAGTCTCTTGTGCATAATATCAAGTTACATTTGGCCATTCATCAGAAGATAATAATAAGGCAATTCTAACTTCATACTACTGCTCAGAAACTGATCATTAATACATGGGAAGGTGGAGAGGAGAGAAGAGGGAATATGTTTTAAGTGTTCACAAACCCCTTACACTCTCTTATACTCCCCTTCCTTTGATGGGTACCTCAACATTCTCTACCACATGACAGCTTTTATACCCCAAAGGTCTCTGGCTTGTATGCTTAAGTTAGGAAAGACAGGCAGGTGTTTCATTTCTCTTTTTCTTTCCTATTTTTCCTCTCTGTATTCAATTTCCCATTCTTTCTCTTTTTTTAATGAAAAATCACTCATTCCAAAGAAAATTCCTCTTCTCACCTTTCTATTTAGTCATTTTCTACCTACCCCCCCTTGATTCTATCACAAAAATGCAAAAATAGTTCCAAAAGACAGTCTTCTCTTTAGAAAGGGAATTGCAGGGGCACCTGAGTGGCTCAGTTGGTTAAGCATCTGCCTTCATCTCAGGTCATGATCCCAGGGTCCTGGGATGGAGCCCCACATCGGGCTCCCTGCTCAACTGGGAGGCTGCTTCTCCCTCTCTCATTCTCCCTGCTTGTGCTCTCTCTATCTGTCAAATAAACAAATAAAATCTTAGAAAAAAAAAAAAAGGAATGGCAGGAAATAAAGTAAGCTGGTAAAGACCAAATTCTGGTTAGTGAGGTCTTCAAAGACATACTTTTAACAATATTTATACAAACAGAAAAGAATGGGGTCTAACTATTGGACTTCAAGAAGCAAACAGTGGCACAGATGATGAAATAAACTTAAGACTAAAAAAACCATGGGAAATATTCCCTTCTACCTAAAGGTACAAAACATCAACAGTAAATTTTTAAAAAATCATAATAAAGTGGGAGAAAAAGAAGGTTATATATATAGATAAGGGATTCTGACAGTGGCTCAGCGTGTATCCCAATCATACATTCTGGTGCATTCAGGGATCCACTGGGCCTATGGGGACACACACTGAAGCTGAAACTCCATGAACTTCCCATAAGCCCCAACTGTTACTGGTCTACTACAGCAATGTTTTGGATCCTCAGGATATAGTACCAGCTTAGCGTCAAAGTTAGTTCACCAAAAGTTGAATATTTCCCTTTCTCCCATGCACTCACCCTGACAAATCATAAGAGGATCATTGTACAGTTTAATTTGACATGGAGAAGGGTCTCTTCTCAAAGGGACCTGACTATGCCTTTATTAAAGATAGTTTAGAACTGACTCAAGTCTGGGAATTGGAAGAAGAGCTACACCCTATATTGAGATGATTCAGGTTATGCCTCTGTTTGCCCATCCTAGAGTTTTCTTCTCATTTGTGTAAATCAAGCAAGACTTTAGTAGATTGTGCATCTATTTGAGTCCTATGGATGCCATGGTCAGTAAGCCAATACCGAAGATCTCTACACGTCAGTCTAATTGGAACACTCTTCTAGCCATCTTAACTTTATCGGTTAAGTGTGGTCTCTTAGCCCCTGCCTTTCAGGGGCCTCATCATCTCCCCTGAGTTCAAGAAGTTCACTTCAGGGACACCTGATTAGCTTACTCAGTTAAGCATCTGCCTTCAGCTTGGGTCATGAATCTGGGGTCCTGGGATCAAGCTCCCCAACAAGCTCCCTGTTCAGCATGGGATCTGTTTCTCTCTCCCCCTCTGCCCCTCCTCCCTGCTTATATTTCTCTCTCTCTCTCTCAAATAAATAAATAAAAGCTTTAAAATAAAAAAAAAAGGAGCCCAATAATGGCTTCTCTCACTTGTCATTTTTGGCCTACAAACAGTCACCCCAGAGCTTTTTCAAGGGTTCTAGAATGCCTATCACCACTGAATTTTCTCAAAGCCACAGTGAAAAAATCCTTTATGGGAATTTAGTTAAGGAGTTGATAATCCATCACACATAATAAATCTCCTCCAGCATTCCAACCTCTCCAAGTTGTTGGATAACTTCATCTACAATGTATCTAAGAAGTCTGTAAGCATATATATAAAGAATGGATATGTTTAAGGATATGAGATGAAAGGAAAAATGTGTTAACTTTTATCTACACCCTGTTTGTATTTTCAATAGTACTTATCTAAGTAATAATTTTTGAAAGATAATTTTTATCACTTGTACCCACACATGAGCATATTTTCAAGGGTACTTGTCATTCATATTGCCTACATTATAGTTTTTGTACCACTGTCCACTCCTCCACCTCCTAAGGAAGTCATAACACCAAAGAAACACAATATGGACAGGAGCAAATACACAGACACATGCTACTTTAAAGAAATTAAATTAATTTTCCCCATAGTATTTAGGGAGTACTGTTTAAATATATAAACAAATTATGCACATCTAAAAATTACTTTTTCAGCAAACATTTATTGACCAGGCATCAAGTTAGGTCCTCAATAAGCTGAAGGTTTAGTAATAAACACCGAAGTTATCAAAAGAAAAGTGCACTACAAATAAATAAATGCTAAATGTATATTCTAAGAGCCCAGAAGAACAGAAAAACCAACATCTCCTGGATCAGCTGGTAATAAAAAGCAAAAGAATCAGGAAGGTTTTATTTAAAAAGTGAAACAAAAAAGCCAAAGAAGTCCTTCTGATCCATGGTGCCAGATGAAGTAAATAATTTTGCTAATATTTCTGTTATCTACGATATATCAATAGTCACTAATGACACAGAATTTAAAGGCTATTATTTTGAGCAGATGGAACTTTTATCAATTAAATCATACGTTATTCATTTGCTCACTCAGCAAACTTTTAGGAAGTACCTATTATTTGTCACACACTATGAATAAAAAAAGATTCTTATTCTCAAGGGCAGCCCTGTTTATTACAAGGAAATTCCAGGACAACAAAAGAATGCAATTCCATTAGAGCTACTTGAAATAGGATTTAGAATGTAATTACAAAATTACTTAAAAAGGGAAAGAAGAGCTGTTCTCCTAGGGATTTAAAGAAATTAATGGTTTGTAAAAATTCAATGTTTTATTTTCCTCAAAAAAAGAAATATGCACACTAATCTTAGAAAAACAAATTACTTCAAAAACTGGATATGAAAGGGCAGACTTAGAGTAGTACATTCAAACCAACTAGAAAAATAGAGTATAAATTTTCCTTTTCTGAAAAGTTTAAATCAAGTAAATGTTCTTTATTACCATGGTAACTCAGTATTGAATAACAATAGTTACTATTTAAAATATTGCTTTCAAAGCAACATCAAAGGCATTCAAATTAATACTATTTAAGGTAAATCAGGAAATCTAGTTGCAGAGCAAGAGTATTTTGCTCCTAAAGGTATAGAAAAATTGTCTGTTGAAAAAATTCAAACGGAAACTGCAATTCTAGAAGAAAAAGCAATCAGCTATATGCTCTGGTTATTTAAACTACCTTCTCCACAAATGTTAAGGTCAATGTCAAAGGAATATAAAAAACAATACATACTTGTCTTTCACAAGGAAACAAACAAACAAACAAGCCTACACTTGCAAATCAGAAGATGAGGACATGGAGCACAGTGTATCCACAACCAGAGCTAATAAATGAAGAAGATCCTTAATAAATGATAAGGGAAAAAAGAAACCATAAAAATCCTGTACTTGGCATATATCCTTCCACCATATTCCCTTTAGATTTTCTCAACTATACCAAAATTAATCTTTTATCATTCCTACTTTATGTGACATTAAATTATCCACATTCTAGAACTTATTTCTCTGAAAAGAATTATATAGCTTTATAAAAGCAATGAGCTGAGAAATGAGAAAACTCCCATAATGCAAAACCAGGTGGACTGACCAGCCCAAGGTCACGTGGCAAGTAAGAAGCAGAGACTTAACAAACAAGGCACACACCCACCCACCCTCCACCCGCGCCCCTGCCAAATTCATGGTCCAGTGTTCTTTCCAATGCCTCACTGTTCTTTCCCTCATTCTTGGAAGAGAAAATGCGGTACTCGCATCCTTACTTTATTCTTGCCTAAGAATTACAAAATGAGAGGGAAAGAAAGGCAGCAGGGTCATACACAGTCTACATACATGGACACCTGGTACTTTTAACACCATTAAGGTCTGAAGGTAGACAAGGCAGTATTATACAGTAGAAATTTATTTAATGGATCCTTTTATTTCCAGACGAAGCACAGTGATAAAAGTCTGTTTCTTTAATACTCATTACTCTGGGTCCTACTTGTTAAACATACTATTAAAAAATCAAAAGCAGTTTTTGAAAGGACTGCAAACAGACTTCTTGGCCTCTAAATACATCAATGAAGCTATGTCTATCACTAGCTTTTTTATAAAATATAAATTCTCTTCCATTGCCACAGAGGCTAAACTACAACAAAAACTGACAGGGGGAAAATAAAAGAACAGAGGTTCAAGGAAAGAAGGAAAGTGAAAGCACATAAGAGAGGCATTTTTGGATAAACACATTATTGCTACTAAGCAAGCCACCTTTTAAGGAAAATGTTATATTTTCATTTGTCACAGCAAATGCACTTTTTTAACAACGTTGGCATTCAACAAAAGAAACACCTCAAAGTGATCAAGGCTCAGCTTGATACTAATTCAGTTCCTGCTTTCTGCACAAACTCTGAATACCTGCTGGGTGTATATTCTACAAGGAACAGGCAATTTTATCCAAGATCCAAAGCAAATGGGCATTTTCTTTTATGTTTTTATGAAGTTGTAACCAAAAACCCTGGGCTAACAAAATTAATGGCATGCAATATAGGGTCCTTTCAAGCTTATAAAAACCAACCTCATGGTGAGAGTCTTCTCTTAAATACAGGACCTCCTGGTCAAAGAGCAAGCTTATAAAATGGATTACAGTAGAGCAACAAGCAAATACATGAATCTGCTTCCTTTGTTAGGTTGTTTCATTGGAAAAATTTGGGTTATCCTTGATCCCTCTGGTTTTCTTTTTTGCATATGGATTTCCAATGTCAGTATTTTGCATCCTCACTAACAATAAATATTATCAACAAAAAATATTTGTTAAGTGATAGGCAAAATACAGTGTTCCAGTTATTCTAATTAATATTTATTTGAATACTATTATCTGTTCATGTAATTTATTCATTTCCTTTTTCAGTTTATTGAATTGATGGGACTCTATGTATTGACGATATTAGTGAGTAACTGCTATAAATGTTTTTCTGTCCGACTATTTTCTTTTCTGATGGGATTTTTATATTTTTTACATAGTTAAATCTACTTAGTTTTCTCTGTGTATTCTTCTAGGATAGATGGTCTTTTCTATCCAGAGATTGCTATTAATTTCTCATTTCTTCTGATTCCTTGACAGATTAACTTTTTTATGTTAAAATATTCAACCTATTTGGAATTAATTTTTGGTCATCTAAAGTAAATATTTAATTTTTTTGAATAGTTAAGTGACAACTGTTTTAACTATTTACAAACTAATACTTCACATTGATTTATGGACCTTTATCATATCATACGATACGTATTTTCATGTAGTAAAGGGTCTGTTTCTCGGATATTTATTTTTCTTTGTTAATAGATTTCTTATCGTTTTTGGTCTAGTACCATACTCCTTAAACTATTTAAACATTATAGGAGGAAGCATAGTAAATTAGCACATGTTTTAGCATACGGTAAGCCTGAGTTCACATCTCAACTGATCCACTTAATAGCTTCATGTTCCTAACTACATCTTTTATTCTTATAAACTCTTAGTTTGTAAAGTTCATTTCACTTTACAACATGTTCTAATAGGGCTAGTCTTGTCATTCAAGATATTCTAGATATTTTTGTTATTTATTTTTAATTATTTTCTTCTGTTTTTTCAAATAAGCATTGATAATTATTTTTTACTTTGCGTTTTGATTTTAGTTGAAATTATATTAAGCGTATAATTTATCTTGGGGAGAATTAAACAGTTTTAAATATTCAGACTTTATAACTAGAAACATAGCGTGTCCCTCTACACTGTTCTATCCTTTAAAAAATCCTTCATTTTCTTGACATCACTTGATTTTCAATTCTCACTGAAGTTAAATCAGCTTTTTTTCTTCTGTGAATTCTTTTTAATATGGTAAAAATAATAAACACCAAATGCATGTTTTTGATAGGCTTAGGGAGTTTTTTATTAGAGGTTTACTTATAAAGGCTAACTCCTCCAGCTAGATAAAAAAGTAAATATAACATATAATCAATAAAATTAAAAACATCTTTCTGAAAGATAATTTGGAAAATGCTGCCTTTTGTTTCCACTCTGTAGAAAAAGTAAGAATAAGAATATATTCATGCAAATTCCTTCCCTGGCCTTAAAAAAAAAAGAAGAAGAAAGAAAGAAAAAAGAAAAAGAAATAAAAGAAGAAAAAAAGGGGGAAAAAAAATAAAGTCCCATTGGTATTGGTTTGGGTGTTGGCCCTGGTTGTCTCTTCCATATGCTTTGCTGCCAGGTTTGAAAGTCTATATGGTTGAGTACGCTACCTCAACCAGAGAAGACAATATTCAAACACCCACTGAACAGTCTGCCATTCCAGCAGCAACAAAAGATTTTCACTGTTATTGTGAAAGTGGAAACTCAGAGGATTGTGTCATAAATGAGAAGGAGTTGGGGTAAGAAAGGATGTCAAATCACTTGACTATTCCTTGAAGGACGTTTAACTCTTAAAATACATTTTATCTGTTTCAATTAGAGGCATAGCTTTCTACTAGGTATTGTCACTGAAAACATTGGGATATGCAAAGTTTTTTATATAGATCTTCTTTCCTATCCTCTTTAATTATGTTGATAGTCGCACCCCAAAACATTTTACTAGTTTCTCAATACAGTGCCAACAAAAAATGAGATCACCTCCTATCCTACAGCAGACAATTTTAACTCTACTTACTCAACAATCTATCGTACTACTCAGTTTGGTACATTTCTTGGGGTTCTCCAGCATTTCATGTCCATTATTTGTCACCTCCAAATTTTTTAAAAATCTCGTTTTATGAAAGAGTTTAGTTTTACCTTTGATTTATATCTGTTTATTACATTCTACCCTCCTCCTTTGTTAAAGTTGAAAAATCGTAAGAGTGGTAGCATTTTCACTGGACACTATTCCCAAAACTCCCTGACTCAGTCACCTTTGAATCCACAGAAGATAAGCACCTTCCTTTGGTATTAGCATACTTAAAGTCTTAGGTGTATTTATTTGGATGACATTTCTGAACCTATCTGCATCATTATAATCCATCAAGTTATAATGCCTTAAAAATTACAATACATTTAGAGAACAGGAACTATATCTATTTAGCTTCCCTTGCTTAGCAAGTGCAACAAACAAACGAGTACTTACAAATGTTCCTGGTGATCATGATAATGGCACACAATCATTGATTTTTTTGGCTTCTTGGAAATTATTTAGTTCATTGACACAACACTAACTTGGCAAAGTGATATAGACGTTCTTGGCTACCCAGTACATTACTGTCACATTTTTGACATTCTTAAGAAATCATATTACCAAGAAAATTCCTCACTGTTCTTATTTTCTTTATAGAGTAAAATCGAGCAGAAAAAAAAGTAAGATAACCGAGGGTCCAAACTTCTCTTAGGGACAAAACAATTCATAATAAAAACAGAATAATCCATGCAAACAACCCACTTTGCTATAATAAGTCTACTTCCAGGTCCAAAAATTAGAGAATTCGTTAATTTCCAATAATTAAAAGCCAAAATTTTTATTGGTTACAAAACAAAAATTGTTCATTTCCCCCCATTTTGGGGATCATAAAATGAACAGAATAGAACTTAATGAATAATGAATTCCAATCTTTTACTGAGCTGTCTCTACATATTCTGTGGCATTATAAGTGAGCTGTCATCTATGAAACAATGACAGCACAGATTTCATGTTCACCAACTGAGAAACCAAGGGGAAAACAATTCAACCTCTCTCCTGAGAGCAGATGGGCATTTAAATTATAATATAAATTACT
The DNA here is from genome assembly GCA_002007465.1 of Ailurus styani. NCBI lineage: Eukaryota > Metazoa > Chordata > Mammalia > Carnivora > Ailuridae > Ailurus > Ailurus styani. Next base: position 370,081 of record LNAC01001013.1, on the reverse strand, counting down.
CATTTCCCTGATAGAAAAATTTCCTTGATTTCTGAGGTTATGAAATATGAAATTTAACCCCAACTCATACTTATTGAATGATTTATTACATTATGATAGCAAATGAGTTATGGTGAATTCCATCAAATTAACTAATTAATTGTCCTCCATGATTTCTACATAGACTCACATGAGACCAGAATTACACTGTTCTGTTATATAAGTAATATATAACATGAAGACATAAAATGTTAATCCTCAACCTGACCCAGACCCACCTAGATGGATACACAAGTAATTGCATATGGATTTGCTAACTCATCTCCCACTGCTAACCACAGGTCAGACCAAACTATAAATTTAGTCATTCTCAGAGTTCTGGGGAGATTTCAAAATAGGAAGAATTTAGAATTTAACCCATTTTCTATGGGTTTCTTTCTGTATACTAACTCTCAATTTACTGGTTTCTAATATATGCAATAATTCACAGCAACCCATACCATCCCCAAGCCTCTTCCCTACATTTTCCCACTAATTTTTCCTATATTTTCCCAGGTCATTTTTATATGGTTAGCAGTAACCCCACAGTTATCATTTTCCCATAGTTATTGTTTGGCCCTATTACATTGGACACTATACATCACTTGTTCCACACAACTTTTTATCTCCTCAGCTTCCTTGACTCTACGACAAATCCTTAATTTGCTGTCCTTGCTTTTAACCTGGTCTTTCTCCCTGCCAGTCTTTGTGATACCAGCAAGGGGACCCACATAAAGCGCAAATTTACTTCAGTTCCTGTTTAAAGCCCTTCAATTTTTCAGCAACGTCTTTAGGCAAAAAGACCAAACTTCTTAGCAATTCCAACCTCCTCCATGACATGGCCTCTGGATACCATCCCAGCTTGGCCTCCCAACATCATGACATTTCCCTCACGTTCCATGAGAGTTCACACCTCTGAACCATTATTCAAGCTATTTCTTTCCCTAGAATAATCTCCCACTCCAGACAAGTCCTGTATACCCTGACACTCTTAGCCCTAGAAAGCTCCTAACTCTCCCTCCCAGAAGCATCTGCATCCTCCATTTTGGAAAGAACAACATTACATTTTGTTTATACATTTGACTCCTGTCCCCACTGGCTTGTGAGTATTGGTGAAGCAGAGGATATGCCTCCCTGCCTGCTTGCTTTCCTCCTTCCTCCTCCTGTCCATCCCTTTCTCCCTCCCTCCCTTCCTTCTCNCAAACCAGCTTCCACTGCTCTCATTCTTAGTGGTGATCCTACCTTCTACTTGCCAGAGAAAGAAAACTCCATCCCTTACCTTCTCCCATAGACACACACACACACACACACACACACACACACACACACACACACACTTTCTTCTACACCCTCCCTTCTCTTTTTTTTTTTTATTTAAAGATTTTATTTATTTATTTGACACAGAGAGAGAGATTACAAGTAGGCAGAAAGGCCGGCAGAGAGACAGGGAGAGGAGGAAGCAGGCTCCTTGCTGAGCAGAGAGCCCGATGCGGGCCTCGATCCCAGGACGCTGAGATCATGACCTGAGCCGAAAGCAGAGGCTTTAACCCACTGAGCCACCCAGGCGCCCTCCCTTCCTTCTCTTAACAAGTAATTACATTTACTAGAAACAACCATTTTAATAGGCCTTTGAATACAATGGTGAGCAAAAAGATTACTACCATAATTACACTGAGTCTACTGGAGAAAGCTTGCTACACCAATGATAACACTTTGAATATATAGTTCCCAACAGAGATAATTGCCCTTAAGAACAGAAATAGAGAAGCATGTAAGAAACAACACCTAAAATTGAGGTGTCTAGGTAGCTTCTCAGAATGACTCCTGAGTTATGATCTAAAGATCCCAGTTACAGGTGTGGATAGAGGTGAGTAGGGTGGTGGAGAGTACTGTAAACATATGCATCAGGACAGATACAGGGTGGAAGGAAGCAAGCAAAACAAGGCCGGGGTTGCTCTAGTGCAGAGAAGAAACCGTTGAATCAAGATGAGAGGTTGGTCAGGACCAGAGCCGGGAAGCCCTTCTAGGTTGTCATGAGGATTTTCTCTCTTTATCCTGGGAGCAATGGGAAGCTATTCAAGGGACTGAATCAACAGAAGTGATTTAATTTGATTCAAACTTTGAAGCTTCTCTGGCTACAGTACAGAGAATGGATTGGAACTGAGAGCTACTGTGAATTCAATCAGAAGTAGACCAACGCTGGTAAAATTCAACACCACCACCACCCCTGCCTGCACAATAGCTACTCTGAAGAACTGGACATGCCTGGAAAAAATTCACAATTATTCTGAGTTGTCTCTCTTGAATTTTGGACCACACGCCTTAGTAGGCCTCTTGGCACATCTCAGAAGATCTACTCATCAACTTACTACTTCAAATGATACATGAAACCTTCCTCCTTCTCCTCAAAATTCAGCACACCTTTCTCCATCCTCAGTGTCAGTGATAACCTATTTTTTCACCAAGAAAACAGAAGGAACCAGAAGAGAAATCCCATTCCTCCTACTTCATCCCCCCCAATCCATCTGTAGCTATGCCCTAAACCATCTTCTCTGTGTCCCCTCCTGTTAGAAAGCATGAACTGCCCAGCTGCTTTATCTGTGGTAAACTCCTCCACTTGCACATTGAATCCAGTTCTTCTGGAATGCAATAAGAGGCATGTGTGGACCTTGCTTCTGTGATTATACCCTCCATTGCTCCAGCAATATCAACTCTTTCTTCTCTACTTCATTCTCATTGTTCCCACAAGTACATAAACATATCATAATTGCTCAAATTAAATATATGTATATGTGTATATATTTTATATTTCTACATATGTATTTGTTATATGTCCTCTTAACTTAATATCTGCCTTGTCCCTATATCCTCCTTCCTTCAGCTACTGACTTATTGCTTTATTTCATTTTATATAGAAACTCCTTAGAATTTGCCCAGTGGTGTTTTGGCAAATATTTAACAGCCAGGTCTTTAAAAACATTTTTTAAATCCTTTTTTTATGACGTCTGTCAATTTCTGTGATATAAATATACTGTGATGATTTAAAGGTATTGAACTTGACCTCACAGAACATAGATTTGGAAGAGAAGCACTCAATGATCAAATGAGCTTACAGGAGCTGGTCCCAACATATAACTGGATTTATCTACAGGAACCACCACCTCTACTTCTCTTACCATCTCTTGGACCTGCTTTGAGACAGGGTTCTGTTCCCAATACTCCATTAAAAACACATCTCACGATGTCATTAATTCAGCCCTCAATTTACTCTACTCCTCAGAAGCAGCATTTGTTTCAATTAATCAATGCCTCTTTTTTTGAAACAATGTCTTGTTCTGTCCAGGATTCAAACTCTCCTGGTTCCCCTCTTATCTCCATGGCCACTCCATCTTTGTCACCTTTGCTGGACTCTACATGTTGAAAGTCTCAGGACGTTGTTATACTTCTTCTCTATTTATACAAGTAGCGATTCTTGATAGGACAGTGCCACTTTGGAGGTCCAGCTTTCAGAACTTGGGGAGGCAACTTGGTTCTCACAATGATGATCAGCAGTTACTAAAGTGTGGAGGGTAGGCGTCGGAGACATTAGATATCCTGTAACATTGTGGAGGATGTGATGCTACGCAACAAGGAATTATTACATTTCCTGTTTGTTTTTAAAATAACTTTTTGGACACTCATGTAAATGAAAAACTCATTTATCAAAAATGCAAAGTATTTACATGACCTAAATATGCGCTAAAAAATCCCAAGATTGCAACCATCCGGCAAACTGCAGTAATATTATAAACTATTGTGTCTAGAACTTAGCCAAAAGAAGTTCACTATTTTGGAAAATCACACCATAAAGAAAATAGTGCTCATAGTATTTCAGTTGTATTGAGATCCTGTATTTAGAACTGTCTTATTCATGATCATTCTGTATGTGGGTTAAGTCACCTATTTCATTATGACTTCTAGTATAGTCATGCTTGAAAATTTAAAAGGAAACATAAATCGTTTACTATATATTATCTTATTTTAATAGCTCCTTTATACTAAGGTTAGGACATTATATTGGTTTTTAAAAATAATTTGCGTACATAATATGTGCAAATTTCATTTTAAGAATGTGAAGTGGGCATATAAAATGCTATACAATGAATATAAATTGCTATAAAAGGTATATTAATGTAATGACATACAGGCCAAATACATACAAGGTAAATACATAATGTAAGATGTATATAAAGGTATATTAAAATGTATATAAATCTTACATAGATGAGAATTACTATTGTAGCTGATCCTATTCAACTTTCCATCTTTAGATCCATGAATATAATTCCCAGGCTTGGATCTCTACCCTGACCTCCAGATTCACACATGCAATGGTCTATTCAACCTTACTTTTTGAAAGTCTAAGAGGCATCTCAAATTTGAACTGTATAAAACTGAATCTGAATGACTACCCTTGCGCTCCCTGATATGCCACAAAGTTCTTTAACTCAATACACAGAGCACTGTCCATCCACTTACTTAGTGACTCTAAATACCTTAGATTATCTCTGATTCCTAACTCACTTTTTAAAATTTTTAATTTTTTTAATGAGTTTGTTTATTTGAGAGAGAGAGTGGGGGAGGGGCAGAGGGAGAGGAAGTGAGAATCTCAAGCAGATTCCACCTTAAGCGTGGAGTCCAGTGTGGGGCTTTATCCCACGACCTTAAGATAATGACTGGAGCTGAAATAGAGTCCACCCCTTAACCGACTGAGCCACCCAGGCACCCAAGATTCTTAACTCTTCTTACCTCCCACCTTCAATCTGTCAACAACAGCTGTTGTTCAGAATCCATCCACTTTCATGACCCTGTCACTGTCATCCTATGTGTAACTAGCACTTTCTCCTGTCTAGACAGCAGCAAAGGCTGGCTTCTCTCTAAACTCATCTCTTTTTTTTTTTTTTTTTAATTTTATTTTTATTATTTGCCCAAGGGGTACAGGTCTGTGAATCATCAGGCTTACATCTTTCACAGCACTCACCAAAGCACAAACCCTCCCCAATGTCCATAACCCATCCACCCTATCCCTACCCTCCCACCCCCCAGTAACCCTCAGTTTGTTTTATGAGATTAGAAGTCTCTTATGGTTTGTCTCCTTCCCCATCCCATCTTTAAACTCATCTCTTAATTCCCACTCTGGCCCACCCACATCATATTCTCTATACAGCAGCCAGAGTTATCATTTTAAAATGTGAGTCAGACCCTAATCAAAATCCCCCAATGATTCTCTACAACATTTAAAATAAAACTGAAGCCTGTAAGTGCCCACCATGTCTAGTCCATGGGTATTCTCAGATTTTATTTCCTACAACATTCCCACTTACTCAGTTTCAGCAATACTGCACTTCTAACTGGTCCTTCACCACAAACATTTGCCTGCTTCTGGGTTTTTACACTTCCTCTCATCTTCCCCATTATTACTCCTCCAGATTCTGCTCATAGAGGCTTCACTCACCTGTAATAGTCCAAATCCAACCAAACCTAGGAATGACTACATAATTTAAGTGGAAGGAATTTAATACAGGGAACTAGTGACTTAGGTGAGGGAAGAACTTAAGCTAAAAGACTGCGAAGAAAACCAGAGAATAGAAAGAAGTTACCACCATCATGGGAGCTGATGGGGCACCAGGCTACCAAAACCCATAAATCAGAGACATATGGCAAGAAATAAAACCACTACTGAACCATCATTAAAATAATGATACATTTCCCACCCCAACAAAAAGTTTGACCTGTTTTCTGCCACTCTCTGAATTCCCACCTTTTCCCACCTTCTCCCTAAACTCAGTCATTTAAAACAAATAAATAAATAACCTTGGCCTGACAACCATTAGGTAGTATGTATTAAAATAAAGTGGATCTCTTTCGGGTGTAGATTTCTAAACCATGCCTTTTTTCTCAATCAGATAAAAATGCAAATCCTCCCATAGCCTAGAGTGTCCGATCTCCTGCTTACCCCCCAGTCTATTTCCTACTATTCATCCCTTCTCCATCTCTATTCCAGCCCCACTGGCCTCCTTGCTGTTCCTTGAGTATCCCCACCTCAGGGACTTTGCACTTCCTCTTTCCTTAGTCTAAATACACTTCTTCCTGAAATCCACCTGACATCCCCTCATCTCCTTGTATGTAACTAAATACTCCATCTAAAACAGCACTCCCACCTTTCACCATTCTTACTACCTTACCTTTATTTTTCTTCATAGCATTTATCATTGTCTAACGTATTATACCTTGGTTTTTCGTTGGTGTTATTTATTGGAGATTGCTACTGACTAGAATGCAGTCTCTAGGAGAAGAGAGACCTTGTCTGTTTTGGCCAATTCTGTATCTCCAGACACAGTACAATGTCTGGCATACAGGAGGTGTTTAATAAATATTTAATTATTAGCCAAAATAACAAATATTTTAAATGTTATCTTCCACAAATGCCTAACCATGGTGATTTGCTAGTCAAAGCAGCAACAACAACAAAGAGTATTTCTAGTCACTCCTTTGTAGATGTAGCAACTGATAATTCATATTTCCTATGCGCTTAAGCTAAAGCTTACATTATGGGAACATGCATTATGTAAAACCCAGATAAGTATGATTTGTGCTGTTCAAAAAAACCAGTTTGCTCAAACTTATTTTGGATCTGCTCCAAAATAGCACTGGTATTCAAAAGGAGTACTTGTAATTTTTTGCTTTTTTCACAGCCACCAAAAGCCATTCACAGATACATATGGTATAAGGTGGATGCCACAACTGTTCCAAAATATGTTCTCATTATAAAATAATAACATTATTATAATTTGTGTGGCCATAATCTGACTTGTAAAGAGCTCCCCAAATGAAAAAAAAAGCAAAAACTTAAATCCATTACACATATTCTGTTTTAATCTTTTCATAAACAATCAGCTAGATGAATTGTAATATATACTTGGCTCATTTGGTGACATAGAAATAAATAGAAAATTATCGACTCTTTTTTTGGTCTAGTCTTCAACTAAAGTTCTATCTAAAGTTACTTGTACTATAAGTATCAATGTATTATGTATTAAGGCAAATTCATGATGTTATATGGCCCTGTTTTCCCACTTTTGATCCTCAACATGAACCATATCTCTGACTGTAGCAATATTTCAACAGACATTAACTTGATAGAAATTGATACCACAGATTCAAGAAAAAGCTATTCTAGGATATATACAATAAGCCCTCTGTTGCATATTTATCCAGTTGTCAACCATTAATTATTGAATGGAAAAGTGATAAAAATTTTAGATTAATTTCAATGCATATAATGTTTTATTACGCATATAATGTTTTTGTAGTAAAACTCAACCTCTCTAGAGTAAGCAGCTATTTAGACCACTAAAAAAACCAAGAGTGTAACATTATCTCAGACATTATTCAATAGTAATGACATCTAATGCACAAAATAACAAAACACTTTGGATAGTTAGAACGATAAGCAAACCAGCAGGCAATCTGTGACCATGTATTTGAAATTGGAAAGTATGACTGATTCTAGAAAAGCAACAAAATATTAATTTGATGATAAATCCACTTGAGTAATTTACCCATTCTACCACCATCATTTCAAGGAAAACCTTAAATTGTGTTTGAGGTTTGAAGGGTCTTCCAAACTGAACAAGTCTTTCACATACTGAAGGGGTGCAACAAGAGTCCCGGTTACAATAAAAAGCTAGACAATAAATCTGCAGCTTCGAGGCCTCCTTGCCCTGGACTATGCTTAAATTGCTTCTTGGTCACTTTGCTGCTGGGTATCATTGATTAGTCTTGGAAAGATCATCCATGGGGCAGTCTGAAACTTGTTCTTTTGACCTGCCCAAGGCAGAGTATATTTCAGGGAAGAAAAAAATAACTGTAAAATATCAATCAGTTTGGAAAAGCAAACCTCTGATATTCAACTTTTAAGTACCCCTTTGGTATTTCCTACCCCAGTTGCTCTTAATACTAAGCTTTAATCAATTCTTTTAAAACAAAACCCAATGATCTTAGGAGTAATGGTCCCAGTTTTCCTTCCATAATTATAATTCTATTGTTTTAAGACAGCTAAACCTTTTTTTGAACTAAAGTGTCAGCTTTATTTAGTGCAGAATTATTTAGGGTTTTATGCATGAACGCTTGACATTTTTTTCCAAGTCAACAAATATTTAAAGTCAACAACCAAGAAGGTTTATTAATTGAAAAGCATCTGAGTGGAACAGAACTCTGAATAGAATGATCTTGTTTCTCCCTCAATGGCACGGTACATAAAAAAGGAGGATAAAATTAAAACTATTAAGTGTCCCTAATAGAAAAGATTGAAATAAATGATGAGGTAATCATTTATTTTAATGAGCTACTGACAACAGAAAAAAACTTTATGAAGAAACTCAGTAACAATAGCTAGTAATAATCCATCATGAAGTTTCTCCTTACCATGATGAATTAAATTATATCTTCATTGTGCTTATTTCCCTTCAGATAGAGAATTTTATCAATTACCATTCATTACTGAAGTTGATTCTCAATTCATTGGGATTCTTAGCAAAGAAGAACTTTACCTGCTCTGTATTTGTCAAATAGTGCAAAACACCTATGATTATATCAACTAGTTTTGGGCTTATCATGAGAATTACTATTTTCATACTACACCAGTATTTTTCTAACAAGGGGCTACCATGATTTCTTTTGATGCAATCGGATAAACTGTACCCATTGAAGCCTGATTTTTCATAATTCTGAACAGCTCGTTACTGCTTGAAGATCTTTTGATTAATCTCATCGTTTGCCCATTAAATACTATTTTTTTCCCTCCATTTTCTTCAAGTGTCCAATTCCAAGCTGGTTGTCCTTTCTATAGATAAAGAATTTACATACTGTTATTTTTAAATGTATGATATAAGCTCTTCAAATGTCCTTCTTTATAAAATACCCCCTTCTTATTACACAGTGTCTTGCCCTTTCCTGATTTCTACAGAAATCAGTCCCCCCTTTCCAGGGCTAACTTCTCAAACCTGTGCTTGCAAATCCATTCCTTCCAGTCCCCTTTCTATTCCCACTCCTCTACTGAACTCTTCTCTGCCTTCCAGTACCAGTAAGTTGTTCCTTGATTCTACTCTATCTGGCTAGCAAATTATTAATATTATTTTTGTTATGATGCTCCAAATCTTTTAAAAGTTCTCTACCATCTCTAAGTTATTTTATTATCTTGTCAAGGCACTCAAGATTTTCACTGAGCTAACTCCAAATATCTTTTCCATAGTATTCCGAAGAATAAAATCTTTGCCTCTGCTAGGCTGATTGACTCAGCTTTCTCAGATATGGTTTACACATTAGCTTCCCTGATTTTTGACATTGCTGTGAATTTTACTAAAATGACCTACTTCCTTCTTCATATGCCTGATTTCCAAGGTTCAGCTCAAATTCCCTCTTCTCTGTGAACCTCCTCTTATAACCCTAGACTACACTAAATCTACGTTTTTCTGATTCCCTGCTCCTAGTTTAGCACTCAATTAGTAAATATTTTTATTTACACTTGCATTCATGTCTATATCTGTATTCTTTCTTTTGAGCAACCAAACTAACCAACTAGCCAATAAGCTAACTTTACTGAGCACTCACTTGTCCGTCACTGTGTTGGACCAGGGGTATAGAAGAATGAATAATGTTTCATTTATTTATTCAGAACTCCTAATACAATGCATCTCTTAGATAATACAAAAGTTTTTATTGAATAAATGAGTAACACATCACTAATCGATTTGCTATTAAAAATGATCACTATCCCAAAGATGCTGTGGAGTTGATATGCATGTGTAGGTAATATCACAAAAAGGTCTTGCAAGAACTGGAAGATTTAAATCTAAATCCAATCACAGGTGTTGATTATTTTGAGAGTAATAACAACCACTTATTTTAAAAACATATTTTCTAAAAAATGCATTTCATTCTTCCCACTATTGCCAGTGCATCTGACAAGTAGGCAGAAACCAATGATTTGCAAACACAGAAAACAATACATTATTAGCAATTACTGATATCCAAGGTATTTGAATTCCAAAAATGCATCCTGTAAGAAGAAAATATGACTATCAAAACTGTATATGCAAAGAAAGAAAACAAAACAACAGCTTGAGAACATATACACATTTCTATTTGTGCTAGTAGTCCTACTACTTAACCACATGCAAACTATTGTATGACCCATTATTTTCAAAGCATGTACCTTAAAATGCTATGTTCCACATACCTGTCCAGTCTCCTACTATTTTAAGGTGGACCCCAAATGTTGCTTTGGTTTCAGTAGGACACTAAAACAAACAAACAAACAAAAACTGCTGGAATCAATTCTGAGTAATAGTTATGTATTACCAAACTATGATTTAATTACAATTTTCATTCTCATAGCAAGTCCCCCAAATCAATAGAAAATAGAAAGGAATGAACTAAAAATCGATACATATCCTCATTAGCGGAAGAAAAAAGCAACGTCAACCAGTCAATAAGACTATAATATACATTTCTCTAAAAGCCTGTAGGTTTCTATATAAAAAAATACATACAGTCTAAAATTGTTAGTATATCACATTTAACAACAAATATTGCCAAAATGCCTTTTGAATTAAAATATTTAAGAGGACACAGCTTTTAACCACAAAGGAAGAAATGGAGACTAATGATTTTAATGTTTTTTTCTCTCCAGATATTATTATACACTTCACATCTTAACAAATTCCAGGAATAAAGAAAAATACATTTCCCAATGTGACCTGAATTTTCCATGTCCAACAAGGAAACTCCTACTGAAAGAGTTCTATTTCATCCCCTCCCTTAATTCTCAAAAGAAATAACCTGGAGTGAACTGGCAAGGGTACCTGGGAAGGGGAATGAGTATGATTATGGAAGTAAGAAAATTATCCACGGCCCCACGTTTATGAAATGTAGAAAACACCCACATCACTAAAATGAAAGAATAATTTTGGCTCACAGTAAGGAAATATAGAATCTCCTTCTATTTTTCAGAACCCCAATCCCTCATCCATAATCCCCAGATTCAAATAATCCCCAGATTTAGGTTGTGAAACCTAAATCTTTTCATAACTCATTTGGTGGCACTATCTGACTTGAATTTATGAGAGGGTAATGATGAGAGGCTAATATTTCTTTCCTTTTTTATTAATTTTTATTTTATTTATTTATTTATTATTTATTTTTATTCTTTGCCCAAGGGGTACAGGTCTGTGAATCATCAGGCTTACATCTTTCACAGCACTCACCAAAGCACAAACCCTCCTAATATTTCTTCTTAAAAATTCATACAGAAGTGTTTTCCTACAGAAGTATCCATTTGTTGGGGCACCTGGGTGGCTCAGTCAGTTAAGCATCTGCCTTTGGCTCATGTCATGATCTCAGGGCCCTGGGATTGAGCCCAGCGTTGGACTCCTTGCTCAGTGGGGAGTCTGCTTTTCCCTCTCCTCCCTGCTCATGTTGTTTTTCTCTCCCTATCTCTCTATCTCTCAAATAAGTAAATAAAATCTTTTTTTAAACAAAGTATCTGTTTAAGAATGTTACCGCATATCCTGCTAGAGATCTTATGTAACATATGAAATGCACATACCTTTTAAAATCCACAAAATTATAAACTCTGGAAACACATCTAATCTAAGGGTTACGGATAAGAAGAACTTTATACACTGTTATTTTAACTGTATGTTAAAAGTTCTTTCAACTGTCCTAATTCCTAAAACATCCTTTTCTTATCATACAATATCTTGTCCTTTCCTGATTTTTACAGAAATTAGTCCCCCCTTTCCATTGCTAACTCCTCAAACCTGTAACTACCAAGCTTTCACTGAGTACCATGTACCAAGGACAGTGGCAATTTCTTTATTTCCAAAATCTCACAACAACCTCTGTCTTTCATAGTTAAGGAAACTAAATAATTGAGACTTAAAAATATGAACTTGCCCAAGATTACACAACTAGTAAGAAGACAAGACAATCTGGATCCTTGTCTCTCTGACTACATAGTTCTTAACTATGGCAAGTCACTGTCTCCACTTAGGCAAACATGGAAAATGGGTAAGGGTCGCATGAGAAATCGAATGGAGTAGGCGGAAGAAAAGTTACTTGTTGAAGATTACTAGAATCAACATACAACAATAAGAATTACGGGGAAATATGAACTGAAGTCATATGTGGTCTTGGGGGCCCTGTGATGGAGAATGGGTTGCATAAAGCAAGTCTAAGATCCTTGAGCTCACCCTGTCAACCAACTAATGTAGGTCAAACTGGGATGCTGTAAGAAGAGGAAATAAGGGGAGATGAAGACACCACGAGAAATGCAAAGAACTCACAGTCAAACAAGAAAGGCAACTGGAAACCAGTGAGAACACTAAACTAAAAACTTAGGTATTGGGCCCCTGGGTGGCTCAGTGGGTTAAGCCTCTGCCTTCAGTTCAGGTCATGATCGCAGGGTCCTGGGATCGAGGCCCAAATTGGGCTGTCTGCTCAGCAGGGAGCCTGCGTCCTCTTCTCTCTCTCCCTGCCTCTCAGCCTACTTGTGATCTCTCTCTCTCTGTGTCAAATAAAAAAAAAAAATCTTTAAAAACTAAAAAAAATTAAAAATAAACTTAGGTATTGCTCACTTATTCACCACAAATCATACACATACTAAAAATACATGATCTAATAAATATTCAGGGTTGGGAACTGATGTGACATGGAATTTCCAAACTACTCCTTTGCAGTCAGTGTTTCTAATAGAATCATTACTGTATGATAAAAATATTAAAAGAAGTAAAAAATACTATAAAAATGATATTTAATATTATTTGTACTATAAAAATGCTATTTCATTTATAATGGTGACTCTAATATTTATCTCATTTGCATTCCAAGATCATTAGGTTTTGTTAACTAGTATATCTTAATAATTATACCATTAGTAAGATGGTGTGATCTGTAAAAACAACCCATCATTTTTACTTCGTACTATTTAACACTGGCCAGAGCCTCTGTGCAGCAAAATTTGTAGCTTGTGGAAAGCAAGAACCCCAAAAGAGTTCCGAGCTACCAATCTGTTTGTCCATGCATCACTTGATGTTTCCCTCATTGTGAACTAACCCTCAGATTATAAAACGAAGGTCTAAGCCAAGAAAGCATCAGAATAGAGAGCAAAAAAGTTAGTCTTGGGATGCCTGAGTGTGCCTCTGGCTTGATATAATATTATATTCTAAAGGAAAACATATCTTCCCAAATATTCGTATCTCTAGCCCATTCTTTCAGTGCAAACATTGTAAAAGATACCCAGATGTGATAATATCCCCTCGGGTCCTGTAGGAGCCTACAAACCTCCCCCTTGTAAGGCTGGCCAAATGTATCAGTACAATTTTAAGGATGATCTGATTTTGAAGAGATAAAACATAGTATTGTTTCTCTTGAACTCTGCATACGATGCCTTTCTAAATTACTGATACTTTCTCAAACTAACTAGGAAGAAGAACACAGAATTTAGCATAGTCTTTGCCCAATCATATTGCCTCAGATTTGAAAGGGGCTTGCCAGAGTAACATACAGAATGGTTTCAGGATGTGTGGTTTGAAACAATGCCTGGAGATCTTAGAATCACAATCTAGTAGCTTTGCACAAAAAATATTCAGATTCACTAATGTTGCTTAAGACATAGTGAAGTGATTCTTTAATGCTTCCTCCTATCTTTTTTAAATTTTTTAAAGCCTTTATTCAAATTCCAGTTAGTTAACATACAGTGTGATATTAGTTTCAGGTGTACAATACAGTGATTCACACTTCCATATATCCCCAGGTGCTCATCGAAAGTGCTCTCCTTAATCCCCATCACCAGTTTCCCCCATCCCCCCCACCCACCTCCCCTCTGGTAACCATCAGTTTGTTCTCTATAGTTGAGAGTCTGTTTCTGGGTTTCTCTCTTTTTCCCTTTGCTTGTTTGTTTCGTGAAATCATATGATACTTGACTTATTTTGCTTAGCATAATACACTCCAGCTCCACCTATGTCATTGCAAATGGCAAGATTCCCTTCTTTTTATGGCTGAATAATATTCCTCTCTCTGTGTGTGTGTGTGTGTGTGTGTGTGTGTGTGTGTGTGTGTGTGTATACACCAAACTGGACAGCAAGATGCAAAAGAATGAAACCAGACCAAGACCGCCTTCTTACACAAAAATAAATTCAAAATGGATGAAAGACCTAAATGTGAGACAGGAAACCATCAAAAACCTAGAGAACATAGACCTTTTTTACATCGGCCATAGCAACTTCTTTCTAGATATGTCTCCTCACTATCTTTTTAATAGTGCTTAAAAAAATTTCTCAAAGAGAAGAAATAGTAAAGTACAGATATCCATGGCTATCCACCTCTCCTCAAACATTAATAAGGAAATATGCTAAGTTTTCATTTTAAAATGTTTCAGGATAAGATGTGTACTTAAGTTTACATTATTAAAATAAAAACAGATATGAGTGTTTTTTTTCTAGATAGAAATAAGTTGAAGAGAACATATAACATATAACATGGCATTAGGAATATTAACTTCTGGGGAGCCAAACTGAAGACAGAAAATGAGAACTCGTTTTATATACATCTCCTTTTTAAATTTATTATTAGCCTTTGTAATGTTTGTAATTTCAAATATTTTACAAACCTAATTTAAAATGTAAACAATAAGACATTGCTGAATCTCAATTTAGTCCCACTTAGGTTTCCTACATGAAGAGAAAGAGTACGGCTCATGCTGACCACTAACATATGTACCAAAATACACATCACAGTTTAAGGATAAGAAAATAAAGTGACCAAATTTGTATGAAAGAACAGACCTGGAGGAATTTCTATTTTGATATCCCTGAGTAAAAATGTTTTCCTTGAAATTATTTGTTCAATATGGCACTGGGTTTTTAAAGTGCTCAAATGACTAATGATTTTATAACAGTCCCACAGAAGTATAAACAGGTATTACATAATCATCTCACATTTGAGAACTAAATGTAAAAATGATGTCACTGCACAATAATTTATTGAACATGGAAAAAGAAATTTAAAAGCTACAATGTGTTTGTTTTTAAATCAAGAGCCTTGCAATAATAAATAAAAATGATTCTAAAGTAGATGGTACTATATTAAAACACTCTACTTTCATTATAACCAATTTGTTAAGCCAGAGAAAATGATCACAGAATATGAGCCCTTAATCATTATTGTCAAGTCTTATTTTTAACCCCTTCTTCCAAAGCTCTAGTTTCTATGCCTGCTAGATGTTTCTACCTGAAATTCAATCTACATGTACTTTATTTAAAACTCTCATTATTTACTTCTCAAATTGTCCTCTTTCTGATTCTCTTATGTCTGGACATAGAACCTATGCCCTTATCGGAAAGAAGTTCAAATCTCAGAGACATATCATGTATATTTCGTCCTGCCAGCATTCAATCAATTTTCAAGTCCTCTAAAATAATCTTACCAAAGAAAATGTGTGATTACAGCAATCTCTTATTGATTAACCTTCTGTGTCCTCCTAAGGAAAAACACCCACATTCTTTCCTAGAGTCTATAACCAACCACACCTGTTCCAAATTCTTTCCAACTTCATATTCCATATTCCTCCTTGAGCACTCTAATCCAGCTAACCCAACATAGATCAGCTAATACATTTCCCTGGACTCTCACTTTCTCACTTACTAGTCTGCTCATTTAGAATGACTCCATTCCCATTTCTCATATTGTACCCTAGCAATTCTTTAAGACCCATCTCAAATGCACCACTTTCATGAAGAAATTCTAATTTTCCCTGCCATGAAAATTCCTCACTTCCCTGATCCCCTAAATTATTTGAGTTTTATGCTCATTATGGTCAACCTCTTTAATTTTATGTAATTTCTCTCTGTAATAAAATACATTTACAGTGTCCTGAGTTCAAGAAATATTTCCAAGTCAGTACTGTATATTCTATAGCACCTTACCCATACTGGGTATGCACTCAAATATCAGTTCAGTAAAATATTGGAGAATTAACCTGAGAATGAATAAGGACTTCAACGATGGGGAATTCTTCTATAATTTATTCATACATTCAAACATGAATCCAAAGTGTTCCAGAGACTATACTAGGAGCTCATGCAATTTCACAAATGAGGATTGTTCTAAAAGTAAGAGAGGAGATAATGAGCCAGGAGCACAGAACCCATCACAATTAATGCAATATCATGACTCTAAACATTTTGACAAATACAGTATTTTAATGTCTACTTGTTTACTTAAAGAAAAAAAATTAGTGTTTACTTGTATATTTTCATGAAAAAATAGACTCCATCTTAAACAGAAAGATCCTGGAAGAGTATGTAAATGAAATGTTTATGAACTGTGAAGGAATGTGTGTATTTATCTCAACTCCCTCAAAAACACAAAACACTAAAATGACAGTTTAGGGATACAAAAACACAAACTAAAACAGCAAAGATAACATGGGATATGATATCAACAATGGAGAGGTGTCAACAAAATTTGGCACGGTGAAATGTGGATGAGATGGTGGTTGGGAAACTGATGGAAAGAAACATGTGAAGCTTACTGTCTTCACACAGGAGATCACCTTGAGAAGCAAGCCCACCTTTCCCTCACAACAGGCTTTAAAAGCAATAGAAGGAAACTGGGGTTCTGCTTATGATGAAAAAAAAAGAAAAAGAGGACATGTGTTCACGTCTGTATATGGGATCATCTGACCCCCAGAATCATCTGACCCCAAGCACCAGCCAGGCAACTCCTCCTCCACAAACCCAAAGACAAGTAGAGGTGGGCTAGAAGGGGTTCTAGATGTAGGAATAACCGATACAGTGGAAAGGAGGGCTGCGATTGCTGAGATCAGTGACTTTGCTGACTAGCCCAGAAAATATTTAATGAAAGCGCACTAAATGCCATCTCAAATTTACATTCCAAAACCGAGCTCTACAAACACTCATCAGGACCTGCTCTCCCCATAGCCTTCCCTAGCTCAGTGAAGTCCCAGCTGCTCAGACCAAATACTTGGGAGATAATCTTGACTCTTCTATTGCACATTCCATACCCAGGTTATCAGGAAATCCTGTTAGCGCTCACTTAAAATTACTCTGAATCTGACCACTTCTCACCAGCTCCACTGCCACCATCCTGGTCCAAGTCATCATCATACCTCCATTGGATGCCCAACTGGATGCTCTCCTAAGTGTCTCATTTCCCTTCATCAAATGCTAACACAGCAGCAAGAGTCACCCCTATTAAAAAGTAAGTCAGATCATGCCATTCCTCTACTCAGAAGCCTCCAGAGGCCCCTCCTCATTCAAAGTAAAATCGAGTCTTCGCAATGTTCTATAAACTCCATATAATCTGACCCCTCGTGACTTTTCCAACATTACCTCCCCCCACCCTCCCTTTTTCTTAGTGTATTCTAGCCACACTGACCTCCCCTCTCCCATCCACACACACAGACATACATACAGTTATACAGATGCAAGTCAATGGGCATTAGGTATAACTTGGTAAAAAACTGGCCAATTTTGAACAGAAAAGTGATATGATCTCATTTTCATTTTAAAATAATCACTCTGGCTGCTTGTTAAGATTAAATGTAGGTGAACAAGGGCAGACAGAAGGAGACCAGTTAGCAGGCTATCCAGATGGTAGTAGGCTGGACCAGGGGCCAGGAATGGTGGAAATGGTGGACATGTTTTGAAGGCAGAGCCAAGAAAATGTGTGGACAGATTATTGACTATATTTTAAAAAGGGCGAAAATCAAGAATCAGGTTTTCAGCCTGAACAACATGAATAATGGAGTTGGCATTAACTGAGGTTGGGGAATGAAATAGATTTGAAAGGCTAAAGGTTAGGAGATCAGTTTTAGACGTGCTAAGATGTCCTTTAGACATCCAAATGGAAGTTTCTGGCAGACAACTGGATACATGAGCTTCAATTGTAGAGTTGGAGGTGGGGCTGGAAAGATACATTTGGGAGAAGATAGCACCCAGATGCATCAGTAAGCCTGCATGAGATCATCAAAGAAATGAGTTTAGCCAGACAGGAAAGGAGGTTCAAGGAATGGACACTGGGGTGTTCTGATACTTAGAGGTTGCGGAAATGACAAGAAATAGCAAAAAGAGACTGAGTAAAAGCCATAAAATGAGGAGAAAAACCAGGTGTGGTGGATGTCCCAGAAGCAAAATGAAAAGAGTGTTTCAATAAAGCAAGTGATCGGCTGTGTCAAATACTGCTGAGAGGTCAAGTCCATTGAGGACTGGGAAATGACCTTTGAACTCAGCAATCACATGGCCATTGCTGACCTTGGAAATGTTTTTGTAGGGTGCTGTAGGCAAAAAGTTGGTGGATTTAAGAGAAAATGAGAGAAACAGAACTGAAGAACCGAGAAATGGGGCAGTAGCTGGAAGATGTTGAGTCGAGAAGGAAGGTTTTATTCATCGTATTCTCTTTTGTACCTAGGTAAAAGGAGGCATCTAAAAATACCAATAGGATAAATTAAGTTTAATATTAAACAGCTGGTTTTCTCTGAATACATTGACCTATTTAGGTTCATATTTATCACACAAACCCTCATTAGGCACTGAAAGAATATTTTCTTTTCCCCTGGAAAAGAGCCAAAGTAGAGCAGTTAGATGATGTTTAATGTTCAGAGAGTTCAGCTACCCTGTTATGTTTCATGAACATTAGTGACCTTTTTGGGGCAATTTCCACCACTGTATCTGGTCTATGGTTAAGACACATCGTTGCCTTGCTAATCTATCATCTCTCCCAGATGAGTTTCTAAGCTTCCCAAGCAAAGGATTTGTGATGCCCTAGAGAAAAACAGTTTTTTTCTTTAAGAAATTACACAAATGAAAGCAAGACCCAAGATCAAAACAGCTGATGCAGACTTCCTGGTTGTATTTAAACCCATGAAATGAAATACATAATCATAATAAAAACTTCGCCAATCTTTAAGGAATCCATGACCATTCTTGTCTGGTTTTCATTGAAAACTGGAAAGTCTATTCCCAAAGCAACTGGTTAAGAGATTAAAAATACAAAGCAGCAAAATGATGGCAAGTGCAGGCTTGCTATGAAAAAGCACAGACAATAACAAACTAACAGCTAGACTTGTCTCTGACTCATGGAAAAATATGTGAAATCAAGTTATCCCTGCTTAAAAATAATGAATCACACAACTTCAAATACAGATGTCAGGAAAGCACATGTGTATTTTTGAATACAAATAATAATGAAAAGATATAGAGGTATTCATGCAAACTGCAATCAATTACATCCACAAATAAGCAAAGTCTACATTATTTCTATAATCGAGAATCCATGAAGAATATCAGTGAACAGAATTAGTGTCCATCTCACGTAATTACTAAGAGATGCTACATTTCATAGGAAGCAGTAGTTTTCATGCTTTCTTAAGTTTGGGCTTTTTAAAAGCCATCTCTGATTTGCATATCTAAATTACGTGAAAGCATACCCTAATAGAAGATTTGTTTTGGTAGAAAATCCAAACTTTGGTAATTATAGAGCACAGCTGAAAAGCACTGTTAAAAATCCATTACATAATTGAAGAACAAAATATAAAATTACACCCATATCTGAAGCCCATAAAAGTCCAAAGAAGAAGAATCTGAAAGCGTGAATTCTGGATCTAACTTTGTCATCAATCATGTTACTTTGGTCACTTTGATCCCTTAAAGACTCTGTGCTTTAGATATACCCTTTCCCCAACAATAAGCAAAAAAACAAAGTTGGTGTTTGGACTACAAGTTGTTTTTTAATTGATGTATAGTTGACATACAATATTATATTGGTTTCAAGTATGCAACATGGTGATGTAACAATTATATACATTATAAAATGCTCACCATGGTAAGTGTTTAAGCACCACACGTGCCACCATACAAAGTTATTGCAATCTTATTGACAATAGTCCCTAAGCTATACTTTTCATCTCTGTGACTTACTTATTTCATAGCTGGGAGTTTGTGCCTCCTAATCCCCTTGGACTACACATTTTTAAAATTCAAGGAATTTAGATAGGCTAGGATTTTTTTATGTGTCTCATATTTAATTTCCAATTTTAAAAAAGACTTTTCTCAGAAACAATATATTTACTACACTTTTTAATATATTTATAAATATATAATTGAATATAAATACATAAGTTAAAGACATACATTTAAATTTTATTTGTAGTGGAAACGGTGGTGCGCTATTCAGATCTTCTGGCCCCCCTCCCCCACGCCCCGCCTCCCAATTTTCAGGATCAAAATAGTAATTTCTCAATCTCCCAGCTGTTCCAAGTGTTTCCTGCAGAGCTCATTACTGAGGCCCTCCCCAGGAACTGCTAGCCACAGAAGAAAGCTTCTCTGCCTCTAAGTGCCTCTCCCTGGAGATATCTGACCTCCAACAATTGGTCAGTTGGAGAGTACAAAAGTTTGTCCTCTTGACCTCAATGTAGGACAACTCTGAACTCTCATTTTAGGCAGAGCTCCTGTCAGACCTGAGGAGGCATCTGTTGAGACTTTATCATGGTTCAAATTCTGTGGTGTGTTCTCAGTCCCTCACTCCTTATCAATGTTGTCCTGAGCACACTCCCCACAAACTCCCTCAGAAAAATCTTTATCTTTCAGTCTATTTCCCAGGAAACCCAACCTAAGACATTCGTTCTACAGGCTAGTCAACCACAGGAGGCAAATCTTCAGTTCCCTCAAATGACTGTTTCTCAACCAATCTGTGGCCAGAACTTAGTTACTGCAGGCTGCAGAATGAGGCAAACAAAACAAAACAATTCGGTTTAATCCTGTGTTGGTTCTCCAGCCATTCTCTGAAATAAGAACAGTAACAGTTCTTACTGAGAACTTAGTATATGCCAAGCGCCATGCTTAGATCTTGATTACATCTTTCTAATGAAGATGCAGAGTAACTGCATAGAGAAGTTACTATTATTAACTACATTTAATAAAGACATGAACCAAAGTTAAGGATGTCAGTAGTCATAGTACTAAGTGTGGGATCTAGGCCTCCAATCCAGGCTGCAGGATACCAAAATCCACAGTCCAACACTACACAATGGCCTCTGATCGCCATCAGTCCTGTCAGCAAACACATGCCTGGTGGTTCCACTAGAGAAAATCCAGGTGCACTAGCAGAAAACAGTCACAACTTCCTAGGAAAACCCAACAGATTAACATATCTTCCTTGTGTAGGAAGGTTAATGTCAAGTGTAAGAAACACTGAAGCACTTTAAGCAAGTAACACTCCAACCTCTGGATTCCTAATTAAATCACTCTTCAAAACTTATGCTTTGACTAAAATTTTCCAAAAGCAAGAGGAGTTTTAGAAATACGAATGCCTTTGGGGTGCCTGGGTGGCTCAGTCAATGAAGCGTCTGACTCTTGATTTCAGCTCTGGTCATGATCTCAGGGTCGTGGGATCCAGCCCTGCATTGGACTCCCAGCGCTGCATGGAAACTGCTTGAGATTCTCTCTCTCCCTCTCCCTCTGCCCCTCCCCTGCTTGTGTGAGCATGCATGCTATCTCTCTCTCTCTCTCAATAAATAAAATCTTTAAAATATATATATGTGTGTATATATATATATATATATATATATATATATATATGAATGCCCTGAACGTCAATGGATGGTGAGTCAAGTGAGAGCACAGGACAGCTAGCTAGCAACATGCCCTTCTGCCAAGCAGGTCCGTGTTTATATCTCAACTGTCCCACTAACCAGCTATGTGACTTTGGGCATGTTATTTAATCTGTGGCACATTATTTTCTGCATCATACAGGATGAACAATGCATGTCTCATAGAAATACAATAAAAATTAAAACTACAATATTTTCAAAGTTTATGAAAGAACTTCTTAGGCACTTAATTAGTAGGGACTATTATCCTTAACAAAGATAAAGATAACACACTTCTTGGCGGGAATCAGCAAATGTTAATCGCTTTGTGTTGCTTTATTTCACAGGAACCCTTAAGGGAAATGTCCAGTGAAAATGTTAGAGAAGCATGCACTTTACATGTAAGCACCAAGTCAAAGTAATTAGAAAAAGAAAGAAATGGCAGGAAAAGACAATACATTAACATAATAGCATGATGCAAAATTTAGCATAGAAATGTTTGCTTTACTCAAATACATTCCTAGGCAGCAGCAAGATTTGCCTCTTTTCCCTTTTATGAAAATAGAAACTCCCTTGGGGGATAGTAGGAGTAAGCCAGCCAGTAACCCCCCAAAATCTGGGAAGGCTACAAACCATTTCCTAAGCCTACACAAGTACATGATACACAGATGGCCTGATGAAAAGAACTTCCTTTGCCTTAACATTTTTTTTTGGAAACCAACTATTGTTACAATCTAAACTATGAGATACAGATTCCCAAAAAAAAAAATGATATTTAAAATAAGAACAAATACGAATGCACAACCTTAACTTAAAAAACGAAGGCCTATTTCCTAAGAAATGTTGATAGCATTTGTCAGGTAAGCACAGAAATTAGGAACAAGGGATTTTCCACTGTTAGCCCAGGAAATAGGGTATGGGAGGTGAAAAAGGACCTATTGTTTTTGACCAGATGAAATCCATGGATTGTTTCCTTTTGCCTTTGGCGTTTCTCCCCCAACAACCTTTGCCATATGTGCATCCCCCCTCCTCCTCTGAGCTAAAGAAAAATAACCACTATGACCGCTCAGATTAGGCTCAGAACAGAGCTGGCAATCTAGTCTTTAACTGAAAACCACTTCAGCCATAACCATTTCTCCTTTTTCATAATCCCTATTAACTTCTTCTCCAGCTTCAACTTCCAACTAAGAGCATGCCAAAACACAACAACAACAAGACAGAGGAAAAGAGGATCTATCTATAAGGCATTTTTCAAGCTAGATCACAAATGCTAGAGATTAGGTGTTTTTCACTCTTCCTACAGACTTGCGTTGGGTCACTCTGTGTCCCAGACACTGTGCTGTGAATGCATCTTTTTTTTTTTTTAAAGATTTAATTTATTTATTTCACAGAAGGAGAGAGATCACAAGTAGGCAGAGAGGCAGGCAGAGAGAGAGGGGGAAGCAGGCTCCTCACTGAGCAGGGAGCCCGATGCGGGCCTCGATCCCAGGACCCTGAGATCATGACCCGAGCCGAAAGCAGAGGCTTTAACCCACTGAGCCACCCAGGCGCCCGTGAATGCATCTTTGAAAGGGCTCCTGGACCTTTTGGTTAGAAGTAAGAAGGCATTATCCAAATAATCTAATGGCACTGGTGTTGAAGACAGTACACAGGCACTTATAAGGGGAAAAGGTCAAGAAACAACCTAATAGGAAGGGTCTGTGAAGCTTTCTCAAGAAGTGACATTGAATGAGGTGGGAAAAATGAGAGAAGCTACCAAGGCAAAGAGAGAGTCAGGCATTTGGAGTGTGAATTAGTAGAAGCAGCAGACATAGGTTGGTTCCCAGGGCGAACAGACTAGTTTAGGCCAAGACCCAAAAGACGGAAACTGATAAAGTATTAAGAACATGGGTGAATATAACTTAATGAGATTGTTTATTAAAGAATTTCTCAGAGCTATTAATATGTTGAGGCACTATGAATTTCTAAATGGTGTATATCAAACAATATTTTCCAAACTACTTTAGGTCATAGGAAAATGCTTTTTCTTTCTCCTTTTTTTTTCAGAGGATTTTCAAAGGACCATGTTGCTTTAAGAGGACTGAAGAAGTAGCCTGGCAGAAGCAGAAGGAATAAGGAAAAATCTTTTCTTGATTGACAAAAGTAAGAAAGAAGGAAAACTGGGGGAAATATAGAATTCCAGGCATCCAACCTTGGGCCTCCATCCAAAGCACTCATGAATCTGGATCTTCTGAGACAAGCCTGTACTGGCTTCAGGGCCTTAGTGCTGAGGGCTCACCAGGCTGCCTGTAGAGTCAGGGCAGGAGGAGATGGTCCTTTCCTACAGCAGGCTGCTCTTAAGGAGACTCAGGAATGCGATATACCCAACAGAGCCTCACTGAAGTGAGGAGCACGGCTGTCCCCCCACCACCCAGGCAAACACATCCTATTTCCCAAAGAAGGCACTAAACCATTATTTGTTCTCCAAGAATAATGTACTATTGTTCCTATTCTCTCATCTTAGGATTTCATAGGAAAAAAATAATAATCTTTCATTCATGTGACAAAAATGTCAAATATCAGAGAATATTCTTACATCATTTTAGCTCTTGATTTACTTGTTTTATCTTTATAGAGCTATCTTATCTTTTCCTTTTAGTTTTTTTAAGATTTTATTTATTTATTTGAGAGAGAGAGAGATAGAGAGAGAGAGAGAGAGAGAGAGCATGAGCAGAGGGAGAGAAAGATGGAGAGGAAGACAGTCTTCCCCACTGAGCAAGGAGACTGATGTGGGACTTGATCCCAGGACCCTGGGATCATGACCTGAACTAAAGACAGATGCCTAAGTGACTGAGCCACCTAGGTGTCCTATGTCCTACCTTTTCTCTTGATTCATATCCAAACCCTATTATTTGGGAGTAGATGACTACAAATATGGAAAATAATTATGAATTTGAAAATGACTCAAATTCTCTTTCAAAGTTCTCTACCACATGATGATATTCAGGAACTCACAGTAGCCAAAATAACTTTTATGGAACTCCAAAAAGGATTCTAGTTGAGTAGGCAAAAAAAAAATAAAAAAATTCAGGTGATGATACCCATGAGTACTTAAGCAGAACTTAAGCAGAACCCTCCTGTGCAGGCTAGCTGAAAGAGAGGTGTTCTCACTGACGTGAGATCAGGGTCCCCAGAACACAAGTTAGGCACTGTGACCCTTCACCTTCTCTACTGCCTCCTAAATTTTCCCTTCTCATCGAGAGCATTGTAAGGACTGTGTGAGCACTATCCTGAGGGCACTGTAAGCTATGTTGATCAAGCATAATGGTTCTCAACTGCGGGCAATCCCGCCCTTTCAGGGTTATTGACCAATGTCTAGAGACATTTCTCATTGTCACAAGTCGAGGGTACTGTTGGCAGCTAGTGGGTGGAGGCTACCTTATAATGCACAGGACAACAGGCCACATCAAAGAATTATCTGACCCAAAATGTCAATAATGCCAAGGTTGAAATGTCCTGATCTAGCACAAAGCTCCTTCTCAACATTCCAGGGAGGTGGCTTTCTAAGTTTCTGGACTGGTCTCACTGTTAGAAATGTCTTCATCGTATTGAATCAACATATATTTCTCTAAAAATTTTTACTACTAGTCTTATTTCTACACCTTGGGATCCCAAAGAAAAAATCTCTAATCCTTCATCTACATGACAGATTTTCAAAAGCTGAGACTACTGTGATATCTCCCAAATTTCTCATCTTCAGGTTGAAAAGCCACACGTTGAGGGCCTATCCCTACTTCTCAAAAAAACCAAACCAGGGCTCCTGGGTGGCTCAGTGAGTTAAAGCCTCTGCCTTCGGCTCAGGTCATGATCTCAGGGTCCTGGGATCGAGGCCCACATCGGGCTCCCTGCTCAGCGGGGAGCCTGCTTCCTCCTCTCTCTTTGC
This sequence comes from Ailurus styani, assembly GCA_002007465.1. Classification (NCBI taxonomy): domain Eukaryota; kingdom Metazoa; phylum Chordata; class Mammalia; order Carnivora; family Ailuridae; genus Ailurus; species Ailurus styani. Next base: position 344,432 of record LNAC01001013.1, on the reverse strand, counting down.
CTGCCTCTCTGCCTGCTTGTGATCTGATCTCTCTCTCTGTGTCAAATAAATAAATAAAATCTTAAAAAAAAAAAAACCAAAAATGGAATTGCAGAACTGAAGGCAAAAATCCATACTAAAAGAAAATATTCTGAGATGATTAAAAATAACACCAGTGTAGTTACCAAGTACAGACAACCACCAGATACACCCTCCAGGCACAGAACCCATGAGTAACAGAGCTGGGGCTGAACTGTCAAGTTCATATTCTTTATTTGTTCTCCTTTTCCCAACTCCAGCTCCTACTTCCGGTTACTCTTCCATCTGGTCTTTCCCCTTCCTCCTACTTCCATCTGGTCTGTCCCCTTCCCTCCCTACTCTGCCTGTAGCCAGCTACAGGCTATCACAGCCCCAGCCCCAACCACCTGTTTGGGAAGCAGGTCAGGCCACCAGGAGCCCTTACCTCCTAAAGACCACTCTTTTTTGAATTTCTCTTTTTGTCCTGTGAAAGGATTTTAGGACAACCCAAAGAGAGTAAATCTAGAAGCCTCTTCTTGGCACATGCCATAAGAGAAAAATTCTTGGATTTTCTGTTTTGAGGAGCATAAACACTTTCAGTGATAAAATGTATGCAAAAAAGTAAACTATCTTCTCTGTTTTTACTGAAGCTGGGTGTTGAGAATATGGTGGTCCATTATACCAATCTCTCTACTTTTGTGTATGTTGGGAAATATCTGTATTTAAAAAACCAAAAAACCTCCTTTTCTCTGTATTTAACATTCAGCAACTGCCTTCCTTTCTTATTCCATATTCTCTATTTAATGCTATGGTGAAGAAACGATTTTCAAAATAAAGTCTCAAGTCGCCCACCTTAAATATATACAATTTTTCATTTTTCAATTATACCTCACTAAAGCTGGAAAAAAAGTCTCACACAAAGAAAGATTAACTTCAGAAGTAAATTTCGTATGACCCCAAGAGTAGACCAAACTCTTTAAACTGCTTGAATAAAGAGAAACATACATACACACTTTCTCCCTGTTCCATTCTTCCCCTTCTTTTTAATGTTACCAACTTCATTGTTATGGGATGCACGCGGTCAGAGAAATGGAAATGTATCTTAACAACTACCAGGACTGAACACGGTGCTTCTGACTATAGTGGATGTGATCGTGTGAGAATGCCTTCGTGATTCAGCTGAAATATCACACAGGAAGCTTTGTTTGTCACATTTACTCACCAAGGATCCTAAGGTTTCCTGGAATTAGGGCAATATTAAACCACATTGTAGGGCATGCATATCCTAGAGCAGGGAAGGGCATGATGTGCCTACTTGGCTTCTGGTGATGGCTGGCCCCTGGACTCTGAGGTCCCAGCTTTGAAGCCCATGCAGGCAACTAAGTTTTTACTATTCCTCAAAGCAACACATTTCCCCTCTCACTCTAGCTAGCTGCCCTCGATGAAAGGGTGTCTGGACTGTACTCATCTATCATCAGATCAAAGAAACAACAGTAAGTTAATTTCTTCCCCAAGGTAGGCCAGTGCTGCCATCTTTCTTGATAAAATGGAATGTTGTCAATCATTTCACTAGATGCCAAACTGCCTTTCCTTAACCGTTAATAAATAAGTTTGTTACCTACAAACAGAATGCAAACTTTGAAGGAAATGAAGCAAAAATATATTTTTCCTTTAAGGAAATGCTGTTGAACAAATCATGTCTGTTTTTTTCTCTAACCACTTGATACTTCCTTACTGTTTCTTTTATCCCTTAAATATAGATTTCTTTGGCCTGTCTTTACAAGTACACATTCTGAAGGGGCAAACTCACAATGAAAATAAAAATCGTAATAATTGCTAGCATATATTTACACGTACCTCACACGTTCTATGTTACAGGCTTTATTCTATATGCTTTACTTGTGGGAGTTCACTTAAACACATGACATACCTAGGAATAGATACTGTTTTTATCACAATATTACTCTGAGGAAACAAATGCATGGAAAGATGAAGTAACGTGGCCAAGGTTTTTAAGATTTCAACGTAACACATCAAATCTGAAAACGGTTGCTATTCTTGGAGCGTCTGGGTGGCACAGTCAGTTAAGTGTCCAACTCTTAGTTTTGGCTCTAGTCGTGATCTCAGGGTCATGAGCTCGAGCCCTGTGTTGGGCACCATGCTCATTGCAGAGACCGCCCCTCCCAGCCTCTCTCAAATAAATAAATCAATCTTGAAAAAAAAGTGGCTGCCATTCCCAGTATAGTCCCGCTCCTACATCCCAGCACTTAAGCATCCAGTGATTTTTCTGTCCCCCCATCTGTTCAATTTTATTTGCATATCTTAAGCATATATTTAAACATGTGGGTCCTGTTCTTAGTTACTTTTGCCAGAAATTGGAAAAAAAAATCTCAAGTCTCCATCATCAGTGGGAACTATGAAATAAATTACAGTACTATCCTATTGTGAAATATTAGGCAGTCATTAAAAAAGAATGAGGCATATGCAAATATAGTAAACATGGAAAGTTGTCCATGATATACTGTCGAGAAAAGAGCAAATTATAAACCAAATGAAGCAGCAAACGAAAGTCAAACATGTATATATGTCTAAGTATACAGAAAAATGTCTGGAAGAATATATGCCAAATTCTGGAGAAGAAAGAGGATTGAAAAGTGGGGGAAATCAGGAAAAGTGAACTGTTTACTTTTTGATAAGAGGCTCACGCTATATTTATAATGCAAAAAAAAAGTTGAAGAATATCTGATAGGCTAAAAATATTTGGTGAAGCCATTACTTAGCTAGATCTTTCCCCACCCATTATTTATCCATTTTATTTTTTCAACTTTATTTTCCTTTCCCTCCCTCACACACAGTCTGGACACCAGTTACAATGGACTTTTTCTTTCCAAAACACTGCTTGGATTATGCTTCCACCTCAACTCTCTCTAAATTCCATCTCTCTAAAATTCCATCTCTCTAAAAAAAAAAATACATATTATATTTTGGTACAATTTCGTAAAAGGAAAAATGTAAATACCCAGGAAATTTTCTGTATTTTGAATCAAGTTTTAATACATTTTAAATATATTGCTTCCTGAATTGTAAAGTGTCCAAAAATAATAAGGAGCTATGACGTTTCTGAACAGAAATTTTTTTGTAAAAAAAAATTGGCTTACTTAAACATTTAGGACATTGTGAGCTCCTTGAATGATTTTTAGAGTAAGATAGAATATGCACACGAAAGAAAAAGATGCATGTCACTCTAAAAAATCTTAAAAATCAAAAACAAGTTTCTTACCATTGTGAGGGTAAATGGATGGTTTTCTAACGCAGACACACTGGGACAATGTAGAATAATATACTAAAAAACAACAAATATAATTTTTAAATGACCAAGAAAGAAGTGCAAGTATTCTAATGATGGCATGAATACTAATTTTTGAAAAATTATATAAAGATAAAGGGAATTTGGGGCGCCTAGGGGGCTCAGTCAGTGAAGCATCTGACTCTCGATGTCAGCTCAGGTCATAATCTCAGGTTTGTGAGATCGAGTTCTGTGTCCAACTCCGTGCTAGGCGTGGAGCCTGCTTAAGATCTCTCTCCCTCGCCCTCTGCCCCTTCCTCCCTTAAAAAATTAAAATAAATAAATACATACATAAATAAAAGTTGCTCAACACTGACTCACCTGACCAGGTCTTGCTTTAAAATTTTCTTTGATCATTCGAATTTCCACGACATCTGAGGGATGACTTATGACCGAGATGATGGTAACTGGTTTATTGCTCCGGATACACCTGTAAAGTCTTTCAGCACAATACAGGCACAAGGGTCCAGAAATCCAAAGCCAAGTCTGATGGAAAATTTTTAAAATATACCTTAAGAAATACTTGTGTTGTAGGAATCTTTATATCCTGCTCAATTGTTTGTTTCATATGTTATAGTAATGGTATTGTAATCTGTATTTTAAATGATAAAATGTAAAAAAAAATAGTAAAAAATAAGACGCTCACTGTGACTTATTCAAACAAAACTAAATATAAAAATAAAAGAAGTAACATGACACGTTAATAGGTATGTATACTTTGTTTCATATTTCCTCCGGTGCATACAGAATAAATACATAATGTATGTATATACAATATCTTCATCTACAAAGAAAAGACAGGGAAGTTAAATGCTCAAATAATCTGAAGATGATTTTAGAAAAAAATGTACCAGTCCAATGTTTGTTAAAAAAAAAAAAGAAAGAAAGAAAATCCTGGATATATGTATGATTTTTTAAAATTATTTTAAGGTATTAAAATGTTTTAATTTCCAGGAGTAATTGGAATTCTTCAAAATGTCAGGTAAGGGTTTTTTTCAGGGTTTTTTTTTTAACATTTACTTATTTATTTTTTAACTTGAGTATAGTTGACACAATGTTATATTAGTTTCAGGTGTACAACTTAGTGATTTGACAAGTTTATACATTTTATCCTATGTTCACTAAAGTATGGCCACCATCTGTCCTATTACATCACTATTACAACAATATCATTGACTGTTTTTCTTTGCTATGCCTTTTACTCAATCCTGGGTATTTTTAATACACATAATATACATGCATGGTGTACACATACATAATGTATATACAATATAAAATATGTATATGAACGTATTTTAAAATATAGAATATACCAAGTATGTTGCTTACAACTTACTTTTACATAATAAAAATAATATGCACAAAGCTATTATATAGAATTTGGAAAGTGTGACGATTTTGCATTTGTACTGGATGGATAGCCCCAAACCCAGGATAACCCACGGCACATGCTCAGAAGTACAGAAGCCTGTCCTGTGTGCCCAACTCTTCTAGAATTGCAAGTCATATTTCCCCCATCACTGAGGGGCCTCTGACCCAAACTGATTTTAATGGTTACTTTCTAAAACCTTATTTACGTAGCTATTTCAGACCTTTCTCCTTCGATGCAGATGGATCGTGCCTCTTCCTGATATTTAGTTGGACACTGTGTGAGTAGTAGGCATCACAGGACAAGCCTTGTAATGCAGCAGGCTTGCAACTTTGAGACAGTCACTTACCCTTTGAGCATCAAGTTCCATATAAGTAAAACAGAAGTCAGAACACCTGCCCTGCCTAACAGATAACATTGTGTGAAGCCCAGAACACTATGAAAATTGTGAAGTCTATGAGAAACCTAGAGGATTATTATTGAAAATAAACAAGAGACTAACATACTCATTCCAAAGTCATCTACAAATTCACTCTACTTTTTGACTCTTCTTTCTTCTCTTCTGAAAAGAGACATTTGATGTCACTGTCCCATAGGCAAAGAGTGTTAATTCCCACATGGGCAGCTCCCATACCCATGGGGGAAGATTAGGGCCCTTACAGAACCACTCGCTGGGTATTTGGGTAAGAAGTTTTCCAAGAGCAAGCATTTTAGTCAAAGACCTAGTTGTGGACACTACTTCTGCCTGTATTAGGTTGTAGAGTTTGCTCAAGGTATTTTATGTAGTTAAGTCACAATTACTTCATCAGAAAATTAAGGATGATAGTAATTGCTTCAGAGGGCTATTGTGAATATTAAAAGAAATTATGCATGCAATACATTTTAGCACAGTACCTAGCAGATGATACCAAGCATTTAATAAATTGATTTTATGATTTATCATTTATTACATACATGATATCATACCATAATATTATTCTAGACCATAATAATAATTACAATTAGTATTAGTTCTTTTGCTATTGCTTTTATTATTCAACCTACTTTTTTCTCAATGGATAGGGAAAATATCTTTGTCATTTCTCTTCTGGCAAGCACCAGTGCCACAGTATGCAAAGATTATATGACCAGTTAAGCAGGAATTTTCTATATTCTGTAATATCATAGGTCTTTTTCCTTGACCTGCCAGCTCTCTCTAATGGAAAAATAGGTGCTATCTTGCTGTTGAAACATCCTGAAATGTTCTATAATTGCTCTATAAACCTTCAAAAACATGTTTAGATACAATGCTGATCAATAATTATGAAAATATTGACTTTGAGGAGACCATAAGAGATATAAAATTAATCTGACCTGTGGAAAATTAGCTTGAAATCTGGGCTCTTCCATACAAATGTTCACGGATCTGTTTTGGGTAAGTTCATCTGGTTTTGAAAGTCCTCCAGGGAAAGATTCATGAAAATGTTCCAAGCCGTGGTCTAGTAAGTGAACATTCTGGTAGCGGGTTCCATTAGGACTGATGCAGCCAGGAGGGTGCGTATCTAGATTAGCTTGATACTTCAGCAGCCCTCTGAAATTAAATTAAGGGGGAAAAAAAAAAGATGAAAACGAAATTGAAATCGGAGGACATCGTGTGAGAAAATAGCCTCTTTTTCTTATTAACTTTCCATAGCATTTATCTGAAAATTGCTTTTCATATATCTTACTTAGGAGCAATTGAGAAATTCTACAACTTTTAATGAATTCTTTACTATGGGACTAAACCAAGAGTGTTAGCCCTTAAGCAAATGCTACAAATACATGGTAGGGAAGAACACATTAGTCTTTCCAATTACTCTTGAATTGCACAGCCTTTATTTCAACTTTATTAGGCATGCATACAATTATATGCCACTTTTCACTTCAATGTATACTGTAATAATGAGTACTTTAGCTATATCTTCAAACACAAATGGGAAGGTATAGGGATCATATTTGATTTGGCTGAGACTAGATAAAATAGGCCTTGCTGATTTACACAGATTATTTAAAAAAAAAAACATAGTAACAGGAACTGGAAGCTTGTAACTCCTTTGGTCTGAAAATAATTAATATACAGCAATTAGACCCTACACATGTTTACTTTTCAATTTCTCCATAACCAAGACCGCATAAAAGATTCTAAGATAATTAATCAGGCAGGAAAGCCTATAATCCTAAAATACCATTCTGATTATTTCATATTTTGTGTCCTTCTAAGATTACCATTCAACTTTCTGTGTTTTGTGTTGTTATTAATAAAATGTTAAGTAAGATCTATCTCATGGGGATAGTGCATCAAGTGATAGATTGTGCAGAACATCAAAAAAGATCCCCACTGCATAAGCAAATCTTGAAGAAAGACTTAAGATTTTGAAAAACACAGGAAATTTGACAGTGCATTTCATTTTTATTTTAAAGATATTAAAATTTTGGTATCCAGCATTACTTTTCCTTGTTAGCTAAGAACATATTTTTAAATTACTCTTCAAGTTACCAAATAATTAACTTTGGTGTATTACAGAAAAGTATATTTTAAATACATCACAGCTATGATGATTTTATAAATGATTTTACAAATATAGTATTTAAAAACAACAAAAGTTATAACATGAATAATAAGACTAAAGAGGTCCAATATATGAAAATTAGAAAAGCAGTGGCCAAGGCAGTCTTTGCTGGAATTTACCATCTACTCAACATAATCATTCTCTTTTTGGTTATGTTCATCCCTTCCTCTCTCTTTTTTTTTTAATTTTATTTATTTGAGAGAGAAAACAAGCAAGAGCACACAGGTGGGGTGGAAGGGCAGATGAAGAGGGAGAAGAAGACTCCCCACTGAGTGGGGAGCCCAAAGAAGGGCTCGACCCCAGAACCCCAAGATCATGACCCCAGACAAAAGCAGATACTTAACTAACTGAGCTACCCAGGTACCCTCTCTCTTGTTTTTATATTACTTTCTTCCTTATAACTAATCATAATGGGACTATATACTATAACCTATACTATGTGCTCATTAGAAAGACATTAGAGAGCAAACAGTATATGTTTTAGTATATATCTAAAGATTTTTTTTTATTATTATTTGACACAGAGAGAGAGAGAGATCACAAGTAGGCAGAGAGGCAGGCAGAGAGAGAGGAGGAAGCAGGATCCCCACTGAGCAGGGAGTCCAATGTGGGCCTCGATCCCAGGACGCTGAGATCATGACCTGAGCCGAAGGCAGAGGCTTTAACCCACTGAGCCACCCAGGCACCCATGTTTTAGTATATATCTAAATAGCAGACTATATTGTATAACATCAGTGGCAGCCCACATACCATTTTTTAAAGCAATGCAGTAGATATGGCCTAGGTAGAGAACAAATTAATGATTACTATAGAAATGTGAGCCAAGTACAGAACTCTTCATAGAATTCTAGTCATATATAATCACTGTGATAATATACTTGGGAAACCTATGAATTTGATTCCACTTCCATGTAAGTAAAGATTTACCCAAACCTGTTGCTCTTAGTGACCATCCCAAGACTGACAGGTGGGTAGGCCAAAAATCGCAGGCATTTATTCTACTGGCCTGAAATTGAACAAGCTTTGGCATAATGTACTTGGCACCATTCTAGGTGATTCTACAAGTTCAATAAGGAGTCAAATCTGGTCCCTGAACCTCAAATACTTAAAATTTAGTTTAGAAGACACCTTGGAAGAAGCTGAATGGAATTCAAACCATAGACAATTGGGCTAGAGTATTTTAATAAGACCTTGGTAATGTGTGGTAAACATCAGGTCCCAAACAGAGCAATTTACATACATTTCACATTATATGCACAAAAATTGCATGAAATAGGAATTATTATTCCCATTTTACAAATTAAGAAACTATTTTAATAAATTAAGTAACACCCCCAGGCCACACCTGAGTGGCAGAGCCAATATTTGAACCCAGTTCTGACTCAAATTCTATGCTCTTCAACTGTCACTATACATCATATTATTTCATTGGATCCTTACAACATACCTATGGAAAAGGTAAAAAGAGGAAGATTAAAATTTAAGAAAGGATGTCAGGATTTTTTTAAACATCTATTTGTGACTTAAACTTGAAAACAAAATAATCATATAGGGTAAGCGTTTTAATGCCCATTACAGAGATGAGAGACTTAAGAGATTAACTAAATGGTCATCTAAACATGGCATTCAGTCCAAAAACCTGTATCATAAAGTAAATCAGTTGGTTATAGAAGTCAACATCAAAGAAAAAGATTCAAAATAACAAAAGCCTGGAAATAAAGTCAGATAGTGTGTGTGTGTGTGTGTGTGTGTGTGTGTGTGTGTGTGTGTGTGTGTGTGTGTGTGTGTGTGTGTGTGTTGGATGTGGGTTGCTTACCATCAGGCAAAGGAACACTATTTACTTTTCCTAAGTCTTAAGAGGTCAGGTGGGCAGGACCCCATGTGCTAATGATCCTTAGAATGACAAACATCGTTACTGTGCAGTACAAATCTTTAGGCCAGCTCAGTCCAGCAAAGCATTGCTGTTCTTGGTATTTCACGGGGTATGTAATATTCTAAAATTCCTTTTAGGGATGCCTGATCTATCTCAGTGATGTGGGCAACAAGGAAGATCAGCATTGTCTGGCATATAAACACAGAAAGCTCAGTTGCATTTGGAAAGCTCACATTAAACTCTAAAAAAAGACATGTATATTATGTCTGCTGAAATAAATTCAATACTAGGGATTTGAAACAGTCATAAAACAATAAAAGTCACACATAAGATATAACTCAATTTTAACACATGTGCTTATAGTCAAGTAAGTGGAATAAAGAAATGATATCTGATATTTACCTATCAATCCAAATATACCCATAATATCTAGTCTACATTCCTATTAAAAATTCTTTAGAATGAAATTATTTTAATGGGCACCAAATATAATGTTTTAAGAAATATTATATTCTAAAAATACATATTCTAAAAATTTCAAGAAATTTTGTACTTTCAGAAGGAATGAGAACTTCTATTTTTTTATACTACAGTGAAAAAGTAAGTTATTGCATTTAACTGGACTTAAAAATAATGTAAAATTATTGGTTTGGTTGGAAGTATACTTCCTCCTTTTCCAAATCCATAACTAGATAGAGCTTTACATTTTTGTTCAACGCATACATTGGTCTTTAATTTTAGGATGTTGTCCATAGAAAGAATGGAGGGGTGAGGGAAGACCTAGGGGAAGGTCTCTATACTTGGTCTCTGACCCGGCCGGCCACTAGCTGACAGTGTGGTCTTGGGCAGATAAAAACTCCGAACGTTCTCACTCACTCCAAGTGAGGTCACTGATCTGTACCACACAAATTTGCTAAAAAATTTATGGAAATAGGCAGAAAGGCATGAAGCACCTTACTGGTATGTCCAATACTTATCCTTTCAACGTGGAATTCAAAATCTGCCACAGTCCCTCATGTAAACCCATCGATATCTTTGCCATCTTATTTAGCTAAATCTAACCTGAGATTCTGTGCTTGTTTTGTTCTGATGATTGACATTTTTTTATTTGTTAATCATTGTCTGTTTTTACTCTTATCCATCTTTCTTTGATGGCAACAATTACAAAATAAGACCAAAAAAAGAACGTTTTCATGGGTTTTAAGAAGAGGTAACCTACACCATTTAGCTTGAGAATAGCTTAAAATAACATACAGCTCTCAAACTAAAAGGGATTTTTTAAAAGATTTATTTACTTTGGGGAGGAGGGGCAAGGGAGACAGAGAAAATCTCAAGGAGACACCGGGCTGAGTACATGCACGTCTCATGCATTTATGTAACCCGCTATGTCCATATGCACTGCCAAACCCTGTCAGGCTCCTAGCAAGCTTCTGGCACATGGCAGACCTTCAGTGTATTTCTAGTGAATTGATTTTAAAGGCAAATAATCATATAATTTGTTTGCATATAGCAAGGGCATAGAAGTTGAAGAGAACATTCTTGTACATACTGTTGTACCTTTCTTAATTAAATGATAAATAATTTGAAAGGAAAAATAGGGAGGGAAAAAGATGTTCATGAATGGTAAACAAAGAGTCTTGCCAAGTTAAGATGGTGATAAAGCAGGGGTAGGGGAAGAAGGCACACAGATAATGTGGGAATAGGAATGTTTATTACTCATCTTTTTTCAGTTGTATTATGTACCAAAAGAGAGATTTTGAAATATCTTTGGAATGTCTAGTGCTCCTCTATCATGAGAAATCAAGGATTTTATGATGTATCAAAATACATGGTTGTGGATGCTATTGTTTTGGTACTCATAAGGATTTCAAGATGTGCTTTCAACACTCAACAGAGTTTCAAAAAATAGGTTCCTTTCTTTTTTTTTTCTTTTCTTCTCAAGAGGCATTATAGTTATACTACCATGTTTTTAATGACAAAGTCATAGAAAATAATACAGTACACAGAATAAATCCTACTAGGTTACAACACAGAAATCAAAAAATATTTTATGGCAAAAATTAAATATCACAGAATGCCATGCCTGCAGAAAGGAGAATCACAAAATCATTCTACTTTAATTGCATGTTAAAAATATCTAACAAATGCAGTGTCACTTATGTAACCTTTATGTTTGTGATTTTAATCCTTTTTTAAAGTAGAGAAAAAAATCCTTGTCCCATGAGGAACCTACTTTTTTCCTAGTATTCTATAACACAAAATGTTTCTTTACAGAAAAAATAGAACAACCTGTTTCTGGCTGTTCTTTTTACTTTGCCTCAATACCAAAAAAAGAGCTTAAGAAAACACATCCAAATTCATTATTTCAAAATCCATTGGTATTCACTGACTTCTGTGGAATCCACTGGAATGCATACTACTTAAGGTCAAGGATTTGTCCTGTGCTTCTGCCATCTTGCTGGTGCCCAGAACAGTGCCTATAATCTATAGCAAGTGTTCAATATGTATTCATTGAATGACTTCATGAATAACTGGAAGTATACATACAACTTTTTGTTTGGGTTGCTGTTGAAACATATGATTGAAGAGTCATCTGGCTTTAACAAACACAGAAGGGGGTTTGAACTCATAATCGAACTGTCTATATGTTAGGAAATGGTATTTATTAGTAAAGTAAACCATGTATACACTTTCACATTGGTAAGAAATACCACTGAATCAGTCTGCAATTTACATCATCCTTCTTCACCTTGAGTATTTCTAAGTTCATCCTGAGATCTTAGCCCTGCTCTGACCCTGACCCAATTCTAATCTAAGCAGACAAGTTTTCAAGTGAGTTAAGTTGTCAACCTACTTGTTAACAGCGTGTAGAAGTGGCATGCTTTCCTAAGCTAAGGATCCAGCATACATCAGGGAAACTCTAAGCATCTGAGTACATATCAGATCAAAGATTTCACTCCCACCCCACTTTGTCTGGTCTAGACAGGTCCTTGCCTCTTCATTCTTCCCTGGGTGCTTGCTACTGATACCTGAGTGAACTCACATCCCGCAGCTAGACCAGAGTACATATTGTGTGTAGCTCTTGCTGATGGTGTTTTCCAACATACAAGACCGGGCAATGCAGGCAGGGCCAACATCATGGGTATGTGATCTATGCAATCTCATGGAACCATGCTCTGAGAAAGGCCCTGTGGTCCAACACTCTGTTGTCGCCATCTTGAAATGCTTAATAATTTTTTTATCAAAGGGCCTCACATTTTCATTTTACAGTGAGCTCTGCAAATTAAGTAGCCAGTCATAGACATTATGCAGCTGGCAAAACTAAACCTTGGAGCCTAAGAACAAAGGATCAAGAATGGAACATTCCTTAAGTGTATAAAGTTAAATAGGTCATTTTACGAACTTTCCTCCACTGAAAGAGTGAGATAGTTCATGTTCCTCTCTATTCCATGGCTATATAAAGGACTTTGATCTCTTGGGAAGAAAAAAATGTGTAAGCATCTGATATTTCTTAGTATATCCTCTGCTTTCAGGCCTCACTAAAATGGCAGTGGGAATAAAAGAATAATTTCACAGCTCAGAAAAACACTAACGTACTAAAAGTATTTCTTAAACTTAGCCCTTATTCTTTCTCCTTCCTCCCCAACTTTGTTACCCTTCACCTCCAGCCAGGACCACTTGCTATTATAAGATCCAGGAGGAAGGGGCGCCTGGGTGGCTCAGTTGCTTAACGGCTGCCTTTGGCTCAGGTCATGGTTCCAGGGTCCTGGGGTCAAGCCCCACATTGGGCTCCCTGCTCAGCAGAGAGCCTGCTTCTCTCTCTCTCCCTCTGCCTGCCATTCTGTTTACTTCTGCTCTATATCTCTCTGTCAAATAAATAAAATCTTTAAAAAAAAATCCAAGAGGAAAAGTGAGATTAAAATTATGTGAGAAAGTATTTGGTCTGAAACTCACTATTCCTATCCTCAAAGTGGGGGAAAAGTAAACTTATAATTTAGATTAAAAACTTGTGAGCAAAAGTAGCTTCCAACAAAAGTGAATTTATGTACATGAAAATGTTCTGTATATACTACATCAATCTACCCATACATATGGAATCCTTAAGGGAAAAAATGCCACATGACCTCAATACCTACCCCACCCGCTTCCAAGATAAAATATTAGCAAAGGACATAAATCATAAGACCTTAGTCCAGAATTGATATATAGAAAAATCATTTTTTTTTTACACAAAAATGAAAATCAATCCTATGAATGGGAAATTGGGAGAAAAACACATCTTAAAGACCATAATTGCATAGAATATTATGTTATTAACATAAGGGAAATACATTAATATTATATGACAGAGATTTGAATTCCAGGTAAGAAAGACTTAGTCCTTTAGGAATTTAGGAATATTCACTCTTTATATTCGGGTAAAAATTTCAGAAGCCAAACACTGAAAGAAAACAAAGAGATGAAATTATTTTCTTCTGCAATCCAAAGAATTTTTAGCCACAGAATTACACAAAAATCCCCAACAAAAAATGTGCCAATCTTCAAGATGACCAAAATAGTCAAGACTTGGAAGCTAATTCCTCTGGCACAGGAATTGATATACTAGTTACCATAAGAATTTATTACCCAGAGAACACTGAACATAAGCAACAGTCCCAAAATGAGAATCCAAGTACACTGAAACAAATACACAGATTATTTTTTATTGTTATCTGCAATGCTTTGATAATTCGGGAAACCTGGAAGGGCCTAGAAGGACAACAAATTCCTAGCCAAAAGCCAATTAATACAATTCCACTTAATCCAGCACACACTCAGTGGTGACTTGTGACAGGGATTCCATTGATAAAGATGGGTAAGAAAAGTTCTTACCCTCAAAAACACTATAATTAACCTAGAATATTATCACTGCTGTATTGTCTTTTCTCTTTCATATTGGAACTCAAAGATACATAATGGGGTAGGCAGAAGAGAGCACTGGACTTTCTACCATTCAACCACAACACCAGCTGTAGCCTGATTTCTCCCTTTTATTTAAGATTTTACATAGTGTATCTTATTGTGTACTTCTGGATATGTGGTATTTATGGAAATTTCTCTCTTCCCCAAGGATATTTTCAAGGAATATATATATATACATAGGTTCTTTCTTTTTTTCTGTACAATTCCCATTCTCCTTAATCCATGTTGTTAGCAATGACAGGCACCACTCTGAGGCTTGGAAACAGATTTTAAAAGATGTGGACCACCTGTCTGCTGAATGAAGAGCTACAAAGACACAATGTAACAAGAATACTGGTAAGTGTATCTCTTCCACTGTATTTTTATTAACTCTAGTCTAGAACCTAGCTTTTTTCATTGTTATTTTCAAGTCACTTGGAAGAATTTTGGATGTTAAAGTACCACATAGTTATAATTTTATTATTAGAATTATTATAAAATTATATTTATTATATACCATAACAAGGTTGAGCATTGTAAGAAACATGAGACAACACAAAAAATTTTTCATTTTCCTCTTTCTGTCTTCTTGGAGGACTAAATTTCTTCAAAACCTTGCAATTTGTGTAACTTGGAACAAAACTGAATTTCTTACTCAAAACACACAAAATACATATACGCTCACCAAGTTTTATAGATAAATTGGAAAGTTACTCTAGATTTTCACATGACATGAATGTATTTCATTCATAAGCAAGGTACCTCCAAGCCATGAATAAACAACTCATTAATTCAAGAAAAGATTAGAAATTAAATGCATAGATTCTGGGGTCAGACTGTGGGTCAATCCCCAGCCCTATCAGGCCCTAACTAGGTGGCTATAAATAATCATTTAATTTAACGTTCTGTGCCTCATCTTCCCATTTGTAAAATGAGGTATATAATAAAAGTACTTACCTCATAGTGTTATGAGATTAAAAAAAAAACTGTGTGCATGTGGGGGGGACATTTATGTATATATGTATGTATGCATAAATTAGTGCTAAGAATAGTACTTGTCACATACCTGATTATTATATAAACCTTGGAAATTATTATGATGAGTATCATTATTATCCTCTAAAATGATAATGCGATTGACAGGTCCAAAGCCATATTTACTAAGTAAGTTTTCCTTACAGAGCCATCATGTGAGAAGAAAATTGTCCTAGTGTTTCTTATTTTCCCCACAATCTATTGTTTTTAACTCTGGATAAAACTGAAGTGGAGATATAAAATGTATAAATATAATATTATAGCTCTCTAATAAAACTATAGCTTTAAAAGGCTTCATTCAGTTCAGTTATTTTTAGCTACCTCTGGGCCACATACAGACTTGGGAATCTAATGAAAGCTAATGTGTGTGTGTGTGTATAATATATTAAATATAAATATATATACATACATATATATACACACATATATATGTATGTATATATATTTACACACACATAGGGGCTTGTATTCAGGAACTCATGGATCACCTGCAACAATTCAATGATTCCTAGAGATTATGAATCCAAGTAAAGAACTCCTGCTCTGCTGAAAGAGAAGTAGGATTCTGAGGTAGAAGTAAAGGGCGTTAAACTTACAATAACTGTGCAAACCTATTAGAAATTAAGCACCTAGAGAATATTCAGAACAGGTTACCTGTAAGAGTGATGAGTAGTATACAAAAGATTTAGCCATGACGATGAACACACAAATCCTCAACCTTCTACCTAACAAGGTAGAGGACAACCAATTATGATCTGTAAAGTGGGACAAAGCTACACAAATTTACTGTGTTTGTTATTTGAAGGTTCTAGGCTCCCAAATACCCATGTAGAGCCCCTATTTGAGGTAAGGTTTTCTTTTGTGATTCAGTCTCTCTAGAACTTTCTCCTAAGGTCTAGGAATAGGTGGAATCACCATATGACCTGGATCACCCACAAGTCACTGCTTAATTATTAATAGCATCCCGGGATGCCTGGGTGGCTCAGTCGGTTAAGCCGCTCCCTTCGGCTCACGTCATGATGCCAGTGTCCTGGGATCGAGTCCCGCATAGGGCTTCTTGTTCAGCAGGGAGCCTGCTTCTCTCTCTGCCTCTGCCTGCCATTCTGCCAGCTTGTGCTCTCTCCCTCTCTCTGACAAATAAATAAATAAAATATTTTTAAAAAATTATTAACAGCATCCCAATTCATTCTCAGAAGTGTCTGGTTTGGACAATACATTATATAGCCAACTCGAACCTAGAGGCAAGGAAAGGAACATGGAAAAGAAGGTGTAGGGAAACAACTTTTTCTTCCCTTGGGCTAGAATAGAATTGGCTTAATATAACACCTCTGGGCCTTCCTTTCCTGGGGCTTCACCAAGTTCACACAGGCCAGTGTGGGTGAAACAAGCCCTCAGTGCAAGTGGCTTCTAAAAGAGAAGATATTTGGAAATGAGCAGCTTTCAACACTTATCCAAACTGCAAAAATACCTCTACCCCCCCCCCTAGAATGTTCTGAATTTCCTCCTCCTAAGGGCATAGTGGAGGGAGGATAAACCAGTACAGTTAGCCTAACTTCATAAATATTTGTCTAACCCTGGTTAACTTCTTGAGCCTAAACTCCTATGAAGCCGACAGTGCCTCTGGTTCATTAATGTCACTGTTGACAAAGGCTGCCCACTGTTCCCCTGGCTGAAAGAATAAATGATTTTAGAAACATGCACATAGAAGCCCATTCCTTTTAAATCCCCCTAGAAAACGAAGGATTCAAAAAGACTATAAATCATGCTCTACAATGAACTCTTGCCAGCAAGTATTCCCAAATGGCTAAGAGCTCTGTTTGTAAGAATAATGTACCATGTAATAAATAAATAATATATATTAGTTTATATAATAAAATAAGGTCTGCAAAGTCCAGCAGAGATGGCACAAAAATATTATTTACACAATTAATTGGCTCTCATTGCCACACATGCACTGGAGGAGGCCCTTCCACCTCCCTTTTTCAGAATCATCACATTATGATTCTTCTCTCATGTAAATAAAAAAGTAAAATACAATCACTATGCACCTAACACTCCAAGCTAGAGCCAGTGGGTGTTGACTCTGGTAAGATTGAGAGGCCAGGGTGCCAAATCTCATTTACAATGCATTCCCTCCACATGCTTGTCAAAGAAGTAGGGTTAGTGTCTCAGCTGAGGCTCTGTGACATTCATAATTGCTTTTCTCTCCAATATCCCTTTTATCAGTAAGTGAGAATGGCAGTATATATCTCCTCCTGATGAGTTTTTCAAATGAAAATAAAGAAATGTCCAGTTACATTCATGTCTGAAAAGAGAAAACAGTTTTGGTTTTTTTTCCCCCTCAAATGTCTTCTGAATTGAAATATCTTTAATACAGCATGCAAATAGCAACCTCCTAGAAAGGTGTATTAAAAATTAAAAGAAAAAAAAATCCCTCAGGAGGAGGTTTGTCTTGCAAGTCCCAGAGTAAACCTTTATTGCTAAAATCAATTGAATTTTTGAGACCTAACAATGTTATAAAAATTGTTGCCCTTTCAAGGAATATTTTTTTGATCTGCTAAGCAGTTTTCATTATACTTTCATCAAATTACTTTGTAGATAGGAAAATCTGGGCTCTTCAAAAGTACTTTATCTTTATAAAAAAAACAAAAACAAAAACAAAAACAAAAAGATTCTTCAAACAGTTAAATGTAGTGTTTCTTCCTAACACTGCTATTAGGTATTTCCAAAAGTATTTTTTTTTCCTGCTAACACTTGAATATGCCTATATGATGCTTACATTATTATTCATTTATTTAAACCTGAGACAACCCTATGATGTAAGTGACTTTATTAATCTCATCTAATAGTTATGAAAAAGAAAGGACAAATTATGTGGCAAGGTCATACAGCTATTAATGATACCTCTTAATTGCTGTGGTTTTTTTTGACCTCTTGGAAAGGAAAATTAGCATATATTAAAGATACATTTGACCACTGAAAAGAAACATCTGATTTGAGTGTATATGAAATGTGTTTTTTTAGGGTTTCATGCAATAGATTTGCTTATAAATAATTTTAAAAATCTAAAATACAGGTAACAAGTATGAAAATTAGGTTAAGCTAAGGGACAGGTAATCATGGAACAAGACAATGGGTCCTAAATAATGGCTGCAATATTTGGAGCAAAAAAGATAAATTTTCCACGTTGCCAATGCCGTATCATATACCCCAGCACTGCATTTAGCGTGGTCTCCGGTTTTAAAAGGGATACAAGGGAAGCATACCAAACTGCAGCCAGCCTCATTTAGTGGTGAGGAATGTGGGCTCAGGAATCTGATCCCTGGGTTCAAACCCAAACTCTTCTACTAACTACCCATGGCTTTTAACACGTGACATCAGCTGCCACCACCCCTGCTCTGTGACTTGGACAATGAGAATAATGACAATCATCATCATCATCATCATCATCATTCATCACAACAGCAGCAATAGCAGCAGACTTTACCAGGACTGTTGGGAGGATTTAATGAGATCAAACATTAGTAAGGTACAAGGTAAGTATTCAATGAATATTAACTATTAATATATATATATTTTTTAAGGTTAGAATAATGATGAGATTTGACATGATCATCAAGCAAGGAAGAGATGAGCAGAATTTGAAGGAGAGAGGCTCAATTTCCATGCCTACAGAGTCACGGCCATTGAAGTCACTGGATTAAATTAAAGTAAAATAAATTCTGGCTCAAAAGGGAAAGAACTTTGTGAAAATTAGAGTTTCCCAAAGACAGAATTGGCTTTTCAGAATTAGATATTTACTTAGTTTATATGGGAGACTCAAGGCATCTTACTCAAGATATCCTTTAAGCTTCCTTCAAAATTTGAGATTCTATGAAAACAAAACTGACCTTCAAAAATCATTAGAAGCAACTGCTCCTCTTACTGCAAAAGTCTGCTTAGGCAGAGAAACCAGTCAACAATCTCAAATCATTTCATCCTTGAAGCCTAAAATTGTCTAAAATTCCCAGCCTACATTGCTTCTTCAATTCTGAACTACCAGAATTCTTGAAAATAAAATATGTTTATACATAAAATACTCAGTCTAAAATTCTCTCTAGCTCTTTCAACTGATGTTTTAATTCTAAACTACTTACTAATGCTGGGAGACTAAAGATCATATATTATATCATTCCACTATACCTCATTATAGTACTTAGCACACTGATGGAAAGAGTAAATGCCTAGAAAATACTGATTTCCTATCCCTACCTAAAGCACACTCTTTAATAGAAATCTCAATATAAATTCAAGAAACTTATTTTGAATAACTGTAGTTTATTTACGCATAGAACCAAAAGCTAGAAAATGAAGTTATCAAGATATTTCATAAAGAAAAGATATGCCTAAGTTCTCAACACTGGCACAAAAGACAATAATTTCAATAGATTTACTTAGATCCTTTAGCAAGAAAAAAATTTTTTTTGAGAAATATTCCATTTTGAAGAAGCTGTAAGATTTATCACCAGTAAGTTTTCCCATACCAAGAGCATAATCTATATGACTTTATTCAAAATTTAACCTCACAGGTTTACAAAGCTTTAGTTACAATATGGAAAAGTTCTGAGGATCTAATTTACAGCCTGATGAATATAGTTAATAATACCATACTATATACTTAAGATTACCTAAGAGAGTAGATCTTAAGCATTCTCATGGGGCGGGCAGGGGAGGGGAGGTAACTGAAGTGTTAGATGTGTTAATTCACTTGGTTGCGATAATCATTTCACAACATATATGTATATCATCACAGTGTATACTTAAAATATATTACTTTGCAATATACAATATGTATAATTTTATCAAATATACTTCAATAAAAGCTTAACCTCATAAAAATGTACACTATAGAATACTTATAGAATTATATATTTGTTGTATGACACTGATTTCAGTATTAGAAGAGTTGTTTTTTACTAATAGTTTATAACAATTAAGTTAGTATAAGAAATTGATTACATATAATTCACTCTGCAGATGCCTTTTGTTATTTCTTTGCATAAATTAAAGTCAATTTCTGTGTATGACCCTTGTTTTACAAAAGTAAAATCATAATTTAAATATGCCTTCTTTTATGTCCAAAAAATGAAAAAAGAACTCTCAATACAAGCCTCTTTAAACTTAAGAAATCCGTTTGAACTCCTGAACCTTTTTTAAAAAAGTGACTCTATTTTGAATTACAAAGAAACAGATATTTTCAGTTTTAACTTAGTACAACATAAAGGCAAAAGAATGCATAATTAATTATACTAACAAATGACTGCATTTTTCTCTCATCTGTTACAGATAGATAGATGAGAGAGACCATAATCCCAGATAAAAAAAGATATTAACCTTTAAAAAAAATCTTAACACCAAGTTCTCAGCACAGAGCTCCCTAAAACCACAAAACCTAGTAGTAAAAAATGTATGAGTTTTTGAGTCAGAATGGCTGAATCTGAATCCAGGATCCATCAGTTAAGTAAACTTCAGCAAGTTACTTACTATCCCTAAACTTCAGTTTTCTGACCTGTAAAGAGGGTTTAGCAATCTTATTTTATCCTTATAAAACTGTGGTCCCAGAAAATATAAAGCATCTAAATCATTCTGATTTTATCCTTGGCATATAGTAAGCGTTGTGTAATTATTTTAAATTACAGTTAACATTAGTAGCATCTGCTTACTCATAGTTCATTTTATGATAATAATCCTGACAGGCAAACAAGCCATTTAAATAACAGAGTGTAAACCAAATTTGTATTGAGAGCTTTCTTGGTGTCCTAATATTCCATAGAACATATTATCCCTGCAAAGGGAAAAGAATAGAACCCAGAGCTTCCTCAGACCACGCCCTCTTCTTTGTGTGGCAGGTCGGGATAATAATGTGTGGCCATGTTTCTGACACTCTACAACTATATGTTCTGGAACCCAATACAGAATAAATTGAGCCAGGACATATAAGAGAGACCCGTCTAATACTGCTGTCTAAACCAGTAGTTTCCAAAATCAGAGGGAAAAAAACATTTTGAACATGTACCCTGAAATAAACACCTAATTTATGTATGTGACCTACTACTGACAAAGTACATTAGAAGACATTCTGAGGAAAGAATTAACAGCCTATCTGAACCTTTCTCCAAACACTGTCTCCCTGGAAACATTTTGGTCTATGATAAATGCGGAATGCCAGCTGTGTTTCCAGGCAACATTGTTTATTATTGGTGGAATGCATCTGGACCAGAAGGTCTATGAGTGAACTATAAAATCAGTGAACTATAAAAACCTCAGTTTCCTGTGTGCGGTGTGTTCTCACAACTGAGGGCATCCCTTGAGGAGATTGGGGCTGCTCCCAAGATACTGGTTCCTGAGGAGTTCGAGCCTTATGCAAGGCAAGGTAGTCCATGCCTACCTACATGGCTTATTCATCTTGAAACTGAGTTACTACATGGGGGACAAGGGGGATGAGGTGGGAAATGATTCCTAACCAACCCGAGGGATCCCCACAGAAGAAGGACCTGACATTATCCTATTGACCTTCTATGTTTCCTATCCTCTATTATTTTACTCAATCAAGCAAACCTGATGCCAAACAATGACCTATTGTGTCATATTAGTGTGAGTCTCAAGATGAAACCACAGTCCACTCTGGTGATCATGGAGGTATATACATTCATATAATATACATACATTATTTCCTTCCTCTAAGCTAATAGATTATTTTAAGCACTATACCACTGAGTAAACTGCTTGGATTGACACACTTTTCAGAACATTTGGGGTAGGGTCACCTGGGTGGCTCAGTCAGTTAAGCGTCTGCCTTCAGTTCAGGTCATGATCCCAGCGTCCTGGAATCAAGCCCCACATCAGACTCAGCAGAGAGTCTGCTTCTCCCTCTCCCTCTATGTGCCACTCTGCCTACTTGTGCTTTCTCTCTCTCTCTCTCTCTGTCAAATAAATAAATAAAAATTTTAAAAAAAAAAAAAAAAAAGAACTCTTCTGTTAAAAAAAAGAAGACTATTTGGGATATATTCTTTGTAACACTCTTAGGATACGCTCTTTTTTCCCTTTGTGATTTTCTGATGTTTTTGACAGATCCTTGTCTTTGGTCATTGTAAACCGTTGGCTTTCTCTGCAACTATTATTGCAGGTAGGATTTTTAATTTTGTTTTTATTTTTATTTATTTATTTTTATTAAGTTTTGTATTTTAGTTTCGGTATAGTTAACATACAGCATTATATTAGTTTCAGGTATACGATATAGAGATTCAATAATTCTAATCATTAGTCAGTGTTCCATGAACCCCAGTGTTTATAGCAGCATAATCAACAATACCCAAACTGGAAAGAGCCCAACTGCCCATCAACTTATGAATGTATAAAGAAGATGTGGGGGGTATATATATATATATATATATATCATATATATATATATATATATATGATATACATGAAACAGAACAGGAACACAGGGGAAGGTAAAGAAGGGGCCGGAGAGGAGCAAACCGAAAGAGACCCTTAACTATAGAGAACAAACTAAGGGTTGATGGAAGGAGTGGGCAGGGAATGGGCTAGATGGGTGATGGGTATGAGGGCACTTGTGAAAAGCACTGGGTTATATGTTAAGTGATTAAGTACTAAATTCTATACCTGAAACCAATTTCACCACATATGCTAATTAGAATTTAAATAAAAACTTGAAAAAAAATAGTCAGTGTTCATCCTGATAAGTGCATTCTTTAATCCCCATCACCCATTTCACCCCCCCACCCACTTCCCCTCTGGTGACCATCAGCTTGTTCTCTATAGTTAAGAGTCTGTTTCTTGGTTTGTGCCTCTCTCTCTTTTTCTCTTTTGCTTTTTTGTTTTGTTTCTTAAATTCCACATATGAGTGAGATCATATGGCATTTGTCTTTCTCTGACAGACTTATTTCACTTAGCATTATACTCTAAGTCCATCCATACTGTTAGAAATGGCAAGATTTCATTCTTTTTTATGGCTGAATATTATTTCATTTTATATATATATATATATATAAAACATCTTCTTAATCCATTCGTCAATTGATAGACACATGAGCTCCTTCCATGTTGTAAATAATGCTGCTATTAACATAAGGGTGCATGTATCTTTGATTTAATGTTTTTGTATTCTTTGGGTAAATATCCAGTGGTGTGACTGCTAAATCATAGGGTAGTTCTATTTTAAACTTTTTGAGGAAACTCCATACTGTTTTCTACAGTGACTATACAGTTTGCATTCCCACTAATAGTGCAAGAGCAGGGAAAGATTCTCTATCTCCACATCCCTGCCAACACTTGTTGTTGCTTGTGTTTTTGATTTTAGCCTGCGGTGTGAGGTGATATCTCATTGTAGTTTTGATTTGTATTTCCCTGATGATGAGTGATGTTGTATATCTTTTCATGTGTCTGTTGGCCATCTGGATATCTTCTTTAGAGAAATATCTGTTGATGTCTACTGCCAATATTTTAAAGATTTATTTATTTTCTAGAGAGAGTGTGTGCACATGAGCAGGAGGAGGAGAAGAGGGAAAGGGAGGGAGAGAATCTCAAGCAGACTCTCCACTGGATGTGGAGCCCAATGTGGGGCTTGATCTCACAACCCTGACATCATGACCTGAGCCAAAATCAAGAGTCGGACGCCTTTTTTTTTAAGATTTTATTTATTCATTTGACACAGAGAGAGAGAGATTACAAGTAGGCAGAGAGGCAGGCAGAGAGAGAGGAGAGAGGAGGAAGCAGGCTCCCTGCTGAGCAGAGAGCCCAATGCGGGCCTTGATCCCAGGACCCTGGGGTCATGACCTGAGCCGAAGGCAGTGGCTTTAACCCACTGAGCCACCCAGGCACCCAAGAGTTGGACGCTTAACCAACTGAGCCACTCAGGCACCTGTTCATGTCTTCTGCCCATTTTTTAATTGGATTATTTGGTTTTGGGGTATTGACTTATATCAGTTCTTTATATATTTTGGGTACTAAACCTTTATCAGGTAAATCATTTGCAAGTACCTTCTCCCATTTGGTAGGTTGCCTTTTAGTTTTGTTAATTGTTTCCTTCAATGTGGAGAAGTTTTTTATTTTGATATAGTCCCAATAGTTTATTTTGCTTTTATTTCCCTTCCCTCGGGAGACATAGCTAGAAAAATGTTGCTATGGACTGCTAGGGCTTTTTAAACTAAAAACTGGTAACTCCATTGCTATAAATTCTGCAGCAGCAAGACATAAGGAATTCCTAAAAATACAAACTCTAAAATAAGTCTTCTCTTCTTACTAACTTTCTCTTAGAGATTATCAGGATATAAATACAGAGCAGCCCCTGGTTCTGTCAGTTTATTGTCCAACTCTTGATTTCGGCTCAGGTCATGATCTCAGGATTGTGAGATCATGCTAGCGTT
Source organism: Ailurus styani (assembly GCA_002007465.1). Classification (NCBI taxonomy): domain Eukaryota; kingdom Metazoa; phylum Chordata; class Mammalia; order Carnivora; family Ailuridae; genus Ailurus; species Ailurus styani. The sequence continues at coordinate 319,855 of LNAC01001013.1, read as the reverse complement.
GGATTCCATGCTGGACATGGAGCCTGCTTAAGAGTCTCTTCTCCTTCTCCCTCTACCATTCTGTTCATCTCCCTCTACTTCTCTCTCTAAAAAGAAAAAAAAGGATATAACTATAGAGGACTTTAAAAATTGCAATACTGTGGGGGCACCTGGGTGGCTCAGTTGGTTAAGCATCTGACTCTAGATTTCAGCTCAGGTCATGGTCTCAGAGTCCTGGGATCAAGCCCCACAGTGGGCTCCACGCTCAGTGGGGAGTCTGCTTCTCTCTCTTTCTCCCTCTCTCTCTGCCCCTCCACCTGCTCACTCTCTCTCTCTCTCAAATAAATACATCTTAAAAAAAAAAAACCTGCAATACTGTGGGAGAAGTAACTCTTTCAGTTTTATTTTTTTTTAAAGATTTTAATTATTTATTTGACAGGGAGAAAGAGCACAAGCAGAGGGAGCAGGAGAGGGAAAAGCAGGCACCCCACTGAGCAGAGAGCTGGATGAGGGTCCAATCCCAGGACCCTGTAATCATGACCCAAGCTAAAGGCAGACACCCAAGCAACTGAGCCACACAGGTGCCCCAACATTTTCAGTTTTAATACACTTTTATACTATATTCATTAAAATATGCTATGCAAAAAGTAGAACTATATCTTCATTCTTGAGACTACCCTCATTTCCAAGTATCCAAATAATTTTACCACTTTCTATGAAAATTCCTATAATCTTTCATTGCCCCATTTTTAGGTATACACGTTTTCAAAAATATTTAAAAATATTTTTTAAACTTACCGTGAAACATGTAACATCAGCAGCATGTAGAAGACAAAGAAGAGATTATGAGTATACCAGAAGATGTCATAGTTGGAAACTCTGAAAAAACAAATAAGTTCATTTCAATGCTACTTTACTTTCATCATTTCAGACACATGTCACAATTGAAAAAAAGTTAAAAAAGGAGTTATCTCAGATTTATCTATTAGTATCGAAGTATTAACACACCATACAGAGAAATCTGACAAATTTATAACCAACGCTTTTTAATTTTGAAGGTTCTTTGTATTTCAAATAAAGATACATGGGAAGAATTAAAATAAAATGCTTGAAAAGTTATGATGATGTAAGATTGAGGAATAGGTAATAGCTTGCTAATATGTACTTTTACTGCCCTTTGGATCAATATTCACAATTTCCAATGATATCTAAAACAAATAATGCTCCCATCCCAATACAAAGGAAAGGCAAACTGAGAGAAATTAAAATAAATGTTCATTAAAATTTTCTATTCTTTTTCTGAACAGCATATACATTAAAAATTACACTTTGGTGTTACTGCCCTGGGGGAGAACCAAGAGTCTGAAAAGGAAGGGGTATGATAAGCGCAATCCATACTTTTTAAGTACAATCAAATACTTTTTAAGAAAAGTAAAAAGACTAACAGTTACTTCATTTCATACATCTGAGTGGATATTCTTATTAGAATCCTGGAGGTGGAGGGCAGAAATTGATAAAAGCTTCTTGGAAGATTCTATTACAACCCCTAGAACCTTTTAGAACCCCTGATTTAAACAGTATCAAATTGACTGGCCTTTACTTCTTCCACAGCTTTTGCTATCTTGCTAACAAGATCATTAACATCCTTGTAACATATGCCTTTTTGCACATACCTGATTCTTTCAAAACTAAAGTCCTAGATGTGGAAATACTACGTCAAAAGATACACATTTTGTTTTTGATACACATTGTCCATTGCTCTGTGAAAACACGTATCAATTACAAACCCCACTGTAGAGTAGGAGAGCCTGTTTCCCAAGCCCAGGCTCCATTTTATAAGTTTTCATTATTTTGTATTAAGTGGAACTGGGTATTATTCCCTTTGTGTGTTACTTGCTTTTAATTCTTCTGTGGTTTATCTCTTCATTTATCCATTTCTACGGTGTATTTTTCTTAATTGTTGTGTGTAAACTATTTAAATTTTAAGTATGTACTAGTTCCATATAATTACAATAACTTATTATCAGGCAAGATTTCTTCTAAATTGTTAATGGCATAATTCTTTTTACAGTTACCTCTAACTTATCAAGAATTTCATTCACACAAGCCGTACTTTCCTCATAACTTTGTAATGGCATCTTTATTATTCAACAGCTTCATATATATAGCAAAGTCCCCTCCAGGACTTTTATCAACTCTGTCATTAGGTTCAATTCCTTGGTCATTTTTGCAATTAAGTCCTATTCTGTTTTAAGTTCCCAAAGCCTAATCGTGTTAATGTTTAGTAAGCTACACTCCCCCTTTTACTCTTCTCTGGAACATGTACTTGGACGTTCCCTCAGATGAACTTTAGAACTGTTTTTGCTAAGTTCAAAAACAAACAAAATAATCTACTTGGATTTTGACTGGAATTGCAACAACCTACAAAATGATTGAGGAAGAACTCCATCTTTATGGAGTTATGGAATAAAGACAGACTTTATTCAAGTGAAGTCTATTCAAATGAAGTCTTCATTCACTTTATTCAAGTGAAAAACTCAGTGAAGGTCTGTGTTTTTTTATATAGCTTTCAACGTTTCTTTTTCTTTTTTTTAAGATTTTATTTATTTATTTATTTATTTTATTTATTTATTTATTTATTTGAGAGAGAGGGTGAGAGAGAGCATGAGCAGGGGCAGGAGAGAGGGAGAAGCAAGCTCCCCAAGAAGCATGACCCTGAGATCGTGACCCGACCCAAAGGAAGATGCTTAGCCAACTAAGCCACCCAGGTGCCCCTCGTAGTTGTTTATTAAGTTTATTTCTAGATGTTCTATGTTTTAGTTGTAGTTGTGAATGGTACCTTTTTATTCTATTCAATTTCCAAACTGATAATAGCTGTTACATAAAAGTCATTTTTAATATTTGTTTTGTGTTCATTTATCTATTCTGACTCTTTAATTTGGTATAATACTATTCTTTTTCCCATAGTTCTCTTGGATTTTCTGGGTAGACAATTAGACATATACCTTTTTGGAAATAATGATGACTTGTTGCACTGTTTCTAATAATTCTATTTCTAATAATTATAAATATTTCATTTCTTATCATATATAAATAATGGCAGAATTAAATATATCACTTTGGTTTTTTCATAATTTTCTTAGGAATGTACCTTATGCTTCTCTGGTATGAGCTCAGTTCTGGCTTTTATATTTTTTAATTCTATAAAGGAAATTAATTCCTAGTTTATTCTACTTATTCTAATTCCGAACTAGAGCTCAGATTTAATCACCACTTTTTAAAAATCTATTGAGGTGAAAATATGTTTGTATTCCTATCACCTGCTATTAAAATTTATTAACTTATTTTCATAGATTGACCACTAATGGACCATTGGTGAATTACTAGACTATATTCAACTACTCAAACTATGGAGCCATTTGTTCACTTCATTTCTCTAATGCTTTATTTCCTCACTGGTAAAGCGAAAAGGTCAAGATTATCTCCATGGTCCATGGAATCCTTAGGGATTCCATGATTCCCCCAGGGTCGCATGGGTGGCTCAGTCATTTAAAGCATGTAACTCTCGATTTCAGCTTAGGTCACAATCCCAGAGTTGTGAGATCGAGCCCCATATTGGGTTCTGCACCAGTGGGCAATCTGCTTGAGGATTCTCTCTCTCTCTCCCTCTCCCCCACCCCATCTCTATCACTCTAAAATAAATAAATCTTTAGAAAAAAAAATTCCATGATTCCCCCAACAAAGGTTGGAGAAAAGTAGAGTTGGTTTTATAATATCTTTTAAAGAAATGAAAAACGGGTACCTGGCTGACACAGTTAATCAGCCAACTCTTGATTTCAGCTCAGATCATTATCTCAGTGTTCAGCAAAGGAACCACAAGTTGGGCTCTGCACTCAGCGTGGAGTCTGCTTGGGATTCTCTCTCTCCCTCTTCTTATGCCCCTCCCCCCACTCACACATGGGTACACTCTCTCCCTCTTTAAAATAAATAAATAAATCTTTTTTAAAAAGAAAGCAACGAAAAACTAAACATTAATAAACATTCACTGAATTATTACGACCACAAACGTAACGGCTCAGTTGAAAACAGAAGCTGATCTTTATATTCCATTTTACAAAACTATCTCTCAGTTGAGGATTTCTTTCCTAGATGTAGAACACTCATATATCTTCAATCTTTCAAATAAATGTCAGACGCCTTAATTTTCCTTCAAGAATACCTAATAGCATGGAGGACATTAGGAGAAGGGAAAAATGAAGGAGGAGAAACCAGAGTAGGAGACGAACCATGAGAGACTAGAGACTCCGGGAAACAAACAGGGTTTTAGAAGGGAGGGGAGTGGGGGGATGGGTGAACCTGGTGGTGGGTATCAAGGAGGGCAGGACTGCAAGGAGCACTGGGTATTATATGCAAACAATGAATCCTGGAACACTACATCAAAAACTAATGATGTACTGTATGGTGACTAACATAACACAATAAAAATAAATTTTAAAAATTTAAAAAAAAGAATACCAAAAACTGAAAAATGAAAGTTTTTTAATGAAAGCTTTACCTAACTAAAAGAAAATTTCTCCTCACAAAACTGGGGAGACACCTCATGCACTGATGTTACAGATTTGATTTGCCTTCCTATAAGGTGATTTTTAATTGCTATGAAAAATCTTAAAAGTGTGCTTACTGTCTGACCCAACTACTGTACATCTAGATTTTTTTCCTTAAGATATAACTGAAAAAGTATGCAAGACATATGGATAGGGGTGTTTGTTTCAGAATTGAAATACTGTAAGAAACGGAATCAACCTACAATATCCAACAATAGGGGAACGGGGAAAGTAATGTATATATGATGATACGTTGTTCCATCAGTAAAGAGGATGATAGAGAAATATTTATTAATGCAAAAAAATGTTCCTAATAGGTTAAATAAAAAGATTTAAAATGGTATATATAATATGATCCTATATTGGTAAAATAATTATTGAAGAGAGAGATCCAGAGTGTGAAAGGAAGAAAAAGAGAGTGTTATTGGTAGAAGTAAGAGATGGAAACTGAGTGAGCAAGGCAAGGAGGAGTAATCCCATAATCCCCGACAGCAGAAAGTTTACAGTGCTAATCTCCGAGTGGTGAGTTTACTTGTAACATTTTATTGAATGTGGATAGGTGTACAGATGTGTTCCAGTGCAAGGATAGACTCGTTTTAATACTCTGTTGGGTAGGGGCACCTGGGTGGCTCAGTCAGTTAAGAATTGGACTCTTGATTTTCGCTCAGGTCATGATCTCAGAGTCATGAGAACCCCATGTCCAGCTCTGCGCTCAGCGCAGAGTCTGCTTGAGATTCTCTCTCTTCTTCTCCTTATGTGCCCCCCATTCCAGCTTGCTCACACGTATGCTCTCTGTCTCTCTAAAATAAATATATAAAATCTTTAAAAAAAAAAAACTCTATTGGGGCAACTGGGTGGCTCAGTCAGTTAAGCGTCTGCCTTCGGCTCAGGTCATGATCTCAGGGTCCTGGGATCGAGCCCCACATCAGGCTCCCTGCTCAGCGGGAAGCCTGCTTCTCCCTCTCCCACTCCCCCTGCTTGTGTTCCCTCTCTCGCTGTCTCTCTCTGTCAAATAAATAAATGAAATCTTAAAGAAAAAAATACTCTATTGAGTCATCATTTTCAAAGTGTGTATATGTGTGCATGTGTGTGTGTTTACATTAAATTTCACATTTCAACAAGTAGAATGATTAGAATATTATGTATTATCTCTTTTTTTTTTGCTTTCTTAACCAAAAAGTTTGACCAGAAATATAAGATGCTATAAAATAGTACGAAATACAGAATGAATCTATCAGAAAGAACGTGTGAAAGTGCTCATGAAAATGTATACCTGCAGTTGCTCAGTTTTGTAACTCCAAGAATGAATATGCATGCAGATATTTCCGATTATTTTAGCAGATGTCAACTAACCATGTTTCCAACACTTCATTTAGAATACTAAATTGCTACAAAACAAACTCACACCAGGAAATGAGTTACAAAATAATTGTGATGTATTCCTTTGCATACATGTTGAATTCAATCTCATGTCTCACAGAGATACACTACCCTTCAGATGGACGACCCTGAAGAATTCAAATTTCCTTAGTCATCCACATGTCTCCATATGTTTCCTTACCAACACAGAATATTTGACTAAAGCAATGAGAATTTTCAAAAACAGGAAATGATACATAGAAATGTCTCTACTTCACTCTTAGTTATCCAAAATAATCCATTGACCAGAATATTGATTGTGTTGGCTAAGCATTCCAGTTCATCAAGACTTTTTCTACGTATGAAAGTGAAGATAATCTGAGGAAAATATAAGCACTCTGGCCAACAAATTTTGAAATAATGACTCTGACACTCACCGTATTGCGTATGTAGAAGCTGTAATCATTAGGAAGAGCACCAACACCATGCCAACCCCTGTCAGGCCAGGAACTATAAAAAATGTATATAAGTACATTTTAACTTAAACCATACTGAGAAAAAAGTACAAAAAATTATTACCTTAAAATCCAAAGTACTACGCTGCTCTGTGGGAAGCCCAATTCAAATTGCCTATCTCCTTGTATGTTCCCTCTCTAAAAAAGCCTTTTTAAAATTAGCACAGTTTCAAGGTACTTAAGACAAAGCAGCCTTTCTACTTTTAACAGAAGAGTCCACCTTAGTATTTTCAAATATCCCACTCAGAATGGTGAATGTGGACATACTTCTGTAGGGACATGCTCTACCAAATGTACATACTGTATCAAATGTCAGTGATGAAAACAACAGATGGAAATTAAATATATGTTTAACGGGGATGCAAAGAGGGGCAGCAGGGAAAAACTTCCAAAGGCACGAAGAAATCGGAAAGACTGAGTATTAAGATATGATCATTACGTTGATAGTGATGCTGGTTTCATGGATATATGCAAGAGTCAAAACTTACAAGAGTATGCATTAAGTAAATGCAATGTAGTAGATCTTAATTATACATTAATAAAATTGTTTTAAAGGAGGAAAAAGTAAACAACAGGGCTGGGTTGACACGGAACACCCTTTAGTGTTTTGGTTTTCTCCACCACAATACTAAACCTCCTTTACTCTCTCGGCATCCCCCTTTTCTGGAACTAGTATCTGCTTCAGTTTCAATTCTAATCATTTCTTTTGGGCTTTACTACCTAGAATAATTTTAAAAGAAAAAATAAACAAAACCTAACGTTTTCTAAAAACCACAACGTCAAGTGTAGAACAAAACAATAGCAGATCTCAAGAAAAAAAATTATACTGGTGATGTTTCCTTAATATGGAAAATATACTATAATAAGTGTTTCTGATATGATATAACATCATTTTTTAACAGAGAAAAAATTGTGTAAACCTGATGGTTTTCAAACTTAATACTGATGTGATAGATGGCTAAAAATCCAATGTTAGTCCATATAGTATATCCTAAATGAAGGGTTGATATGCTTTATCAAAAAGAACTAAAATCACAATAGTCTCATTTCTTATTACCTTATTCCTACCAAATATAATATGCTGTCTATAAGTTACATTATTTACTATTACAATCGTACAAGCAACAGTAAGTTCCAAATGCCCCAGCTAAGAAATTCCATCTTAAATCTATATGGAAAGCTACCAAAATAATTGTATCTCTAAAAGCACAGACGTCCCCCAACTTCTCTCCTTGCCGATGAACCACTGAGGAAACTGAAGGGCCATCACGAACTACAAGCCACTAGCTGAAGCAGACAAGCTGGGAAGAACAGAAGAGCAACATAGGTACGCATCATTAGAATCCCAACAGTTTAGAAACACTGGAAAGTAACATAAGAGATCTCAGTAGAGTGGAAAAAAGTTTCTACTTGTAAAGAGCCACATGAGAAATTAAGGAGTTAGTCTTTGTATACTTGGATACTCTTTCTTCCTCAGTCTTCCCAATGTACAGATTTGGAAGCCTAACAAGACATCTATTTCCTGATGTGCTCAATCCAGATAATCTCTTCTCCGCACTTCTTTCCCAGGGCACTCCCTTCTCTTCATCTTTCCCATTGCCCAAAGTGAGTACTAACTTCCTAGGGGTAAGAGAAGAATAAGATGACTGTACTAGTTCACACGAAAGCACTAATAGTACAGAAAAATGCTATTTACAACAGGCCTAAAAAATGACCCAGCCTTTCCATTCCCAATTATTTCCCCAAAACACATACATATATCTACATAAAGATTTATTCAAAAATATTCATAGCCACTTTATTTTTAGCAGTTAAAGCCTGTAGACAGCTCAAATTTCCATCAACAAATGAATGGATAGACAATTGTGGTAATATCTATACCTGGAAAATTAATCATCACTTTAAAAAAAAAATGAACTATAAACAATGACATACATGAATCACAAAATTATTCCACTGAGTGAAAAAAGCCAGACACTCTCCCCCTCAAAAAAATCCCAAGAGTATAAATTCTGTGATACCTATTATATAGGGTTCTAGAATATCCAAACCATTCTCCAGTGATAGAAAGCAGATCAGTTACTAAGAGGAGTAAAGGGCAGAATGCAATATAAAGGCACAAAAAACTTCTTGGAATGATAGATATATTTGTCATCTTGATTTGGGTCTTGATTTCATAAGTGTATACATACGTCAAAACCAGTTGAATAACATAATTTACATATTTATAATTTAGTGTACTTCAATTATAACTCAATATATTTGAAGAAGAAAAAAAAGAGGAGGTCTTTCTCTCTGGCTTCAAGTAATTAAAAAAAAAACACTGAACAAAAAAACCTTATTTGACCAAATGAATAAATAAATGATAGAATCCCAGATGGCTCCATGATGTGAAATGTGTGGCTGGAGAGGCCTTTCTGATAGTTTTCGTGGGGCTTCATTAAGGTCTACTGTGTTTGCACACAAGGTTTCCCATGTGGTTCTAAATACGCCAAATTAGTTATGGAATGTCGACAAATCACTTCATCAGGACACCTGAAAAAACTGAGCATGTTTAGTGTAGAGGCATAATTTCCGAAGTGTATTATTTGAACATTAATTCTTAGAGATATTAATTTCTATTACTCAAAAGTGTAAAAACTATTCCTTGAAGAGTCACAAGACATATTAGTATATTAAAGTTCTGGGAAGTACTAGTACAAGAAGCCAGTTTAAATTTGAACAGATCTTTCCTCAAACATTTAACTAGAGAAATCCTTTTAAGAGCAGAACATGGAAAATGTATTGGAAAGATTTGGGGGGTGGGTAATAAAATAGTTGACATCAATCATCTGAAGATGAAGCAGACAGCTTGGCTGATGGGAAGCACATTCTGAGATAAATGGTCCTGTTACTGTCCCTTAGGACAAACCCCAATCTCACTGGATCTCATCTGTAAACTTAGGAGAATCAATTCAATGCTTTTTAATATTCTTTTAGATTTATGAAGTTATCTTTTTTATATAAAGGATTCATGTTTCCTTTCTAGCTCCCAGAAGTATAAGAAGATCAAAGTTTGTACGAACAGACAAGATGAATGAAGAAAAAGTTACTTAAAATTAACAATGAAGAGAAAAATTTAGGGGCGCCTGGGTGGCTCAGTCGGTTAAGCAACCAACTCTTGATTTTGACTCAGTTCATGGTCTCAGGGTCATGAGATTAAGCACCACGACAGGCTCCACGCTCATTGGGGAGTCTGCTTCTCTATCTCTCTCTCTCTCAAATAAATAAATAAAATCTTTTAAAAAATTATTACAATTACAATGGTCCAAAAAAAAGAAAAAGGGAGTGTACCTGAAGAAGCTATGATTTTCTGTCACTGGAATTAAACAACTGATTATCTGGATGCTGTGAAGGAGATCTATGTATCAAGGAAGAGAGTTAAACAATTGGCTTTTATTTTCAGTGAAGATTTTGGGGGCATCTGTAGTATACTGTTAATACTACATACTGCAGTATACTGTACTATACTGTTAAGTGAGAAAAAAAAATGAATCCTGCTCCAAAAGAAATCCCAGTCCAGTGTAGGAGACAGGATAAGCAGACAAATGCAACCTAGGGCATTAAGTGCTAAAAGAGAGCTAAGCTTGAGTGTTTTCCAGGTACATCAAAAGGCACCCTAACCTAGCTTTCAAGGACAGCTCAGCTAAGACCCAACATATTAGCTTCTATTACTACATACATTTCAGGAGTCAGGAAGAACAGGTTGGAAATGACTAAGCTAGTTGAAGCTTACTGGGCAAAGTTACTCACCAAAATGAAGTACACTGTCTCTTTGAATCCCTCAAATTATAAAGCAAAACCTATACTTGTTTCTTTAAAAAAAAATGCTTGTATGTTTACTCTTATTAATTTTTATCTACACATATTACATTTGTTATTTAGTTGCCTTTAAAATGAATGACTGGAGTGTACCGCCATTTCTAGATGAAACTGAGAGATCATTTTCATCCATACCCAGATGTGGTCAGAAATATACCATCTTGTACTCATTATCCTGTTGTTTCTAATATAACTGGAAACATAATTCTATTTATTTATGAGGGCTTTTCTAATTGAAATTGGATACTGTGCATTTTATTCTCATCATACGAGGTACTACCAAATTTGGAAATAATGTAGCAAACGTTTTGAAATGCATATTTGAATAATCCAATCTTTTAAACTTGTTTTACTTTATAAATTTTTTTATTTTATAAATTCTTAATTGGAGTGTTTTTAACATTTCTTATTGACCGAACTACCATATTTTATGTCACTTGAACTGCTACAGGATTTAGTTTCTATGAAACAATCTTAATTTCTCAGTTGTAGATTACATTGAAAAATATTTAAGGACAGAGAGAGAGAGAAGATTCTACATAACATTAAACTAAAATCCAAGAAATATATTAACTAATAAAAAATAGTTGTTATCACTAGAACATCTAAAAACATGCATGCATTCCTCCATCAGAAATGTGGTTTTTCCTAGACACCATACCTAACAATGTTCAAAGATAGCTCTGAAACAGTATTAGTCATAGATGTATTAGTAATACAAAACTAGATTAAGTCTATTTGTAGAAAATGGTCTCTTATCCCTTGCCATCCTTTGATTCTGCTTTGTTCTCTCACCTACTACTCAGTAGAGTCAATCAGATGCCCTCGGAGGTCTACAGTCATACTTAGGGGTTCCAGGCTGGGTTCCAAGCTGAGAAGCGGATGGTTCCTTCTTGCCAGCACACAACTTCTTTCATGAAATGATGTAGACTGAGACATTAAAACGAGGCTGACATGCTGATTTGGGATGACTCTAGTTGTTTGTATTGACAGAAACTCCACAAAAAAAGAAATGTACCTGGGGCCCTGTATGCCCTAGGGGGAGCCCTATCTCACACCCAAGAAGCCTAACTTCCAGTGGAAAAGATTATACATGTGAGGAAAGAAATTATTCTCCAACATAGCACTTTACTATGTATCTTTAGGAACCCAGGCCAACAAAAGAGACCAGTTCTGCCTACTGGAAACAGGGATGAATGTGTGCATGATGGGGCATGTCACCTGAGACTCTAAGAATGAGCAGAAGTGGACTGGGTTTAAAAAGAGAGAGAGAGAGAGAGAGAATCAGGTAAGAGAGTAGACAAAAGTTAGGTGTTACGAGAAGGGAATTACAAGAAAGAGTGATGAGACGCCCAGCAAGGGTGAAACCGGAGCTCCTGAGGTACAAGGGAAGCCTGATGAAACATACTGTGGGGTCACACCACAGAGACTCTCTAGGATGGAGCCAGGAAATTTGTGTTTTTAAATATCATCTCTGGTTAGTCCAACACCACTCATGGGAACTTCTGGGAAACAACATAGGATAGTCTCATGCTGTATGGATAGATCCCTGCTTCTACAGAAGTATTCATTATACTAAGTTTCTTAACGTAATGTCTTGGTCATATAAGAAACCTTTTTGTATGTTTGAAAACTAAACTAAACTTTTTCAAACATTTTACATGTCCCAATGTTTCGCCTAGACGTGGTGCTGTAGAAAATAATATTAAAACAAAGTTCTTGATTCTTTCTGTAAAATGAATTCATATGAACCAAAACATACATACATATGATTCATACATAAGGTTTTGTTTTTCTGTTTTTTTCTCCTTCCCATTTCTCATCCAATTCTTAAGGCTTAAATTAAAAACATGCTTTCAATGAGCAAAGTTGTAAGCAAAACTAAAATTGTGTTCCTAAAGAGAAACTGTGAAATACTTTGTAAGTGGCAAATGTCACTCATACATAAACAGAAAAAAAGCATAATTTTATATCTAAACATACAGTTGTGACAGGGAAGGGGAAAACACCAGAATCATTGCTATTTTTTTTTAAGATTTTATTTATTTATTTGAGAGAGAGAGAGAGCATGAGAGGGGAGAAGGTCAGAGGGAGAAGCAAACTCCCCCATGAAACAGGGAGCCCGATGCGGGACTCAGTCCCAGGACTCCAGTATCATGACCTGAGCCAAAAGCAGTCACTTAACCAACTGAGCCACCCAGGCGCTCTGCTATTTTTATCATAAAACTGATTGAAAGGAAAAACAATACATTTGACAGAGCCACGCCTCAGTCTTATATGCAATCCTGATCCTTAATAGGGTGTTGATGATAGCCAAGCCTTTATGACAGACCATATCAATGACCTAATCGTCCTTATCCTTGAAATAATGTGCTAAAAATCCCTCAAATGCAGTTTTCTGCTTTTGTCCTTATAAATGCAGGGTTGAGAAAGAGAAGAATGTTAGTAGAATTGTACTAACATCAGGACAAAATTTTGAGACGTTTACATGTGCTTTAACAAATAAATAGTCTAGACTGAGATTTCATGGACAATATGCTTGAGAAGGAAAAGTAAATTACAGTTGAAAAAGGAAACACATTTCAAGAAAAATAACCAACTTTAATGATTGTTCATTCCTCCTCTTTTTATACAGATTATAAGATCACCAAGTGTCCTACTAACTTACTGGTTATAAGAATTACATCGATAATCAGGACACCTGGGTGGCTCAGTTAGTTAAGCGTCTGCCTTTGATTCAGGTCATGACCCCAGGGTCCGGGGATCCAGTCCCACATCAGGCTCCCTACTCATCGGGGAGTCTGCTTCTCCCTCTACACATCCCCCCTGCTCATGGTCTTTCTCTCATGCTCACACTCTCTCTCTCAAATAAATAAATAAAATCTTAAAAAAAAAAAAAAGAATTACATCAATAATCAGAGTGCTTAGTGTTTCTTTCCCAACATCTTGTGGGTAGGAGCCTATTCCATGTGTATTATCTCCAATACTACCTGCCACAGCCAAGGGCACAAAGTAAACCTCAATAACCATACGGCATCACACTGTTGTCATTGGAAGAACATATGGAAGGGAAATGCATTTACTTACTTTTACTCTTCATTCATTCGATCCCCACTCTTTGCCTTGCCCCTCTATTTTCACTGCAACTTATGTTTGGTAACATTTGTTCTGATTGCAAATTTTCCATGTTATATTTTAATATACATTTAATTGCTGTATAGTTTGATGATGCTTATTCTCAAAGATTTCCCTGAATCTTCAGAAAGAGCAATGAATAACAACTTACCGGTTGTGAAGAGAAGTTTTCTAGGATCCTAAGAAAAAGAGGAAAAAAGTTAACGAAAAATGAAACACTGATAATGTAAAATTCTACAAGGACTCTGCTGGGTATGTGATCCATTAGGCATTTAAGATACTATTCTCTCAGTGGAAATGAGAAATTCAACCAAGTTTCCTAATGTTTTCATGCAACACGGGTTCTGGAACCAGGATATGTGGGCTGGAGGCTTGCCTCTGTCACTCACAAGCAAGTTTCAGAACTTCCCTAATTCAGTTTCTCAGCTGAACAATTAAAGGTATCTACTCCAGGGATGCCTGAGTGGCTCAGCTGGTTAAGCATCTGCCTTCAGCTCAGGTCATGATCTCAGTGTCCTGGGATTGAGCCCCAGGTGCAGTCCCACATGGGGTTCCTCGCTCAGTGGGGAGTCTGCTTCTCCCTCTCCCTCTGCCCTTCCCCCTACTCATGCACTCACACACACTCTCTCTCAAATAAATAAAAAAACTATTTTTAAACAAATCCAACACAGAGAAGACTGTCCTTCTGAGAAAGAAGGAGCACTGGATAAAAGTCAAAAAATGTAGACTTTCCTCTTAATGGCTAATTACAAGCTAGTAGCAGTGGTCTGAAGCCTAACCTTTGACCATTTCAAACTCAGTATCTTTGACTCTAATGTTTGTACCTACAAAATGTTAAGACAGTGAAAATCAAAAGTGATAAAATATGTAGGGAGGGTTGTCACTGTAAATTCAGTGCAAAGAATACTAACTGAATACTTACAATATTTCAAATACTATGCAAAGTAGTGATGATACTCAAATAAGAGGATAGGTTCCTCTTACTCAGAATTGTAAACAGTAATATTGTTAGTATAATCTGCCCTTTAAACTACATCTTTCATGGTGAAATGGACCTTAGGCAATTCCCTTTCTATCTTCTGGAAAACTGAGGTCAATCCCCAGGAGATCTGTGGATTTGTTTTTCATCCTAATGGTGCTTAATATTGCACAACTTTGGAAATTCTTTCCTAGGCCTCCATTGACTCTGGAGTCAGGCCACCCTGTCTCCAAAGCCATTCATATGAAATAATTTCAGAAGCCTTGAATAAGGCCACCTGCCCAGCAATAGCTCCTCATCCCATTGGGGCCAAAGGACTTCTACCTCTGCCATTAGGATGCAGCTCAAGGGCAACCTAGAGGAACCTCGTATATAAACAACTAGTGAAAATACAAGACCCGCTGAACAAAGTGGTAATACCAGAAATATGAACAAATAGCTGTGGGAACTCAGAAGACAGAACAATTACTACTGCCAGGGAATGGAGATGGAATGTGAGAGGAAGAGACAGTTTCGAAGATGACAGGATGAGGCAGATTCGGTTAGGCCATCCAGAACGTGCCACCCAGGAGCCAGAGAGTGGGTCACCAGAAATCTGGAGAAGGCAGAGAGCACAAAGCAAAGGACAACAGGGTGCGTGGCACAAACAGGTCTTTCTCAAAGACAACTCGAGGAAGACTGTATCTGTTTATGCATGCAGTGCGTGAACGTGCGTGTGCGTGCGTGGGTGCGTGTGCATGTGTGTGTGTTTTCGTCCTGCTCTACCACACTACTAAGGGGCCTACTTCTGAGCCTACTAGGAGCTCAAAAATATTTATTAAAATAAAGAAGAGAGAGAGGAAAAAAAAGAAAGAAGGCAGGAAGGAAGGAAAGGGAAAATACAAATGAAAACAATGAGTTACCATATTTCATCTATCAGATTGGCAAAAATCAAAGAAAAACAAAAACAACTGAGGGGCAGATGTAAGCATTCTGACAAACTTGGTAGAAGTGTGTCAACTAATGAAGCCTTTTTGAAAGGAACAAGGCAATGTCCACCAAAACTAAAAATGTACATCCCTTTAAAACCAAATTCTACTTCTAGGAATCTGCCTAGCATAAGCATATAAAAAATTAATTTATTGGAGTGTGGTTCATGACAGAAACTCAAAAACAACCTAAACATCTGTGAATAAGGAAAAGGCTAAAAATAAACTATCGCCCATTAATATGAAGAGAATGATAGATCTATACTTTCTAATACAGCAAGCTACAGTCCATGTAATTATGGAAACAAGAGAACTGCTGAGGACTAGGTTTCATAAAATGCCCCTCAAAATATAAGAGAACGGAAAGTTATTAACTGTGGCTATGTTTGCAGGAGAATCTTTCACTTCTAAATTTCATTTGCTTGAGGGTTTTAAGATATTTTACTTGGGGCATATATCCCTCAAAAAATGAAAGAAAATAACTAAAAACCTAAATGATTAAAACTTTGGAATATTTTACAATATCCCAATCACATCCATGTCAAATGTGACATGAAAATGAGAGAACCACTTTAGTTCTTAAAGACCCAAGATGACAAAAACAAAAGAGAGAAACAAAGAAGGAAAGATAAAGAGGAAGGTGCACGGCAGACATAAGAAATAAGGAAGCCCAGCTGTGGCTGAGGGGGATAGAGGAACAGGGAGAAGCAGCGGGAGACAGAAAGAGTGGCGTCTCCAGGTCTGGGTTCTGGAACCATTACATATGAAGAACTTTCTGGTGACACGCTGGCTTTTTCAGTGGGTCTTAATGCTGGGTGCTCGCACCAATTAGCTGGTGAACTTTGAAAAAATATCAATGCCTAACCCCAACCCAGACGAGTTACATCATATCGGCATTTTTAAGAATACTAGAGTCTCATCAAAGGACTTATCAAAGGCTATTTTGGTATTTTGCTATTTTGGTCTCGTGATTTGTTTCTGTGATCGATGTTAGTGTTCCGTTTGCTTTGTTCCAGGAAGGAGATCAAGCCCATAAGCACAGCAGTGTTAATCTCAGTAACTCCAGTGATAGATACATGGAAGAGAAGATGAAGTTAGGGAAGATGGGGAACAGTCTTACAAAGTCCCTGCCAGACTTAGCAGAACAGGACAGGGTGATCCAATTCCATACCCAGCGGTCTGATTTTGATGCAGTGTTGGCATGAAGGAAAGGCAGACTAAAGACAGGATGAAGTCCTGAGCAAAGGAGAGCTAGCCAGGGCTGCACATGGGTTCAACAGGCTCTGCCCCAGCACCCGGCACATGTAATTTCATCTCATGAGTGGCTTTCCCTGGAGAAAAGCAGCCCTAAGTCAGATACTGCCTGCTCCAGAACTCAGCTCAAGTTCACCTATTTCAAGGATTAAAACAAAACAAAACAGAGGACCACTAAAACTCAGTCATGTTTTTTAAGTCAAATGAACAGATGATCCAAGATCCTCAAAGAGTCAACCTGCTTTTTCTGCCCTTCCCACCCCCCAACCAAATGCAGCATCTGACTTATTTAAAAAAACAAAGAACAAAAAACTTGTGCCTATAAAGACACTGTGGACAGTCTCCACTGGATGGGAACAGACAACGCTCCCGGGAGGCAGAGGCAGGCCTGAGTGGCCGCCATCTGAACGCTCCAGATTATAAAAAGTAGACACTCTCGAACTCCCATTTTCAGCAGGAGAGACTGTGAAATAGTAATTACCTATATTTTCTATTGAAAGAGAACAAAAAACTCAACTTGACAACTGTATTTTAAAAGCACTCAAAAGGAGCAGCAAAGTACAAATTTTCCACGAAAATCACCGACCTTCATGAGTCAGCTCACGACAAGTGAAAGGAGACGGAGAAGACAGAGACCACCCACCTCATCTCGGTATCTCGCTGCGTTCAGTTCAGCGAAATCCTCACTGTAGTTCACTGAGAAGTTGAGGGCATTCACCAGATGGGCAGCCACGTGCACACCTGCGGAATCACACGAGGCGCAAATCAGTAGGATGTCCATGTACCCACCACGAAGAGGACTCCCTTCCTCTCCTTAAGTTAACACAGGGTCCAAACTTTGACAGCTACCTGAGCAATAAAATATTAAATTGAGAAGGGAAATTTCAAAGACACAAAAAGTCTTGACTATAGACACCTGAGTATTAGAAATCACGTGAAGAAACTGAATTTTCAGTTTCTTTTTTTTCCTTTTATCTTAGTTTTATTTTATTTTTTTCTAAAGTTATAAAATAACCCTAGCAAGTCAGGGTTAGGAAACTACCCATGTCAGTGTGTGATAATATGGCCATGTATTTATTTATTATTTAAGCAGCTCCTGGATATTTGAGTTTTTCTACATTTTTCTCTTCTCCTCTAGCTCCAAATCTGTTCTAGGTCTTGTATACTTCACTGCCGCTCAACCTAAAATATAGGCCCACTGAAAGATTTTTAGCCAGTTAAAATTTCTCACAATCCATAAATTCAAGAAGTAATTTCCTAAATTTCCTAAACCCCACAGCAAAAGTGTTGGTAATCACCTCATTGGGATTAAAAACTCAGGAAGATAAATATTGCCATTTAATCATCTACTTATACTGGCACAGTAAACAGAGAGCTCAACCAACACAGAGCTCACACTGAGGATGGAAGTGTTAGGAAATTATTAGAGAGTTGAAGACAAATTCATTTTGGCACAGCCAGAAAAAGGAAAAAGGACAATTATGTCAAGAAGCCCGGACAAGGAAGGAGTAAATGAACTTGTGCATTGGACGAAAATGCCTTCTCCCTTTCCCATCTCTTCTTGTAGGTGAAACAAGGTTTGAATTAACAGCACCTTACAATGTACTAGAAAGGATGACAGATAATTAATTGGAAATCTGGTTTTCTTGGCCACACTGCATGCCTACAAACACCTCAAGTTAGTTCTCTGTAAAACGACAATGAAAGAAATAGGAGACTTAGGAGATAAGTGACCTGAAACTAGCTAGTGAACCATTACAGTCCATACCAATATAGGGCGTGTAGTTATTCAACAGAAAACGTGTGTAGAAACTGGAAAACTTTACAGTTCTCTCCAACCTAGCACATGAGATGTGGTATGCCAAGAGTTCTGAAGGACCCACAAAGACAAATAGAAGCGAGAGAAGGACTAGAAGGCTAACTAACTTCAAAGTTAGTTAAAGGACTGATAAGTTCCTGCCAGAATCAAATTAAAGAAAGGAAAAAGGTTTCATAAAAAGTGGACAGAAAGTTAGAAGGGGGTTAACTAACAAGCAAGGACAGAGTTCTAAGGAAATTTTTAAGAGGCTGTCCAGGTGAGACTCGACTATGGCATAGGCATAAAAGATTATTTAAGAAGAACGGACTGTGTCCTCTAGCTTTATCCTGTCTAAAATATATAAGTTTAAAAAATCCCTTCATTTTAAAATCAAAGGTTTATATGTTAACTACATGTCCGTGGCTCCTTCTTTCTGAATGCTCCTGAAAAGAAGCCCTAGGTATCAGTTGTCTGAGATACACCCTTAAGGGATACATTCACTTTTCTTTAAAGGACCTTTCAGGTCAAAAGAAATTGGGGCTTCTAATTTGGGGCAGCAGGGAGAAAGCCAGGACGGACATTTCGAGTAGATTTTCTGATTTATTTGTCTCAACAAAACGACAAAGTGGGTAGAAACATCCCTATTTCACAGAAGGTTAGAAGAGGCCACCCAGCTAAGGTCAGACAACTAGTGAGTGGCAGAATGCAAACCGTCTGGAATGCATATTCATTCATGGCAAGACTCTACACGATCTCAGTCTTTTGGTTGTTCTCCAATTGAACCAGAATATTTGGACACAAATATAGTTTAGAACAGACCAAGTTACAAATGTGTCCACATTCCCAGACCCTCCTGCTTTCCTTAACTTTCACTCCCTCTGTTCTAACCCAGCCCTGACCCTGGCCACACCCTTGGTCTTCATCACATTCTGGACTCTTACTTGGTCCCCAGCCTCTTAAGTGGTATAGAGTCCTAATCCCACCCAAGCCTCTCCCCATCTCTTGCCTCCAGAGGTGGGAGCCACCAATAAGATGTCCAGGGACAAAACAGTGCAGATGCCTGTTTCAACAGTACTTGGCAGCTTTTGAAAAATGGAGAGCTTAATGACCTCTTAATAGAAGCTGCACCAAAACATGTCTGATTCAAAAATAGCCATACATACATAATCAGACCAAATGTCCCTGGTGTCAAAACAGCTCTGTCCTATCAAATCATGACTGGAGGACAATGTCAGGTGCTATGCCACTGAGGTAATTAACCCCTGAGATTATAAATTATAACATATCCAGCCTAAAAACTTCCTATGGGCGACCTCATTTTAGTCTTCAAACCATGAGGTAGGTACTACTGTCAATCATTTTATGACTAAAGCAACAAATCAAAGACCAGAGAGCTTATGTCACAGAGTAAAGTAGAAGGACCACTGGGGATAGATCTTACACAACCCTGTCTCCAAAGTCCATATACTTAGTTAATATGTTTATCACTTCTTATTCCAAAATTTGGAAAATATCACATAAATGTTCAGGATAAAAACTTATTTTAAAATGACTCTTTTAAAAAACCAAAAGATTCTCACCTGATATTTTAACTTGGAACTGAACATTTGACATTTAATACCAAGTATTAATATCAAAGAAATATTTATCAAATATACTTTTAAATGGAATCACATTCTATGAATGTACATTTCACATGCTAATTTGTATGCATTTAAAGTCCAATCATATCTTTTTTTTTAAACCTTAAAAACTTTTATTCTGTTTCTTTTAGTCTTTCTAAATGAAAGTATTTACTTGTAGGATACCATTATTAATAGCTTGAGGGCCAACTCTCATATATTATAATGTGAAAACTATATATATATTGTGTAAGACACACTCATGTTCTGTAGCACCACGAGGCAACTCTCTTTAAAAACATGGAAGAGAAAATTAAGGTATGTGATGAGAAAATCACAAGTTGGTGACAGCAAAGAATTTGCAGAACCACAAAAATACCACTCATAAAATGTGTTCTAACATAACATTTTCACATCTTTTGGTTTTCTCACCTGAAAAAATACAGATAGTCACACCACAGGTTATATGGAATGTTCTGCTTTTATCCAACAATCTTCTGGTTCTCCTGCTTGGAACCTAAATAAAATTCAGTGTGGTGAAAATGAAGCAGGAAATAAGGAATGTATACAAAGTTTTTCACTATAGCACTGTTCATGATATCAAAGTTTTAGAAATATGACAGAGGCCTAGGAAGTAAAAGTTGGTGAGATGAGTTATGATATATCCATTCAGTGAAACACCCAAACCATTACAGAGAATGTGAGAAGACTTATTATTGATATGGAAAGATGTGTCATATATATGGCTAGGTAAAAGAGTGATAACACATAAACAATACACTAGTCCTATATTATTTAAAAATTAATGGCATTCTATGCAAATCTGAAGGTCTTTACCCCAAACTATAATCTGTGGTTGTTCTAGCACGGTATTAGGAGAAACTTTCACTGATTATTTTTAACATATTTCTGGAATGTCTAAGTTGTACACTCTTTATGAATTCCTTTTGTAGTCAAAAAATAAGATGATTTTTAAGTGAAGCAATTCCATCTATGGTTTTAAATGCCTTCTTGATCTTATTAAAAAAGAAAATGTCAAGCATCTTTGAATACCTATGTTTCACATCAGGGGACCGTTCTTTAAGACTTATTTAAATACTGAGAGACTTCAGTGGGTACTTTTCCTGCCGTTTATGTTCTCTTTCTTCACACCAAGCTAATAGCCAGTCATAGGCATCAAGACCTAGCATTTTACAATGGTAGGCAACCTAGAGAAAGAGTTATTTCCACAAATTACAGCATTAAAAGTAAAGAGTTTCTAAATATAACTAATGAAAAGGTTGAGAAGTTTGACTGCAGTAAATCCACTCACACGAACACACAACATCAAAAGGACCTCATATTAACAATTTCTTTTAAAAAATTAGTATTGACCCAGGAACACCTTACTGTTTCAACAGAGAAAAGACACACACACAAAGGGATAACTGAAGATGAAAAATAATTTGTTGACTTTTAATTTCCAAAGCGCTTTACTGTTTCCTTACAACCTTCATTTGACAACATCACACATGACATGACATTTAATCAAGACATCTCCAGGACTATTATATAGCTTAAAACATGCATGTGTTTGAAAAGGAGATAAACCACCACCAACACCAGTAGTCACTGTATATCCTGCTGAAAGTTAGTTTCTAGTTTGCTCACCTGCCCTTAACTAAATGAGAACACAGGATCTCAATGAGGCATAGTAATATAATGGGAAAATCTCAGAACTGGGACTGATATTAGCTCTGCCATTTTGCTAGTCTCATGACATTGGTCAAGTTACTTAACCTCTCTGTGCCTCAGTTCTTCATCTACAAGACCTGCAGAATCCTTGTGAGGATTCACACTTACATCCATGGAGTGATTAGCACAGTGTCTGATATCATTATTAATAGCCATTTTATTATCCACTGCCTCTATCTAGCATTGAAGAATAGCTCACTGATCATCTTGACAGGCGACATGGTCTTTACAATCATCTGGCAGATGACAGCAGATGCTAGAAATCAGTCTATTAGAATGTCAGACCATGAACACTAAGTAGTACTAACTTGCCACTGTTCCACTTGATTTTGATCCTGGAATCTGTGACTAGGATTTTTTGTTCTTACCTTCTGGGATCCTCGAAGGTAAGCCAGGAGCGTCCGGCACATGGGTAAAAGGATAAGGCTGCAGTTGAGGTTAAGAACAGATGCGGAGGCTCTGCTTAGACACAATCCTAGCTGAACAAATAAGGCACGAGTCAAAACACGGTCAAGGCAAAAACAGACTACAGACTTGCTGCAGACCTCACTCTGCTTCTCCTTGAAGGATCATGGCAAAATGCCAACTTCTTTGAGAATCTTCAATAACCATCTGCTTTCCTTTCACCAAAACCCAAAAAGAAACTGGTCCCTTTCTGCTCTGCACGGCCATAAAACTTAGTCTCCCCTCATTTCTACTAGCGCTATAAACACCTGAGTACATTTTTCTGGCATGAAGTCAATTTCTTGTTGCGCCCCGCCCCCCATACCACTGTGGGTAGGAAGGGCCCTCCAGAGCCTGGGTATATTACAAGGCACCTCCATACCGGTGCACTTGAATCCTCTTTTCACCAATAAGGTACGAAAATTTCCAAATAAAGCTTTTTCATTTGTGTTCTCTCTAGAACACTCTGACCGCACAACCTCCTTCCAACTCACTACCTACCTGCCTTTCAGCTCTTCACCTTACTGACTATCCATCTTTCAGGTTTTACCTTGAGCACTGTGCCTCTAGCGTTCTTCTGTGACCCAACCTAGGAGGCCTCCAGATCAGCTGTGCCCCATACAAAGATAATCATAACCACATTACACGATATTTTTTTTTCAAAGAATCAGAACCCTTGATGTGGAGGCCATACTTTCTGGCAAATATTTCTAAATTAAACTCTTGCTAGATTATCTGCTATTGTCTGGTATTATCTACATTCTTCATATAAATAGTGTATCACATGAAAACAAGAGATGAGGTCATATATGTCCCCTTGCCCTAAAGTAAACATAAAAGTACTTTATTTTAAGGATACTGACTAAGAAATGTCTTAAAATTATTCACCCTCCTGAGATTTCCAACTTAACTCCTGGCAAAATAGCAACTCTGTTACAAAATGTTTGTTGTCAGCACATGAAGTATTGTTCCTGAAGGGGAGACAGGATAATAAGTCATGTCAGGAAAGCAATAATTTTCATTGACTTAAATAAAAAGTAATTAATATTTCCAGTTAGGCTATTTCTACACCATAAGTTAGAAAACCTTAGGGAAAATTGCAATGAATATACTACTAAGTAGACAAATAGAAATAACCCCCTCTAGACTATCTAAAAAAAATGTTAAATATAATATTCTCACTTCACTCAGCAAAGTTATTATCATTTCAGAGTGATGGTTGTTTTTTTTTTTTATTTAGGCCTCCAGAGAAATAGAATAATTGTTATCTCTTTGATCTGGCATCTGCCCGTGATAAGAAAATTTTAGCTCAGGGGATTTTAGATGATAATTTTATCTGCAATTTTAATGTACCAAGACAATAATTCATTTAAAATGTATCAGCAAAAATCTATAATATAAGTGTAGGACTTAAGAGATACAAATAAATTACCCAATTTTCTTTTCCAGTTCAATGATTTAAAGAAAATTCTTCTATTCTTCATTTTCTAACCATTTATTGCATGTCTGGAAGTGTTTTATTGTTGTGCTTACATTAAATCACATAGTAATTTAATTCAGAGTGGCTTTAAGTGTCCCTTTAGGATAGATGGAGTTTATCTTGGCATTCCACTTCTTCCTTAACAGTGCTGTAAAATCTACCCGGAAACCCTACCAACGACTCATTTCTTCATGATCCGGAATATACTTAGTTTTTTCACCTAAGATGAAAACTTCTCTTTATTAGGTTATTAGAGTACTTGGAGACAGATCGCAGTCCAGGGGCACGATCCTAGGATATCACGTGATCTACTTACTACGTGGTAACATCCTACAGCGAAGAGCATTTGTTTTCTTTAGTCCCTATTAATGCATCATGACCACTGTAAGAATCAGCTACCTCAAATGTTCACTAAAAAGAAAGGACGGGCCCCCGTTATGTGGGCAGGTCCACTCTGTTGCTCTGACTCTGGTTACCATTCTTAGAGCCCTTAACCGTTACTCCACTTTCCCAACTTCATTCGAGTTTGTTGTCACTAGATGGCAGTATTACTTTCACGTTTAGAATCCTACCTGTCAAGGTCTCTAAAACAATTAACTGAGAATTCCACATGCAATTTTAAAACTATAAATATATTTTAGATGAGTATATACAAATAAAACATAGTTTACGCCTTTTTGTGGACTGATGTATGTTCCCCCCAAATTTATATGAAATCTAATCTCAAGAAAGAGAGAGAGAAAAGAAAAAAGAAAAGAAGAGGAGAAGAAGGAAGGAAGGAAGGAAGGAAGGAAGGAAGGAAGGAAGGAAGGAAGGAAGGGAGAAATAGGAAGGAAGGAAGGCAGGAAGGGAGAAAGGAAGGGAGGGAGGAAGGCAGGAAGGAAGAAATCTAATGTCCTAGTATTTGGGAGCTTTGGGGAGGTAACTCTGTTTAGATAAGATCATGAGAGTAGAGCCCCCATTGTGGGGTTAGTGCCCCTGTAAGAAGAAGAAGAGACCACAGCTCTCAATAGACTCCGTGTGAGGAAACAACAAGAAAATGGCCCTGCAAACCAGGAAAAGGGCTCTCATCAGACACCAAATCTGCTGGCACCTTGATCTTAGACATCCCAGCCTCCAAAACTGAAATAAATGTTCTCTTAGCCACCTGGTCTACAGTATTTTGTTAGAGAAGACTGAACTAATGCAATCCTAAAGAACATCATAAGAACATATGCCATTAGAAGCAAGAACATAACATCTGGGTATAACAAATGCATGGTAATTTTCCTAAAATCCCAAACACATGATTTCTTAGCTTAAATCTGCCACTTAGTAACTATTCACCTTGAGCTAGTTAACTGTCCGTTTCTGTAAAATTAAGAGGGATAAATGTTCTTATCTGTAAAATTAATATATATGATATAATAATCCTATTTCTTAGAACTTTTGTAAAAAGAAAAACCAGTCTAAAATAGGCAAGCACTATATAAAATTAATTTATTGCCTTCGGGTCACTGTATCACCTCCTTTCTCTGAATGTTCTCCTCTGTACTTCTATAGTAAGTTCCACTTACATTATTCATTCAATACATATTAATTGTGATACGCACATATCCCAAGGCACCAGGAGTTCAATCATGAATGAAAAACAGAGAATGCCTGTTCCTTAGGATGTTTACATTCTAGTAGGGGAAACAGATACTAATCACATAGCTACATAATCAAATGTAAATTCTAGAATGATCAATGCTGTGAATGAGAAATACAGGGTACAAGCATGTGTAACAGGAAATGAAAGCTAAATAAGGTCAGGAAGTTTTCCATGATTAAAGTGAAAAGTGAACTGAGATTTTGAGGGTGAGAGTACAAGTCATTCAAAAATAAGAAAGACACCCATACAGAAAAAAAAAACAGCATGAGAACTGATGCAACAGATGGGAGCATAGTGTATATATGAGAATTTAATAGCAGGTCAGTGCGGTTGGATTGGAAATGGAGGCTGACTGCGACATAAAACCGGAGAAGAGGGAGGCCTGCTGGATTGTGCAGGTCACATTAAGAATGCACGTCTTGGGGCGCCTGGATGGCTCAGTCCATTTAGCGGCTGCCTTCGGCTCATGATCCAGCGGTCCTGGGATCGAACCTACAGTTGGGCTCCCCGCTCAGTGGAAAGCTTGCTTCTCCCTCTCTCTCTGCCTGCCACTCTGCCTACTTGTGCTCTCTCTTTATCTCTCTCTGTCAAATAAATAAATAAATAAAATCTTTAAAAAAAAAGAATGAATGTCTTGGGACACCTGGGTGGCTCAATCAGTTGAGTGTCTACCTTCAGCTGAGGCCATGATTCCAGGGTCCTACGATCGAGTCCCTCATTGGGCTCCTTACTCAAGTGGTGAGCCTGCTTCTCCCTCTGCCTGCTGCTCCCCCTGCTTGTGCTTTCTCTCCCTCTCTCTCTTTGACAGATAAATAAATAAAATCTTAATTAAAAAAAAAAGAATGCATGTCTTCATCCTAAAATCAGAGCAGAATGAATGTGTTTTAAGCAGGGAGGTGGTATAAAGAGATTAGTATTTTCTAAGGATTACTCTGAATCAGATATGGACAAACAGGAAGAGAGTAATTCAGGCAATCACATTACTTTGCGTAATCATCACAAAAAAAGTCGTTTGAGGCAAGGACTGCATCTTATGATAATTATGACTGAGTCTTGCATATACAAAGGATTCAGTTTTGACTAAATATTATACTTATCAGTAAATTTATTTTGCCAAGTAGTTTACTAAGACATGTACCTCTGAACTTGGAGAACTAAAAGGGCCTTTCCCACATCCCACCACCCACCCAGAGTCTAACCCCTTCTATGACTGCCCTAACCAAAGGAAATCTACCCTCTGCTGATACTTTCCAGAGAAGCAGTCTCTTCCACGGTCAAAAACTTGTGTTGTGCTTTCTTACACTTGCATGAAGCTTGTGTCTCTGTAACTTCCACCTACCAGGCAGTTCTAGATAATAATATTCCTAAACTGAAGATAAAAGAATGATTTCCTAGTCCAATCCTGTTTACTTCATGTGGAACACAATCGGTTGCCTGTGAAATTCTTGAAGTCATTTTTAAGACTCCCTCTCATCTCTGTGACCTTTCCCAATCCTGCCAGAATTCAGCACATCCTCAAGATATTAGTCAACAAAGACTAATAGTAGCAGGCACTACTGAAAAGCATCATCTCTCTCACAAAGCCCATGATCTCCCCTAATTCCAAGACTGTGCTAGTTTATAGGGCAACTCTGTTACACAATGGCTCATCTTAAGTTTACAACACAGAGATTTTTCTCACATGCATTGCTATCCTACAGTGAAAACGAACAATGAAGGTGAGAGAGAGCAGGTACATAAAAGCAAGAATGGATTGGTTTTAGCCTATTCTATCATATTGGGTGTAAACCCTATATTCTGACATTTTTCCTTCTCGATTTTGCTTTAACTGAAAATCATTCACGTTTTCCACATCTTCATCTACGTTCTTGACAATATTATTTAAGTGTATCAAAATGCTGTTGAAATTGTTGACCTGCAAACTACCTTTTCCAGTAAATTAACTTTCAAATGAACATTTTGCACTCAAATGGGAATTTTCTCAACAATTTTGAGGAAATATGACATTCTACATGTAAATGTCTATGCAACACTATTGTTCAAAGGGATGTGAAAAGGCCAGAGAAGTATTAAAAGTAAGTTTTAATAACCGGTCGTTTTTCTATAGTTATCTCTCAGTGAGTCACCAATTAGTCAACTATTTCCAGGAAAAAAATAAAAATTACCATAGAGATTTATAACAAATTACTTTATATTCTGACTTTGGTATTTAGTGTTTGTCTAAAACTATGTAAATTTGTACTCATTAAGGTCAATTTTGTTGACTCTTTTTAATCAAACCAAATGAAGCCTACACAACCCCTAATTCTTACGTGTTTTATAGCCAAAGAACTGCAGCTCATTTATGGGGCTTTACACATCATCCAGCCCAGCCACTCACATTGCTGCTCTGGAAAGAAACAGGGACTAGAACCCAGGCCCACCTACAGGCTATCTGACATTTCCCAAGAACACGTCACTCCCCAGAACAGAGATGTGAATCCAGACATCTTGCCTAGTGCACTTTCCAAACCATAATACTTCCTTACTCTTTCAATTGCTTACCTGTTTATCCAACCAGTATTTTTTCTGTCGTTTTGTGTAACTCTTTACAAAAAAATTTCCTACTCTGACTTAACACTAAAATCACTGGATGAACTATTTAAAAATAAACACATCTCTGCTGTACTTCCTGAAATTTTCATTCTCTAGATCTGGAGAGGGGACCCCAGAAGGTACACACAGGCTTAGCAAATCGCTGTTTTAGAATGCACTTCAAAGTCAAACAAACCTGAGTTTAAAACACCTTTATGAGCTGTGTGACCTGATGTATTTTCTTACCATGTCTCATTTTCCTCATCTATAAAATAAAAACAATACATAGACCTCAACAAGTTATTGTATTAAGTATAGTACCTAGTGCAGTGCCCAGCGTCTAGTAAAAAGTTAGCAGAAGCTATTATCATAATCCTGTTTCCTGGCCATCCACTAACCTGCTCTACCTTCAGAATGTAAATGTTCTTAAGGCATGCCTTCCTACAAATAATTTTTTTCTAGCCTTTCTTTCCACCCTCAGCTCTGAAGAATTAAGATTCTAGTTGTAGCTATGGCAGCTGAGCTTTATGGCACTCAACTGTAACTAAAGATTTCAAGGAAAGTTCTAAGCAGTTAGTGGGTGTTCAATAAATTTACGGTGGATGAATGAATGAATGAATGAGCCTATGAGATGATCCTTCAGTGTCCTCATTTTGGAAATTAAGAAAAAAATAATCAAGACCAGAAGTGATCACCTAAGAAATCTAGTTCACATCTAGGGTTAGACTCAGACCTGTTCTTTCCATCACACCATATTGCCCAAGAATAAAAACTCTGCCTGCATTTCCCCAACTGCCACCATTCTTGAGACTAGAATTTACTCTGTGGAACTGCATGCCACCCAATTTAAAGAAAATCTTCAGGGCCAATGTAGCTCTTTGATGAGTCTGTATAGGTCATCTAATGCAACCCTCTTTTTGTACCAACTTATATTAAAAGTCTGTAAATAAGCCAAATCGATGATGCCACAAGGCCCACTGGCCATCCTTTTATGATTAATATAGCTCCTGGAGGCATTACCAGATTAATCAGCTCTTCTTCTAAGTTTTTACGACCAATCTTCATTCCCTATTCCTAGCTCATGGTGTTTGTTGCCATTCCTTCTATTTATGATGGCATTCCACCTCTTCTAACCTCCATATTTCCTTTAGAGTACTTTACATGTTATATTAGAATATTTTACCTATTTATCTCCTTGTTTTCTCCCAAAAGCTAGCAAGTGGCAGCACTGCTAACTGGCAATGCCCAAAATGCCTCTTATTGTTAGAGACCTCAAAAGTGCATGCTCATTAATAGTGAAAATTATTTTGAAAAAAATACTCCTTGGAGAAAATATGCTTTTAGCAATGAAAGCCAAAGAAAAGCAGAAGTGGGACAGATATATGAGCAAAAAGAGAAAACCCGATAAAGTAGTCCATATAGTTTTCCAAAGCAATAGTTAGCACTTTTTATTGTCTTTATAATCACCAAAAGGGTCCATGGCAGAAAATCAGAAAATTTATTTTTCCTATCCTTATAAATCAAACTTGTGGTCCTAACTTTAATTTCAGTGTGTACCATTAATATATTATAATAGGGGTATGAATTAAGAATATGATAGGCATTTCATACAGGCAAGATTGCGCTTAATGATTCTTAAAAATGAAAAGTTTCGTTTCAATGAAAAGTTACTTCAAAAACTTGATTACCTATCTTGATAGGGTTTCATATGAAAACAATAATGAATAACATGCCATGAACTATCAGAAAGCAGTTAATAATAATTGGAGTAATTATTTCTTTTAAAAATTCCAAAATAAACTACCAATTCAGTGGTCTTGGGGTATATCCAAAAACTCAAGAATGTCCCTTCATTCCATTATGAAATGTAATTCATGCCAAATGATCCTAGCTGGTTTCTGTCAACTAACTGCCCCGGAGACGTTTAACTATGATGTAATTTTTGACTCAATTTGACCTCTCTTCCAATCTATAAATGATCCCCCCTCCCTTTTTTTAACACTGTCTCTAAAGAATCTATCAGTTCTTTAAAAAGAAGAATGGGGGGGTGGGGGGAGGAGATTTGTTTCCATATAATTAAAGGGACCACCAAAAAAACAGAATCCATCCTGACTTCACATGCAGATTTCCTTATGCTTAACTCAAATCTTCCCTTTTATACATCATCATGCATCATTCCACCCTTTCCAGAAGTACACGTTCTTCCATTTTCAGTAGGAATGTAGTCTTTCCTTAGGAGTCTATGACAAGTCAGAAAGAAATAGAGCTCTCAGAGAAGAAGAAAGCAAGATTGTAACCTGGTATTTCTGCCCAAGTTTGGTCTATCTTGTTTTTCCTGAGCCAGAAGCCCAGAGAGCAGAAGAGATTCACTTGTAGACTACTGTGTCTGTCTGTAAAAGTTAAAGTTCAACCTAAATGGGATCCAGAATTGCATTAAACACATTCATGCATTTCTACAGGCAATACTGTCTACTGAACAGGTCACCAGATTATAAAGTATGACATTTTTATCACACTTAATACCTGTGACCTCTACCAAGGTTATTGTCTCCAAAACCTAGAATTGGAGAACTTAACAAAACAATAGTCAAAACTTGCTCCACTCTTTCTTGTGAAACTGTTTGAAAAGGTAAAAATACATCGAATGAAAATGGCTTGACCTCTTGAGCTGACATATTTCTGCACATTTTCATGCTTATCTCTTACCAACTACTCCTATCTACAGCACAAGAACAAGGGTCTCAAGAATTACAGAGCATTTGCTTTTATGTCATTGTTACAGTTCCTCCTCCTACAGAAATTTGCCGTGCACAGGGAAAGGCACCAAGGAATGGCATGTATTTTGCAGAGCATGGTTGGCTATAAAGCTGAGACAGGCCCTGTTTTTCTTCCGTCACAGGTCCAGCACATCTGATCATAATTACTGGATATTTATTTAGTCACATCTCAGCTACTCTTCATCAGGAACAATCATTCCAAAACCTTGCATCATTCTTCCTCATCCTTAAACCATTTTTAATTTCTCAACATTCCTCCTAAAACTTAGAAGCCAAATAGATACGTTAGTGGCCTGAAAACATGGAATAATTTTGAAAGGAAGTAACAATCATAGCAATGGTACATGCTCACTTGGTTAGACTTGTAATCAGACTATCCATAATGATGTATATTAAAACTCATACAGTGGGGATGCCTGGCTGGCTCACTCAGTTAATCAGCTCAGGTCATGACCCCAGGGTCCTGAGATTGAGTCCGGCCTCGGGCTCCCTGCTCATCAGGGAGTCTGCTTCTCCCTCTACCTGCCACTCCCCCTGCTTGTGCTCTCTCATTCTCTCTCTGTCAAATAAATAAATAAAATCTTAAAAATTAATAAATAAAACTCATACTGTGACTATAGAATATTCAATATTAAGACTTTTCTCTCATGACTGTCAAATGTACCCACTTAAACATAGCTGTTTTACTTCTCCTGAACTCAATCCTATTTGTTAGTAACTCTTCTTAATTGAATCTATAAAACTGTCTTTAAGTTCTATCTTGGTCCTCAAAGTATTAGCAATCTTAGCTAACTCAATCTGTCTTTTAACTATAACTTTCAACTTGGAATCCAGTTAAATTTCTCTTAGTCTTTATTTTGAAAAAAAAATACTGTCTCCAATAAGATATTAATTCTAAGAAAACTCTGGGTGCATCAAAATGGACAAAATGGCTGAAAGAGTAGGTACTCAGTAAAATGGACTGAATGGATTGTTTGGTATAGACTAGTCACCTAAACTTCCTGATGCATATATTAGTCCCTTCCAACAAATTCTTCAGAGTTTAATTGGTCAACACACAGTGGCCCAAACTAGCTCATTTCCTGGTAGAACAATATATTATATCAAATGTAAGATGATAAATGGGTATGAGAGGAAATATAAATCAAAAATAAGTTTTTTCCTAAAAAAAACTAACATTTAATAGGTCAAAAATATCTCACTTTAGAATTTCTTAAAAAAATAAAGTGGCATACAGAAATACTTGTCCAAGTATAAATAAAAATTTCTACAGGATGGCATGTGATCTAAAAACAAAAAGACTAGGACCAAAATGGTTAACAGTAGAGAAATGAAAAAAATTATCTATACAACATGGGACAGTATTTAGTCACTGAAAATAAGTTAAATTTGTATAATGGAAATGAATCAATAACATTTGTACACAGGTACAAAATGTGTATCTGTATATAACATAGATTATATAGAAATAAAGGGCGTTCCTAATTTTTTTCTATGGTAACATCAGTATTCAATGTACAGAAGTATGTTTCTTTTGAAATGTAATGAATTTATCATTGAAGTACCAAGAACTAAAGGGATAGATCACAATGAAAATTTGTAATAAATAAAATTAAATGGGTTAATACACTTTGAATTTCTAATAACATATCCAAAGGCCATGATTATAAAAATAAAGGAGGGATTCTACACAATGATGTTTTTCACAGCATTTTCTAGGTTAATAGAGGCCACCTGGATGTCCAAAATTTGGGCAGTGTTTGCGACAGGTATGTTTGTTTTTATTCAGTAAAATACTAAAAATAAAAAATGTATGTTTAACAATTTGTGATAATAGAAGTAAACCTAATATATTTAATGTTGCATGCTAAAAGGAGAATACAAAACTGTTTATTCTGATCATATTATTTAAAAAAAAAAAAGAAAAAAGAAAAAACTTCTATTTAAGAAATAACCAAAATGTTGATGGTGGTTATGTGTGGGTTCTGAGATATAAATGACTTTTTTTTTTGCATTTCCTCCCATTTTCTATAACAAATATGAAAAAGATTTAATAAATCTGAAAGTCACAAGAAAGATTAATTTCTAAAGAAAATGGAGTGAAAAAAAGTCTTAGAAGTACAATTTGAGAAGAAACATCTTAAATAATGAAAATGTGTAAGGCAATTTTCCTTTTATTTCAACTTTTGTGCATTTTCCATTTTTTTCCTTTAATTGGATGCATTATTTTCATACTGAAAAATACATGGCAAACTTTATAAATTATCTTGAAAATATTTCGATTGCTTAAGGTGACAGCTTCCAGAAGAAGAACGTTCAGCTCCTGGCCTCTTTTTTTCCAGCCTCAGATAAACAAGAATATATTTACTTAAAGTTCAGCATCAATAAGACAGGATAAAATAGGACAGGACAAGACAGCGAAGGGAAGAACAGGATGGGACAAGAGAGGGTGGAACAGGAGAAGACAGAATAGGACAGGACAGGACGAAATAGGACGAGGCAGGACGGGACGGGACCGGAGCAGACAGGATGGCACAGAAGAGAACAGGATGGGACAGGACAGGATGGAATAGGACAGAACAGGACAGGAACAGGAAGGAGGGGACATTGTAACAAGGGACATTATAGCTGGCAAGGGAAAGGGGGGTTCCAGGTAAGGAACAGAAGAACTACCAGAGTAACAGGAGGGCGTGAGAGACAGTTAGTGATTCTTGCACACCACTGTAACTTGCGTGGGGCCCGAACGTTAAATATCATCCAAACCACGGGTCCC
The DNA here is from genome assembly GCA_002007465.1 of Ailurus styani. Classification (NCBI taxonomy): domain Eukaryota; kingdom Metazoa; phylum Chordata; class Mammalia; order Carnivora; family Ailuridae; genus Ailurus; species Ailurus styani. The sequence continues at coordinate 286,366 of LNAC01001013.1, read as the reverse complement.
TTGTGACAGACAGCATCGGACATTTCTTACAGCTTGGTCAGCTTATGTGCTCTTAAAATATTTACCAAACCATTTCTGAGAAAAATAAAGTATTTCTACATATATTAAAGTATTAATAAAGAAAGACCTCATATGCTACCATGTACAAAAATAAAAAATAAAACAAAACAACAAAACCAACAAAAATAACCTTCCAATCACACTCTATTCCACAACCTTCGTAACCTTGCTTGGTCTCTGGGTCCATACAGCTCTCTATTATGTTATTCTCTGCAGCTCAGAAACTTAGGGTGAATTGTTGCTGTGACACTTCTTTATCTTTTCTATAATCCATTCGCTCTATTCACCTATCCTTTTAATGTTCTCTCCTACATTTATCCCATTTTCTATATTGCTTCTTTTTTTTAAGATTTTTAAATTTATTTTCGAGAGAGAGAGAGCACAGTAGGGAGGGGCAGAGGGAGAGGGAGAGAGAAACTTCAGCGGTTTCTGCACTGAGCAGGGAACCCGACACAGGGCTCCATCTCAGGACCCTGAGATCACAACCCGAGCAGAAACCAAGAGTTGGAGGATTCACCGGCTGGGTCACCCAGGTGCCCCCCACCATTTCCTATATTTCTAAGTCTGATGTTTTATGTGTTATTATCATTATTGCTTTTACTATAACTGTTTATATGGCTGGGTTTTTTGTTGTTGTTTAAATGGTTAATATTACATGCAATACCTTAAAAAAAGCCATGGGAATACAGAAATCAAATAATATTTATAATACTTGCTGCATTCTTTCCTTTAGTCATCCAATAACCTTTAGATTTCTCACTGAAAACCAGTTACTACAACTGAATGTCAATTTTAAAAATTGTTCTATGTGTGATATCACCTCTAATGTCATCTTAATCTCACTAAAAACCATTATAACAACTATATAGAAATACCCTAACAAAAATATGTAATTTTGTTATGCTATGAACAGATTAGTTGGCCTCCAGTGACTAGGCAAAATCTCTAAAGCATAAAACCAGGAAACTACTGGTTTAATATCTAGACTATAATATCTAGACTATATATATAGATTTGTATAATATCTATACTATACGAATATGCTTTATGTTCATCATGATGTTATTTTAAGTCATAGGAAATTAGAGGAAATTGAAGGGTCCATTTCTGGGAGAATGGGCAAGTACACTGTGGAAGATGTGAACCATGGAATACTGTGTAGCAATTAGAAACAAAACCCCAAAGAACCACATAGTCACATGATGGGCTTTGAAAACATAATACCAGATGGAAAAAAAGCAAGGAACAGAATGTGTCTATGCATAATACCATTAAGGTGAATTCAAAGAAACATGCAAATAAAATAGTAATAGAAGGATACATGTCAGTGTGTTTAAAAGGTTCCTACTGTAGGGAGGAAAAAAGAACTAGAGAAATGGAGAATGAGGAGTGATTAAACAATGAATGTATGAATGAATGATGAAGAAAGCAAAAGACCCATGAAGACAGTGTGCTACAAACTAAGATACATGTTTAAATACTCTGTACCTGAAATCCAAAACATAGCTTTTTAAATCCTTCGTTTTTACAGAGAAGAATCACTGCTAATGTCCTTTAAAACTGGTTCTCTTTTTGTGTACCTCGATCTTTGGTTGGCTTGACAGAAAACTTTAAAAAGGCCAAAAAATTGAGATAAAATTTGAAAACCATTACCAGATAAAAAGCAATTAATTGTGAGCTTCAATAGTTTTGAAATTATAATTAACAAAAACACACTGCCGCTTGCAAAATAGCTCTTTAAATAATTCATAATATATACACAATATAAAATTAGGAGTTAATCTCTCTTAGTTGCTGGAAATTTTGTCATTAGCAGCCATTTACAAATAGATTTCAACATTAAAACATTCCTAACTTCAAAAATGTCACCTGAAAGAAATGACTCTAGCTTTGTGTACTACAAATTGCCATTAGCAAGAAGGGAAGTCACACTTTTTGAAGGCTTCACACGCATTTCTTCCTCATCCTACTTAATCCTCTCCTCAAAACAAAACAAAACCCTGTAAGAAATAGTAGGTTAAACTATGCAAAATTGCCATTTTTTTACGTCAGAATATTTCAATACTGGAATTTTTAGGTAGTTCAATTTCATAATATAATTCTCCATTTAAAATTGAGGAAACTTAGGGCTTTGAAGATTTCAGTAAATTACTTAAAGATACAATTCTTAAAAGGTAAAGTCCCGATTTCCACTCTAGTCAATTTGTCCATAAAAATCCATGTTCTTATATTCATTGTTCATTACAATGTACAATGTATTGTTCCCATTAAACTTTGGAATTTCCACAGGTATTACTATATTTGAAATTTAAACTAATAATCATTCCATGCTTAGGAAAAGGTGATAACAGACAGTTTATACAAGAATTTTTATGCATGGGTTCGCCTGGGTGACTCAGTTGGTTAAGCAGCTGCCTTCAGCTTAGGTCATGATCCCAGGGTCCTGGGATCGAGCCCCACATCGGGCTCCCTGCTCAGCAGAGAGCCTGCTTCTCCCTCCCCCTCTGCCTGCCGCTCTGCTAACTTGTGCTATCTCTCTGTCAAATAAATAAATAAAATCTTAAAAAAAATGAATGTTTACGGTCACAGAAGACTTGGACAAATTTTATAAATCTAAAATCTGTGGATTGAACAAAATATATTTTCTTCTTTAAGAATAACATGTCCAAGCTTAAAATAACATGTCCAAGTTTAAAGTCAGTATAAGTCAAGGACTAGTTTTCTTCAGGCAAACCAAAATTAAGTAAATCTTATAGATCCATTGTGATTGTAAACTCTTCTAAGATGTTCATTTGACTCATTCTTCTAAGATGTTCATTTGACTCATTCTTCCCCTCTCTTATGTTTTACAAAACGTACAAGATCAAAAGAAATAACTCAGTGATGGGTTCTACATAGTCCAAGCCAAGCTCCAACCCCACAGAAAACTTCCATGGGAGGTAACAAATGTAATACAGACAATGCCCAACAGCAAATGCGTTTTCTTGAGTGGAAGAACATTCATATTGAAGCTCTGCATTCTTGTGGCTTAATATGAGTCATTTTTTTCCAACTGGAACCCATTAATATAGACCACTGATGATATTTGCTTAGTTTTCCCTTTAGATATTCTGAGCTCCAGGGGACAGGAGGGAGGGGAGCAGAGGTGGGAATAAAAACATATTCTTTCCCTTTGTTTGCATGACTCAAAGCACTTTACAAATGTGCTTTTGGGTCCATGCTTATAAAACAGAGAATTAACAAAGCTCAAAGGCCCAAAGTAACTTCTCAAAAGCAACTTGGCCTAAGGAAATCAGTGAGGGGTAAATGTACTCTTATCACCCTATTTCAGCATATTCACAAGAGGTGGTTCTTTTCTTGTACCACAATTTTCTTGGGACACCCTCACCAGCCTGAAAATCAATGTTCTCATTCAAGGTAGGGTGACGGCAAATTATGCAGGTAATCAGAAGGCGCATAAGAAAGAGAAATGGGGGGGGGATTAGCAAAAAGAATCAAAAGAAATTTGTTTGGATCACCACCCCTTTGTATCCTTCCAATGCAAAATTCACATGAAACAAAATTACTGGCACTTTGAAATCAACTATTGGATAACCCTATCACCGGAAAAAGGAATCTAGTCAGAAAGGCATTCACCAGAAATCATTTCTTAGATTTATCTTAGTATTGAAGTGCCCACTTTTTAAAAAAAATTTCAGATGTATAAAATGCTTTTACTTTGCGTACATCACTCGTCTCTTCTTCCCTTAAACTATTTAAGACCTCTGATATCCTTGGGATGTGTCTGAAGACCTTTAACAACTTTCCAAATTCATGAAAACCGTTAAATCGTGAGATTTAAACCAAGTTCCCCATAGAACTTGTATTCAATTCATTAATCAAATGAAGTCATTGTCAAATTTAAGTTTCCAATTTCTAAATATGTAAACATTCTATAGATCATGCAAAGTCCATCTTCTCCTTAATCTACTTTTTCTTTAGTCCCACTGCCAAAGTACTAAAGAAACCAATTTTCACGTGTCTTTTAACCATACTGTTTGATTACTATCACATCACAAAGTTGCATTAAAATGTGGATACTAAGAAGTGAGACCCACTCCCCACCTAAGTCATCTGCTCTTCTACTAAGGTCTTAGTCTTAAGTTCTTAAGGCTTACGTCTTAAGGCTTACGTCTTAAGGCTTACGTCTTAAGAACTGTCATCTGTGGCTATGAAGGAGAGAAGACGGAAGGAAAGAGGAAAATTGGCATTTGGGGGAACACCTGTTATATAATGGGCTTTATGTTTGGTACTTTATCCCCATGAGCAAGTTATTTATATCTTCTGTTAGTTTCTCCTTATGTAATAGAACCTACCTTGTGGACTAGTTAAGACTCTGACACGGAATGTATAAAGAATGTAATTCAGGACACATGGGTGGCTTAGTCCGTTAAGTGTCTGCCTTGGGCTCAAGGTCCTGGAATCTAGCCTGCAAGGGCTTCTTACTCAGAGGGAGCCTGCTTTTCCCTCTCCCTCTGCCACTCCCCACTGCTTGTGTGCATACATACTTTCTCTCTCTTTTGCATGCAGCCTCTCTCCTAAATAAATAAAACCGTTAAAAAAAAAACAAAAAAGAATATAATACAATGTCCATCCATGAAAACATTTCAGTGAGTGTTGGCTCTCGCTATTATTATTGCTTTTAATTTTCTTTTAAGGTTCACAATTCTGTTGTGAGATAGGTATTATTTCCCTTGCTTACCTGTTGAAGACTCCAAGTTTCAAGGAAAATTAACAAGTGCTTTTGGGATGAAATATATTGTACTTAGAGCTGAAATTCCACACAGCTATCTAACCAAGGTGCGACAAATTCTGTATCAATTACAAAGCAAATAGGTATTTGCTTTGTCCAGAAGGATTAAAGAGGCAGCCAGAGGTCAAGCCAAGGAAAGTATAGGTCTCCCTGTCCTAACGCCATCTGCTAAATGCTGAGCCAGTTCCCTTCATCTTTATATACTTCTGAACTCCTTTTATTATTTTTATTCATAAGCATAATTTATAATATTATTATTCAGTGCTATTAATACTATTAATGCTAAATAATACTACTTAATTACAGTAATAACTATCATTTGGTGAGTACCTATGTACCAAGTGCTAAGCATTTCATCCACATGTTCTCATGTAATCTTCACAACTAAACTGAGGGAAAGCCCAACTTCACAAATGAGTTAAACTTACGCTCAGATTAGAAATTTACCAAAATCATAAAGGGAGATAAATGCCTGAGCTAGGATTCAAACTCATATCCATATAGCTCCAAGGTCCATGATCTTCGTTTGATTGTTTTTTGATTGTTTATTTGATTTTCTTCCCCAGAATGACCTAGGCACTTTTAAAATCAATTTTAGGATCACCACATTGTTTAGCACAATGAACTAGAAAACTTGACTAAGATTAAAAGACTGAACTGGGGGGTGGGAGGGTAGGGATAGGGTGGATGGGTTATGGACATTGGGGAGGGTTTGTGCTTTGGTGAATGCTGTGAAAGATGTAAGCCTGATGATTCACAGACCTGTACCCCTTGGGCAAATAATAAAAATAAATTAAAAAAAATAAATAAATAAATAAAATAAAAAAAAAATAAAAGACTGAGTTGATAAAGAAGACATTTAAGTCCACCACGTTCATCTATCAAAGGAGCTAAATGAACCAGATCAACTCCTAAGGTCCCTATAACATTCAGCCATTCTACAAGCTCTCCTGCCTCAGGCCGGGTGTTCCCCAGAGAAAGCATAAAGCATATGGCCTCCAGAATTGTGAGGAAACGCATTTCTGTTGGTTAGACCGCCCAGTCTGTGGTCCTTTGTTATGGAAGCCTGAGCAAACTAGTGTGGGAGGTACTAGTTAGACTGAGGTGTACAGTCTGCATCAGGGCCAAGAATAATCCATAAACAATATTCTTACCTTCATTTCTGATCGACTACTTACCGATACAAAAACACACAAACATACATATAGACAGTCTGATACAGAGCCAGTGGAAGGACACATAAGAATCTCAGGCAAGTGCAGAAAATTCCAGGTTCTAACCTCCTCTGTCTCAGAACCTCCCTGGGGGGAGCACAGTGATGGAGAACATGGTCTTCAGTATGAAATGTGTGTGGGTTCCAATAGGGCTTCTCTTGCGGTTAGTTGTGTGACTTGAGGACAGTTACCTAATCACTCAGAATCTCAGTATCTCAATCCCCTAAAAAGTGATGCTTCCTGTCTTCCAGGGTTGTTACTTACAAGGATAATTTAAATATAAGGAGTAAGTGAGATTATAAAAAGAAAGAGCAAAGAACTAATTACATCTGGCACATACTATGTGGTTAAAATGGTAACAGTTGCTATCAGGTTGAACTATATGAAATGGCTGCTATTTGATGATTTTTTATCTAAATGGCAATTCACATAGTTCGGCCTAATATATTGTCACATAGAGGCAGGAGAGCACAACGTTTAACGATACAAATTCTGGAACCAGGATGTTTGGGTTGGAGTCCTGCCTCTGTCACTCACTAGCAAGTTACAGAACTTCCCTAATTCAGTTGCTCAGCTGACAAATTAAAAATATCTACTCCAGGGGCACCTGGGAGGCTCAGTTAGTTAAGCATCTGCCTTTGGCTCAGGTCATGGTCTCAGGGTCCTGGGATGAAGCCCCAAGTCAAGTTGGGCTCCCTGCTCAGCAAGGAGTCTGCTCCTCCCTCTGCCCCCTCCTCCCCATTGTTCATGTTCTCTCTCTCAAATAAATAAATAAAAATCTTTTTAAAAAAAATCTTCTCCACAGGATGAATCGAAAGTTTAAATACATTAGTCCACGCAAAGCCTGCTACCTAGACAGTCCTCAATGAATGTAACCTACTACTGATGTTATTAATATTATGAGCAAAATGAAGGAAGTAGATTTGAAATTCTCTGAAATTAATTCCGCCTAATTCTATACTGTTTTGGCTGGTATTGATAAAAGAGAATTATACAGTGGGCATTCAGTTGTGTATAAGGATGTTAAACACTGAGTGCTATAAATCCAACAAATATTATGGAATCAGAAATAATTTAAATAAAAAAAGTCTCCTAATTCCTTAATAATTTGTCTGAGACAAATCTAAAACCACTATAATGCTAAAAATTATGTTATCTTGGGGGTAAATTACCTTAACTTCTTAAATTGCTAAACATCTTTAAATATCATTTCACATAAGACAGAAAGCTAGTGGTTTATACAGTGTGGGGTTTAATTTATTTATGTGTATGTGCATAGAGTTGTTTATCATAACAGACTAACTGTTGGACTGAGGATCAGGAGTCCAGAATAGTGACCAAGCCAGTCATTCAGTGGGTGATGGTGAGCAAATGACTTCAACTTCATTTTTGTGTTTGGGATAATGAGGACAATGTCTAAGTAAAGACACCAAAGCTTACTTCCAAGTCTAAAATTCTGAGTCTCCATCCACTATAAGCGGATTAAGAATATAATGATTGCGTCAAAGTAACATAAGTCATTTCACCTGGCAATAAACAAGAAGTAAAGTATTTTCAAGTAGCTGAATGCTAAGAATAAAAACAAACAACAACAAAAAAACCCAGCCGTTCAGTTAAAAAAATATCCCCTGAATTGAAACCATAACGCATGCCTGGGCAAATCTAGGTGGTAACTTTTACATTTTATGCAATAAAAAGAATAAATGATCAAGCCTTTTCTGAAACTGATAGATGGTATATTCCTTCTCAGCAGAAGCAAAGCTGCCTGGGTCAGCTATGAAACAAACACTGACTTGAAATCCTCAGTCCATTTGTACAGACACTCCCATCTCTGACCTTAACGAATTCACATGACATCAGACTTCTGTCTCTGAAAATTGTTAATTATGATATAACTTCTAGGACTTTTGAGAGGGTAAATTAGTTAATATTTCTTCATCACTTAAAGGATAATTATTAACCAAAGAAAGATCATCACTGCGAGACTAGAAAAAATCTCAATGTTCACAGCTTTCTTCCAATTAACACAGGTATCTCAATAAAAGTCTTTAAAAGAGAAAAAAAATATCTTCATGACCATGCAGTAGAACTAAAATAATAATTGTGGGGGGGGGAGGATCTGGGGGGCTCAGTCGGTAGAACATGAGACTCTTAATCTCAGGGTTGTAAATTCAAGGCCCACGTTGGGTGTAAAGATTACTTAAAAATAAAATCCTTAAAAAATAATAATAATAATTGTGAGACAAAGCAAAAAAAATAAATTTCTCATCATGGCACCATGAGAATAACCAGGTCGAAACTGAACAGTCCATATACAAATGTTAGTTCATGGGGGAGAATATAGTAAAACCAAAACACATTGAATCTGGTACCGTAAAACACATTCTCTTCTCAAAGTCAGATGTTCTTATCAATTAAATTATATCTGTTAATTATTAAAATAGAAATACAACTCAGAAATAGATGAACTTCAATATGAGGGCTTCTCTGGATAATATTTTGAGTTAAATTGCCCAACATTTCAAAAAATCTTGGAAACTAAATTTCTCAGGGTCAGTGATAACATATTGGGACTTTCTAGTAAAGCGCAAGCAACTACATTTTCCATTCCTTGAAAACAAATAAATCCAAAATAGATTTTATCTTAAAAAATCAAAGTACTCCTTTATTTAAAAGTTTGTTATGGGAAGATAGAAGAGGTTATTGCTTGGTTAGTTTATGTGTACGTGTGATTGTTTTGGCTTCCCTCAAAAGAACTTTTTTTTCTTCTTCTTAGCTTAATTTTAAGATTCCAAAACTCACAGCATGTCATAATTAAACATCTCCTAGGAAGTGCATAGTCTGATTAGCACATTAACTCAGGCATAAACCAGCCGTGACCAGGCTGCCTCCAGGTCTGGGTCAGACCAGTCTGGGAAAGAACAGTCCTGATGAAAACTCCTACTAAGACACATTAACTTCAACGTTATTTTATCTTCCATCAGTTAAGATCTTCTTTTCTCGGTTAGTTCTTATGCGATTTTTTTAAATCATTAATCTTGGCCTGAGAACAATCCACTAGCATCCTATACAAATAAATATAGATTTAAAAAATGGATCCACTAGTTCTGAGCATTAAAAAATTTTACCTCCATTCTCAAAGGTTCCCACCACCAAAAAGCTCAGATGATTAGGGAGAAGTCAGAGATATTCTTATGGTTACACACAAATAAGGAGAGCCCACGACTTCCCATTCAATATCAACTCCTGTTTTGGAGATGGAGAGCAAGAGCACTACCAGCATCCCTATGTCTTTTTATTGGGCTGGTCGGTGGCCAGCTGTTTGCTGCAAAACAAAATGGCAAGTGTGTATGACCATGGGAGTAGGAATATCTTCTCCCACAGTCTACGTTTACACTGTCCAATATGGTGGTCACTAGTTGCACACGGTTATTAAGCATTTGAAATGTGCCTAGGCCCACGAAGAAATTGAATTTTTAGGCTTATTTTTTTTAATTTAAACTCAAAGCTGATAGTCCTCTGTGTTATTAGAAATATTTTAAATATGTTCGGAACAGCTTGGGTATGTGAATTCACTTTTTTATTCATAAAATTTTATGAAATCCAAACACAAGTATTTCTGATGAAAATCTGGTGACTGAATTATAAAATACATACCATATATTTCAAAGAATAGGCAACAGCCTAGAATACCTCACTGATATTTTTTAAAATATTGACTACATGTTGAATACTTTAATACAATACTTTAGATAGACTATTTTAAATAAAATATTACATTTAATGCCACTGGTGTTTCACCTTTCTAACGTGCTACAAAAAAAATTTGAATTGCATAACTCATATTACATTTCTGTTGGGCAGCACTGATGATGAGTAATAGTAACCAGTAGCCTAACTATCAGAGATGGGCCGGTGAAGTGTTTTGAAAATCTGTGTAGCATGAGGAAAGGCAAAAAGCCCAGACAGGACTGCAATCGCATCCCCGCTCTGATGCTGAACAGGTCATCAGCTTCCTCAGCCCACCTTTTCCCTTGTGTAAAATGAGAAGAATGGTTTCCTAGCTTAAACCAAATATTTCTAAAGTGTCTCATATATGAGAGGAATAAACAGTTAAAATACATAGTTGGTTTTCAGTAGCGAGCAGAGATTTCAAACTATTAAGAATTAACTGCTTGTCAGTATCTATGCTTTCTTGCATATATTCTTACTATATTCTGTAGACCCTTCCTTCCCCTCATACTCCCATGACTTTACTACCTTAATTTTAAAGATGAATAACGACAACCTTTATACTCAATGTTACTATCAAAATAATCAACAACTAGAGGAACTCCATCCATTTGTGTTTTAAAGTGGTAATAGATTCATCTCCAGGAATACCATCATGATTTTTATGAAACTAAATTTCACCTTCAAGAGACTTATGGGAGAACCTGGGTGGCAGAGTAGGTTAAGCATCTGACTCTTGGTTTTGGCTCAGGTTGGGATCTCAATATTTAAAAAAGAGAGAGAGAGAGAGAGAGAGAGAGACTTGTAATAACAGAATACTTATTATCTTCTTTTCAGGCTTTCTAAAATTCATCAAAGTAGGACCTTGTTCTCATGAGTGTTCAGTAGGCTCCCAGATGTTCTATCTAAGGCAGTAAGTTAATAATAATGAAGTATCAGTATTAAACATGTAAAAGATGGGAGTCAGAAATATTTATTTTAAAATTAATTATATACCATTGTTTTAATCTACTTTCTTTGGGACTTGAAAAATGCCTGCAAATTCTCACACTATGAGGTAATACCATAATCATCAAAAGATTAGGAACAATAAGCCTAGGACAAATAAAATTAAGTCCTCCTTATTAATGCTTAGAAAATCACCATACAGGTAACTACTGAAAAGTGAGAAGTTTGGAAGTCATCTTTCATTTTTCAGCAGGATAACAAGGAGAAAAACCACTCCTCCCCACAGTGACTTTTCATACAGTGTTGACTTCTGACAGGATGGCCTAGAGGTCAACTTGCTATGATCATTCTTAGGTTTCTATAAAAACTAATTTACAATGACCTCTCTCTTATCTGTTTGTTACACTTTTCACTCAGAGTTTTCCACTTAGGTCTTTTATCATTTTTTCCTTGGCTTCACCATTGAATCTCCCTAGCCTGTCTTAGTATTCAAACAAAAACACTATAGTGAGATGGCGGGAGACAAAACACACTTAATTTTTTTTTAATTAGCTGGGTAATATGTGCGTGTATGTGTATACTCTTCATCGTATCTGACTTGTCATCAAAAGAAATCTGAAGTTGTCACACAGCATCCAAGCTCATAAAAATTAACTTGCTGGTTTCGAACATAATTAATTTTTAAGTTATTATTTTAGCTTATACTATATCATAGAGCTGAAATCCAAAGTTCATTTCTGGCTTCAAGTTGCCTCTTCTTAGATTGTATATTAATACAAATATCTCCTTAACAAAATTTGTCTTTTTTGACTGCAAAACTTGCCATTATAACCCTTTTGAGTTTTCTCCAAGTTATTCATATAGTTACATAATAGGTCAGGTATCTCCTACTGAAAAATCTCATGTTCACTAATTCACACCTAAGGAGGACTTTCTAGGAGAGAAAAAATTAAAAAGATAGGTCAGAGATCTTCATATGTTTATTAGAGAAAATTTTCCTTGTTTATTCAAATATAAGTATTTACTTATTCGATTTTCCACTAGCTTGTAAGAAACTTGAGGGCAGGATTGTGGGATCAAGCCAGATATAGGGCTTGTGCTCAGCACAGTCAGCTTGAGATTCTCTCCCTACCCTTCTGCCTCTGTCCCTCCCCAGTGTGCACTCTCTCCCTCTCTAAAATAATACATAAATAATTTTTAACAGTTACCAATGAGTTTAATTTTTGAGAACATTTTTCTTAACTCATTAAAAATACAGGTGTTGGATGATGATGATGTGTCCATGTAGGTTCATCAACTGTAACTTATGTATCATACTGGTAGGGGATGCTAATGGGAGAGCCTAATGCATGTGTGGGGGTAGGTGAGCACAGGGGAAATCTCTGTACCTTACTGTCAATTTTAGTGGGAACCTTAAAAAATCTTAAAAAAATAAGTTATTTAAAAAATAGGTGTTAGGGGCACCTGGGTGGCTCAGTTGGTTAAGCAACTGACTTCAGCTCGGGTCATGATCCCGGAGTCCCAGGATCGAGTCCCACATCGGGCTTCCAGCTCCATGGGGAGTCTGCTTCTCCCTCTGCCCTTCTCCCCTCTCATGCTCTCTCTCTCACTCTCTCTCTCAAATAAATAAAATCTTTTAAAAAACTTTAAAAAAATAATAAAAAATTAAAAAATTAAAAATAGATGTTAAACTTCAAAAATATCAATTGTTTGACCAATAGATAATGAAAAATAGTACTTTGTTGTACAAAATAAAACATCAGTTAATTACTTCAATCGTAATTTATTGCAATCTTAGCACGTGCCAAGCACTACTCTCGGAGTTGAGGTTTAAAGATAAATAAGATCTGTAAGTGTAAAGTAGGAAATGGAAAGTTGGTTCCACTGAATTCATGTGAACTAATCTTAATTTTAAATAATCATTGAACCATGGAAAAGAAAACAATGCATCTCCTACTTAGAACGTGTCCTCTTTCCCAATGAAAAGGAATGACAAAATCTTTTTCAGATGCTCTAAAATTTTTCAATACGCTTTATATTTTTCACTTGTTGCTCAGAAAATGCTACCTCCTAATACAAAGTGAGATGTCAATGACTCTGTCTTCTGTTAAGGAGTCAAGTAGGAAGGGAATGGAAAAAATGAGATCAGAAATGTCATGGAATAGAGAAAAGGAAAAATATCAACATGAGATAAATCAGAGCAAAGTTCTGGACAATATCATTCTCATATTAGACCAGAACACTGGAACCATAATCAACCAGCAACCTAGGGTAAGAAGCTAAGAAAAGCCTAGAAATAAATAACTGCCTTAGACACCCACTTTGTGAGAACTGGCAGTAAAAGGAAACAGTGCAGAAATCCTCTGCACAAGCTTATGGGCAGGCTGAAGTCTTGATGAGTGAAAACTAAAGGCCTGTCATTGGTTGGTCCTGGAGGATCCTGGAGAAGCAGATCCTTCAAGGCATTTGGCAGCTGACAAGAGGCAGCAACTTCTCTCAGGCACTACTAGCCTGGTCTGGCAGGTTCATTCCTTTCACTTTAGCACATAGTACCTCTGGTTCTTAAGAGTCTCAATCATTTTAACCTACATGAGTGTATATGATATATGAAGAAAACCTGACCACTTTAGAGAAGGACAAGCCTTTCTGAAGAGAACAACCAGGGTTTCTTTAATAAATGGAAGAACTGACCAAGTCTGGTAGCAGTGCCCGCCTACCTTAAACTCATTCTACCAGGTTACCCAAGTCCCACTTACCCCTAACATCTGGTGGAGGTAGTGATACTCTGGCCCTTGGTTATACAGCAGGAAGGTTTTCCAGAAAAGCAAAACATTCAGGGAGAGCCAGATAAACTAAATCACACAGAGAGAGAAAACAAAAATTAAAAAAAAAAACATTACCTGATGAATGGAAACCTCAAGTACATTCGTTGGACACAATACTTTCAGTGGAAGCTGGATTAGTAATTGCAGAAAGCATTTTCAATTAACCAGCAAGCTGAAAACCACTCAGGGCAGAAACAAATCTGACCTCACTCAGTCCCTGCACCTGAGATTAAGCATTTGGGTTGCAAAGAGGTCGCCTAAATGATCGGCAGACATCCCCTGCAGTACAAAATGAGCCTAAGAAATTAGCGACATCACCACGTCCGGAGCATTGCATGTTGTTAAAAATGCAACACCAAACATAAGCAATCTGGGGGAAGAGTGGGGGGTGGGGGGGATGTTTAAAGGGTTAAGAAAAAGTTGTGTTCACTAAAAGGGCTCTCTTCTCGTTTCCTCCACATCCGCTCTCCCATCAGCGTGCAGGAAAGTTCCCAGGCATTAGGAGCGGGATGGGTGGGGGGTGGGGGGGGAGTGTCGTTATTATCTCCAGGTATTACCAGCGGAAAGTTTTGTTAGTTGAGAATGTTTGAAGGAGAGGCAAAACTCGTTCCAGCTTCCCGCCCGCGCACGCTCAGAGAATGAATCAAAGTTGCTGCACGAGAGACAAAACGCACGGAGAGCCTTGCCCGCCATCCTACCAGGCAGAGGTGTTTAACCCCTTCGTTGGCCAGCCAGTTCCTCCAGGACACAGCCATGCCGCCGG
>LNAC01001013.1:213521-271568 GCA_002007465.1 Ailurus styani | reverse complement strand
GTGGTGGCTGCGGCCGTTCGGGCTGTCCCGGCTGGGGAGCGGGAGGCGTCCCCGCAGCCTCAGCCCGGCCGGCGCGGCTCACAGAGACCGACCAACATGTGGCGACTGCTCCCCATACCCTAGGTGGGGAGCCCCGCCGCACCCGCGTACACTCGCGCGCACCTAGTTCTGTGGCACGGGTCGTTTTCCCCAAAAAAGTTGGACTCAAAGAGCCTCCGTGAGGAAATTCGAGCCGGAAATACCCTTTTGTGTAGGAGCGTCCGCCTTCTCCCGCCCAGCCTCAGCAACTCATCCCACCCCCAACAAGCGCCTCCTCACAACCCCTCACCGAAAGCTGCCCTCCACCTCCCTCTTCTCGGCCCCTCACCCCACCCCACATTCATGCAAAGCTTTGGAGAAAATTCTGAATAAAAAGAGCCCAGCGGTTTAATGGTTAAAGCTGACGTGATTCTCAGGGGGCTTTCGGGAAGCTCAGATTCACTCGGTTTGGAAATGTGCGTTTTATTACCAAGTATTAGAACCTGTTTAGTAATACGAATCCTCCCGAACTTGAACCAGAGGCCTGGCGACCGGCGAGCAGAGTACGGGATGGACACAGGCTACCTATCCTACACCGCGAAGTATCAGTATGAGGAATGGGCGGGGGGGGGGGGNAATCATTCATATAGAAGAATGATGCAAAGTGAGTGTTTACCGAAAGTTTATGAAATCAGAAATTTTCCAGACTAACAAGTGGCAGAAAAGGTAAACCACTAGTCGCCTAATCTTATGGCTTTCAGGCTTTTTTTTTTTTTTAACAAAATCCATTTTACAACACATGCCATAATATGTAATTAAAACTAAAATATCATAAAATCTTCTCTTACTACAGCGATGTACTTACCGCAATTAATTTGATGGACTGATTAATGACAGCAACCCTCTGTTCAAAACTTGAATTAATCCATATCAAGTGTGAGTTACATTTCATGCAGTTCACTTTCTAGTAGTCTGTCATTTCTCTGTGATAGAAGACTTTCCTGTTTCATGCATGATCAAATCCTGAAAGCTGCTTTAAATCTTCCTGCGGTTAGGAAGCATATTATTTATAAATAACACCGCGTTCTTAGTATTTCCCATGTGATGCCTAGAGGACCCAGAAAGAGACCACACAGAGAACCCAAGGAGAGTCACCAGTGGGGAAAGTCAAATTCTGGGACACCCTGGTACTCCTCAAATTACACCCTTAAGTAACCACCTGAGAGTAATAAGTTCAATAGATGGGAGGTAAAAAGGGTCCAGCAAAATGGTTTGGTTCTTGCCCCAAGCTGAGAGGAATGAAACAATGGAAAATTAGTAAAACAAAAGGCATTTTTTCTTGACTTAATTGATCTAGTTCTTTTTTTTCCAGTTTTATTAAGAAATTATTGACACACATCACAGTTCAAACATACAGCACGATGGCTTGATTTGCATGTATTGTGAAATGATTACCACAATAGGATCAGCTAACATCCATCTTCTCATAGATACAATAAAAAGGAAAAAAAAATTTCTTGGAATAAGAACTCTTAGGATTTACTCTCTTAACTCCTATATATCACACAGCAGTGTTAGCTTTGTTCATCCAGTTGTACTGTATCTCTAGTATTTATCTTATCACTTGAAGTTTGTACCTTTAACCACCTTCCTTCAATACCCCTCCTCCCATCCTCTATCTCTGGTAACCATAAGTCTCAGGTCTTTTTCTATGAGTTGTTTTTTTGTTTTTGTTTTTGTGGGAGTTTTGCATTCCACTGATAAGTGAGATCATACAGTATTTGTTTTTCTCTGTCTGACTCATTTCATGTAGCATAATGCCCTAAAGTTCCATCCACATTGTCACAAATGGGAGTATTTCCTCGTTTTTTTTTATGGCTGAATAATATTCCATCAACGCACAGATACGTTATTCCCAGATGTTCGTTAAATGGTACAAGCTTCCATTTATATGATGAATAAGTTCTGGAGACAGAATATACAGCACAATGATTATAATTAACGATATTATAATACATACTTGTAATAGTTTAAGAGAGTAGATCTTAAATGTTCTCCCCACAAAAAGAAAGGATAACTATATGAGATGATGGAGCTGTTAGCTTAGCTACAATGGTAATCATCACAACAGATAAATATCAAATCAACAAACTCAACAACAAATCAGCATACTCAACACTTTAAGCTTACACAGTGTTATATGTCATTATATCTCAATAAACCTGGAAAATGTTAACTAGAAGAATAAGAACATTACAATAAAGACTTAAAAAAATCAAAAAAGAAGAGAAACTTGTTTCAGATGGTGAAACAGGATTTGCTTTCAATGCTAACAACCCATAATCAGCTACTTTTGTGAAATCCTTTTGTAGAATGGTAGAATGTTACACAAATGTTGATTGTTACATTGATCCCTATTATCCTGTCGGAGTTCTGTAAAAGTGGGCCAGGATCTAACTGTGTATGTTGCCTTACAAGGAAACAATACTGCAAGCTCTCCTCAGGGGACATAGCTATTATCCAGGAACTTTCATTAATGAGATTCTTTTCAATATCATTTTCTCTAGGCCAGATGGGTTAGTGCAAGGTGATACTGTCTTGACCAAGACAGGAAAGCCTGTCCTTGAAAAGAATGAGAAGAGTCCATCAGTATTCCGAAAATCATAATGAAAGAAACAAACTACATATTTGCCAGGAAAAGACTTCTCAGGGGAAAAAAAATCAAATAACAACAAATACCTTTGCTCATGGCTTAAATAATAGGAAAATAGTAGTGACCACCCTATGCTGATTATAACCTGTTTGGCAGTTAGAGATGTTTTTTTCTGTTATCTATTACTTAATAAACACTGCCTAAGGTAGACAGCATCCTTCAGAATATGAAACCTGTGGTGAAAAAACTTGATCAAAGTCTACCCCATTGGCCTTCTTTATTACTCCCTCCTTTATGTCTCAGTTCAGAGGCATGCCTTTGCCATGAGGCTTTTTCTAGCTCCCCTCTCCTACGTGCTCATACACACGCATCCTGTAGTCTGTGCACTCTTCAGTGTGTTCATAATACTCTGTGCACGTGATCATCACTGCATTTTCCACATATTAATGTCATTGTGTGTGTGAGTGTCTAACTCCCCTCATTAACCTCCTCAAAGACGAGGATCCCATCTTAATCAGTTTTTACTCCAGGGCTTTGAACAAAGATAAAAACATATGAGGAAAGGGGTGCCTGGGTGGCTCAGTTGGTTAAGCATCTATCTACCTGGGGCTCAGGTCATGATCCAGAGTCCTGGGGTAGAGCCGGTGTCAGGCTCCCTGCTTCTTCCTCTCCCTGCTCATGCTCTCTCTCTCTCTCACTATCTCTCTCTTTCTCCCAAATAAATAAATAAAATCTTTTTTAAAAAGAATACCAAGAACTTACAGAGTGAATACTAGTTAAATATATTATCCTTGTTTCTGTGGTCTCTCAAACTCCAGTTTCTCAAGTACAATTTCTGGTAACGTAAGAGAAGTTTCTGTTCGGCTTGGTAATGAACTGCCAGTAAGGACAGAGAGGTGAATGACCCTTTAATCTTGGCATCACCTACACCAAAGATCATAAGATAAGTAGTTGAGACAAGTTGGCATCTAAATTAATTTCCTGGGGCTGTGGTAACAGGTTATCGCAAATTTGGTGGCTTAAAACAATAGAAATTTCTTTTCCCGCAGTTCTGGGAGGCAGAAGTTTAAAATAAGATCATTAGTTCAAACTCAAGGTGTCAACAGGGCCAAGTTTCCTCCAGAGATTCTCAGCAAGGATGTGTTCCTTGCCGCCTCCCCATCCTGGTGTCTCCTGCCACACCCTGCCTTGTGGCCACCTCATTCCACTCTCCACCTTCATAGGGTCACTTCCCCTCTGCTGTCTGTGTTTATGTCCACTCACTCCCTGCCTTTCTCTTCTAAGTGACACCTGTGATGATATCTAGGGTCTGCCTCCCCCAAGTAATCTCCCCATGTCAAGGTCCTTAATCACATCTGTAAAACTCTCCCCCTCCCTGCCCCCAACCCCACCCCGCTTCTAAATAAAGTAACATTTACAGGTTCCCAGGATTAGAACCCAATGTATCTGGGTGGTCAGTTTTCACCCTGCTATCCTACCAAAATTAACTTACTTGGTATTAATTTTATTTCTCTGGTTGGATATGCCAGCCTTGGAGTAGGATTTTTGAGGAAATTCACCTTAAGAAATGAAAGCTGAGGGACACCTGGGTGGCTCAGTCAGTTAAGCATCTGCCTTCGGCTCAGGTCATGATCGGGGATCCTCCTGAAATCAAGTCCGGCATTGGGTTCCTTGTTCAGCAGGGACCTTGCTTCTCTTTCTTCCTCTGCCGGCCAGTCCCCCTGCTTGTGCCCTCTCTCTCTCTGATAAATAAACAAACAAACAAACAAACAAACAAACAAATAAACAAACCAGAAAGAAAGAAAGAAAGAAAGAAAGAGAAAGAAAGAAGAGGAAAAAAATAAAAGTTGAAACTCCTGGTTAGCAAGATATCAAGAAGTCAGAAACCATGCACCTTTGTGACTTGAATGGATTTACTATTTTTCTTTTCCCTTATCTGATTATCAAGAATGATAAGCGTCAATCTCAAGATGAAAAGGGCCTGTGTGTTTTTCTTATGAACAGAAAAAAAAGAAAGTAGGAAATCTGTCCTAGGTTGAGGTGTTACTGGCTGACTGGACAGAGAATCCTAGAGATGTGAGTAACCGACGTTAAAGAGAAAGCAAACCACATTGTAAGCTTTATTTTCCAAAAAAAGGATCTTTGAGGGCATAAGAACCTCTCCAGCTTCTTCAGTATTTCTCAAAGAACTGACCTAGCTATGTGAGTGCAGAGTGGACATTCCAAAATAACTGAATCAGATGATGGTCTACACTTGTTTTTGTGTAGAAATGAAAATGAGTCACTCTCTGGAACTTGTCCCCAGACTTGTGAATTTCTCACTGGTTTCCTGAGGGGCTCTTCCTTGCCAAGAGTCTCAGGGACATGGTTTCATTGAATAAAACTGAATGATAATAAATTTTTGTTTGGAATTGCCCTACATACAACACTTTTCCAAACTTCGGGATTTCACAGGTCAACAAAATTTCAAACGGAAAAAAATAAACTATCTAGATTTTGCTGCAAAGAAGAACAACTTCTAAAATGAAAAATAAAAATACCATACACTGCCATTTCACTAAAGAAAATTCTTTTCTACCAAAAAGAAATAATGTTTGTAAGAAATTTTGAATACTTTCAGCTTCCACAGAAACTCATTATATTCTTTCTCTCCCCCACCCCTCCTCTCTCTCCTCATTATTTTTCATTATTTGAGCCTCAAATCTCATCTCTAAGATGGGTGGAGACATTCTTATCTTCACCCTCATTTTATACATGAGGGAATTGAGGCACATGAACAGGAACTAACTTGCTCAAGGTCACTCTTTCAAGTTTCTGGCCCCAATTCCAATGTGTGTGGAGAGTGGGAAGGAGGGGAGTTTCCCCACACCAACAAACAATTCTCTGAACACCAGAGGCCTGTCCTGCAATTCAGCTCAATTCTGACACTATCCAGAGAGTGTCCGATTCCACAGGTTAAGGACTCAGTCCTACAAGACTGCCCCACTCTGTCCCCTACTTCACACGGCACTCTTAGCCCCAGGTTGTTACCTGTACTTCTTCAGACCGACTAGCTATAGATCAGAGGTTCCCAGCATCCCCTCCTCAGGTTCAATTTATTAGCTGAAGCAGCTCACACAACTCAGAGAAACACTTTACTTACTAGATCACCAGTTTATTATAAAATGATATAACTCGGCAATAATCAGGTAGAAGAGATGCATAGGGCAAGGTGTGGGGAAAAGGGGCAGAGGTCCCATGCCCTTTCCAGGCTGGACACTTTCCTAGCATCCCCATATGTTCACCAACCCAGAAACTCTGAAGGCTGCCCTTCTGAGTTTTTATGCAGGCCTCATTACATATGCATGCTTGATTAACCCAAACACCGTGATTGGCCATTGGTGATCCATTCAACCTCCAGCTCCTCTCCCCCTACTCCTGGGGGTGATGCTAGGGGAATGGGAGGGGGGTTGGGAGGAGTGCTCCAACCTTCCAATCACATGGTTGTTTCCTCGGCAACCAGCCCTCACCCTTGGGTACTTTCTAAAAGTCACCTCCTTACAATAACAAAAGACACCTTTAACTCTCTCCTCCCTCTCAGAAAATTCCAAGGATTTTAGAAGTTCTGTGCTAGAAATGAGAACAAAGACCAAATACAGGGTCGCCTGGGTGGCTCAGTGGGTTAAAGCCTCTGTCTTTGGCTCAGGTCATGATCTCAGGGTCCTGGGATCGAGCCCCACATTGGGCTTTCTGCTCAGCAGGGAGACTGCTTCCTCCTCTCTCTCTGCCTGCCTCTGTGCCTACTTGTGATCTCTCTGTCAAATAAATAAATAAAATCTTAAAAAAAAGACCAAATATATATTTCTTATCATAAATCACAATATCACAATCATCAAGGCGGAAAGTAGCAGATTCATGGCAAGCCAGTACCCCTGGTCTTTCCCCCACACCATGTTGGCACTTCTGAACAAGGGCTTCTATGAGTTCTGAGCTAATACTTCAGACTTCAAATGAAGCCATGGTTGCCAACTCCCCAGTCATCCGAGGTGTATAGGGATTTACCAGTGGGTTTTTGTACTCCCAAGATGATACACTTTCTCAAAAGACTGCCTAGTCTATTGCTTATGATATTATTTGTCCTTTTTATTGTACGGCATTTCCTAAATACAGCCATTAACAGAATAATTCCTGGATGTTTGTGTTATTTTACTGTTCTTAAAGTTTTAAATAGAAGTGTCCCAGGGGGCCAAAAGATATCCTTAACACCTGCTTCCATATTTCTGGTTACATCCTCAAACAGCTTTGAAATATTGAGGAAATATGATTGAACTTCTTTCCTACTTTCATGGCACTTTCTGAACATACCATAAAAATATTAAGCCACAACTGTTAGAATTTATGTTAAATGATATGCATGTCAGAGTCATAAAAAAAATCAGACTAGGAAAAGGCTTTGGAGAGCATATCACTTCCACTTATCATGAGGAAGCTGAAACCCTTCTTTCAGTCCTTTGAGTTCACCAACACCCCTCAATACCTCTGAGCCTTTGTACAACCGGAAAGCCTATATTTATATATTAATTCATGAGCTTACTTGATTCATAGTCTGTCATAAAATGTGAACTCCCCAAAAGTAAGTACGTGTCTGTTTTTGTTCTTTCTTATTTCCCAGAGCCAAGTATAGGACTTAGAACATGAATAAGTGCTCAGTAATTATTTTGAGTTAAAGAAAGGAATGCCAGCAGGAGAATGGTTTTCCCAATTTCTCTTACAATAATATTTACACACTGATTTTTCCTTTTCTAGACTGACATGGTATTCTGTACTTCTTCAGTTATTTCTCTTCCCCAAATATACCCTGTTTTCTCCTATCTTCATCCATGTGTGCATGCTATTCTTGCTTTCAGAATTTTTACACACCCTACCTAGTGGTACTTACTTAGTCTCCAAACTCACGACAAGTGTTCTTTCTTCTTAGGGCCCAAATGCTAAATGGATTCTTTCCAGCTGAATCAGAAGCCTCTTCTATGTGAGTCTGTGTCCACCATGTGTTGAACTTTCTCCAAGCAGTTTGCAAGCTGTGTATGTTGATGCATTTTCTAGGTTGTTCCTTCAACTAGACTATGAGCACTTTGAGCAGAAAATTTTTCTTCATTACCTAAAGCCTGGAACATAGTAATTGCTCAAAAATATTGAATGAATGAATGATTGAATGAATGAATGAATGAAAGCCTAGACTGCAATAACAGTCAAGGTTATTTTCAACATGAAAAATCCAGAACTCACCAATCTTATTCTAATTTCCCAAAGTGTGGCAAAGTTTTAAGATTAGAATTGGTGAAAAAGAAGCCCAGGAACAGAAAAGAAAAGGAAAGAAATTGACTTCTTGTCTACTACCTCTCAACATTTTTTCATGAAATTTAATCTTCAGACAAACTTCTTTTCCTATTCTCCCAAAATTTGAGACTGGAAATTTCCAAGTATTGTTTTTATTGTCATTCTCACATACTAACTCACTTATACCAACATAGCAACTTAAATGTCTGTATGTACATATGTGATTATGTATAGCCTAGCTGATCTTGAAAAAATATTTTACGGGATCAAATATTTTGAAAAAAACAGAATGATCTTACAACTTCGAGTTCCAGAGGCGCCTGGGTGGTTCAGTGGGGTAAGCTTCTGCCTTTGACTCAGGTCATGATCTCAGGGTTCTGGGATTGAGCCCTGCATCAGGCTCTCTGCTCACCAGGGAGCCTGCTTCCCCCTCTTCCTCTGCCTGCCTCTCTGGCTACTTGTGATCTCTCCCTCTCTGTCTGTCAAATAAATAAATAAATAAAATCTTTAAAAAAAAAAAAACTTAGAGTTCCAGCTTCATATTCTACAATCAAAACTTTGGGTAAAGAGGAAAGTTTTACATTCTTACTTAGTCTTTCCCTTTTCTTCAAGTTCCATCAATTCTTTACTTGGAGCTCCTTTTGAATCAGATTCCTACCAAAGGAATCACCATTCCTCCTCCAATCTTCCAAATTCCTTAGTTCAAATTTACATATGCTCAGCCATTACACTGTGATGTAATTATTGGCTACACAATTGTTTCCATATCAGTGGGATTTTATTGGAGTGGCAGAGTCCGTGAATCTTCCACTATTATCCTCTTCTTTATGTTAGTAATAAATCACTCTGTGTTTCAGCTAAATCACAGTTGCCCAACTAACTATTATATACCCTACTCTCTCTTGCAGTCAGGAGTAGGCATTGACTATGTTTCTATAAATGCCATGTGAGCAGGAGAGATGTGTACATCCGGATTACAAAGGAAATTGCTTGCACTCCACTTTCTTTTCTTTCCTTTCACACAGTCCAGAAAAATGCTTGGAACATGAAGGTAAAGACAATGAATGGTAATGAAGAAATAAGATATTAAGAATCTGAATACCGCTGTGGGTAAGTTATAGCTAACCCCCTCATGAGCTCACTTTCTGATTGTTAGAAGAGAAAGAAACAAAAATTCTGCTTGATTTCAGATTCTATATTTTAGGTTATATCTGCTTAGCTTGTACTCTATTACTATAGAAACTGGCTCCTGGAAATGGAATACCATCATCATAAAAATCAAAATATGTGACATCCACTTAGCAAATTGTAGAGTAGGTAGAGAGGAGCATCCTCAGGATAAAGAGAGGTGCCCCTGGTTATGCTGCTCAGAAATATATCCTAACTTAGGAACAGACCCCATTGCTACCAAGCTTGTAGCTTTGGGGGAATCAGATAGGAAACAATGTCATATTATTGATGTATGTTGGCTGCTACTTGAAATTTTTAGCAAAGTGCTATAAGAGATATGAGATAAAGTTAGACAAAAATGACCCATTTGCATGTAGAGATGGAAGAGAATGTAGTTCTAGTACTGTAGAGCCTGTTTGTGAATGCAATTTAATGGATTAAAATGACATCAACTTGAGGCCCTGGAGGATTGGAAAAATCAAGCGCTCTGGTCCCCAAAGAATATGATATAACACTCATCAGAGTCAGCCCAGGAGCAAAGATCAGTTTAAGATTACCAGCTTCCCAGCCAACTTCCCAAGACTTCAGTTTCAGATGGCATTAAGGTAGCTGATATTAAGTTAAAGGGAAGAGAGATGAGCAGTGTAGAGAAAAGTATAAATTATAGATGAGTGAATACAGGCTTTACGGAAATTTGTCCAAAAGAGGTCTTCAAATGGGACTACTCCACATGGAACTGACTAGAAGCAAATAGGCAAGAATCCCACTAAGGTTTTGAGGGAATTTGTTACCAAAGAAATCGCAAGTCTAGCATAACAGAGCCTATAACTGTTAAATCTCTAACACAATACTCAGTCCGCTAAAGCTGCCCAGAGTAGAATATGCTCTTTCTTACTTCCTCTGATATGGATAATGGACAGGGGAAAACCTCCCAAACATGCATAACAAAAGCCACAGGGAAAAATCAATAAGGGAGATACTTCAGAGCAGAGTGGACCAAGGAACTTACTCCACCAGCAGGAAGCTTTCACAATTCGTGCCCAGAAGAACTGAACATTCACCATGGTCTGAACACCACTTGAGCTTTCCATTCTTTACATTTCTCAAAGGGTGTTTTTTCTTTCTTTTGTTCTTGAATTAAAAAAAAAATGTTCTTGTGGTGAAATATATATAACATAAAATTTACCACTTTTTAATCATTTTAACCATTTTTAAGTATGCAATTCAGTGGCACTCAGTGCATTCACATTAGTGTGCAAGCATCACCAACCATCCACTTCCGGAACTTTCTCACCTTCCCAAACTGAAATTCTGTGATGATTAAACAGTAACTCCCCATTCCACCTCCACCATCCTGTTTTCTTTCTTTCTTTCTGAATTTGACTATTCTAAGTATTTCATGTAAGTGGAATCATACAATATTAGTCCTTTTTGTGTGTCTGACTTATTTCACTCAGCACAATGTCTTCGATGTTCATCCATGTTATTATATAATGTCAGAATTTTGTTTTTTTTTTAATTTCTTTTTATTATTTATTTATTTATTTTTTTTGAGAGAGAGAAAGAAAGAGAGTGCAGGTGCATGAGCAGCGGGGAGAGGTCAGGGGAAGGGGAGAAGCAGACTCTCCACTGAGCAGGGAACCCAATGCAATGTGATGCAGGGCTCCACACAGGGACCCTGGGGTCACGGCCTTAGCTGAAGGCAGACGCTCAACTGAATGAGCCAACCAGGTGTCCCCAGAATTTTGTTTCTTTTTATGACTGAATAATATTCCATTTATGTATTCTTGACTGGAAGCTTCCATAGGCAATTTGTCCTTTTCAGGATACCGCGACTGGCATAATGCCCTTTTCCTACTCTACCATAGTGTATTGGAATTGGGAAAGACTTACAACCTCTGTTTAGTTGATGGATTACCGATCAGAAGAGCCACTTTCAGATCTAATAGAGAGGTCTATTCCACTCTGGTCCTGGATTTTCAGCTGTATTGGATAGGATTACTAGATAGGATTTCAGACAGCTCCCTTACAGAAGGTCTGAGTGTATCTATGAGGAAAGATGAAGATAGATAGTTACCTAGGAGGCTAGAAGGGAAAACTGCCAGAGACTGCTAAGTGTCCCATAAAATATTCATTCTGTCCTAGTCTACTGATAATAGAACCCCCAGAGGCAAGCCTGGGTGGCTCAGTGGGTTAAAGCCTCTGCCTTTGGCTCCGGTCATGGTCTCAGGGTCCTGGGATCGAGCCCCGCATCAGGCTCCCTGCTTAGTAGGGAGCCCACTTCCTCCTCTCTCTCTGCCTGCCTCTCTGCCTACTTGTAATCTCTCTCTGTCTCTCTAATAAATAAATAAAATCTTAAAAAAAAAAAAAAGAACCACCAGAGTTTATCCAAGCATAGAACTTCCCAGCAAGAAACTGCATTTCCTTACCTACCTTTAAGGTAAGAGAGAGGTGACTAAATTCTGGACAACTAGATGTTAGTAGAAGTAATGTGTTAAACCTTCTAGTCATATCCATTGCATAGGAAATTACTTATATTTCACTTCCTCTCCCTTTCCCCTTCTGTAGAACCAGAACAAAGATGGGCCAAGGAACTGTTTTTCACCATGAGGACCACACTCTAGGGATAGTTAGGCAACACGCTAGGAGAAATTGTGTCCCTGAATGATTCCTTAGAGCAAAATCCCTACTAATATTGAAAAAGTTCCTATATTAGAGAGAGAAAAACTTACCATCTTGATGAAACCACTGATGCTTTGGAGTTTTTAATCTTATAGTAGCTTAATCTATACACTATGTATTATAATTAGATTATAAAAATATAGAATGATTATGGAGGAATATTTCTGATATTTAGAAATACAAGCATATTTTCATTCTAAATGTTTTCCCTACACCTTAAATTATTGATAAGTAAGGGACTGTATCTTTTTTTTTTTAAAGATTTTATTTATTCATTTGACACAGAGAGAGAGATTACAAGTAGGCAGAGGCAGGCAGAGAGAGAGAGAGAGGAGGAAGCAGGCTCCCCGCTGAGCGGGAAGCCCGATGTGGGCCTCGATCCCAGGACCCTGGGATCATGACCTCAGCGGCTTTAACCCACTGAGCCACCCAGGCGCCCAAGGGACTGTATCTTAATCTTCATATTGCTAGCATTTATCCTATTGTCTGACATGATAATCAATGAATATTTCTTTCATTAATTAATCAAATAATTTACATAGTGACACTAGCAAAGTAAGAATGGCTGTGTGATTTAAATAGCCTTTTAAATGAACATTAATCTGCTTCCTTTATCTATTAATTTTAGTTGTTTCCCTAATGTCTAGCCTTATGCGTTCTCACTTAAGGTTTGATTGAATTACTACTCATCATATCTGTCCTATCTGAATGAAAAATGCCCCTGATCCCCATTTATTTGTCCTAGAAAATTCTAATCATTTATTTTAGCAGCAAATTTAGAACAACAGAAGATGAAGTGTTTAGTAAGTGTGGAGATGGGCTTGTTAGCAGAAGATTTAAAACTTCCTTTTCATATTTTTATAGTCCCACAGCCAAATTTTCAGTGGCAAATTCCATCCCACAGTATTCCAAAATATTATGAGGTCACACAGAAATAAGTCCTCAGAAAACCTCTTCCACACAAACTTAATTTAAATAAGAAAAGCATCCAGTTCTAATTGTGATAATTATCTAAGTGGCAATACTCATTAACATGGTCTCTAACAGAATAAATAAAGAATATTTAGAGAAGCAGCAGAGGTTGGCCCACACTATTCAACACAATGGAAGGAAAAACTACTACTCATTTTCCTGTTGAGTATCAAATTTCATTTCCTCCTTCAAGCTCATTAGTACTGGATATGGTATTGTTTTCTCACAAGTGAAAAGTCAGATTGTGAAATTAAAAATTGCTATGTTAGGGAGGCATTTTAATATACTGGACAGAGCAATGAATTTGGAGTTAGAAGTCCTGAGTGCCACCGAATCCTGGCTCTGTCATTAATTTTTTTTCTTTTACTTTGGACAAGTAATCTAACCTCTCTAAGCTTCAAATTCTCACCTTTGAGATTAGCAGGATGGGCTAGATGATGACTAAGGTATTTTCTGGTTGTAGAGTTTTATAATTCTATAAATTTCCCAATCCATCCCATAACATTAAAAATTCATCTAACATATATTAGTTAAGCAATGCACTTCGTGTTAGATCAAAGTTGAAGATAAATGATGAAGATAGGCATGATTTCTGAAGTTTATAGTCAAGTGGAAAGACAGAGAACATAACAAATATTATAACACAAAATAATTAATTGCATTTATTGGAAGTGCCACTAAGATAGGTGGACAATGATATAAGATATAAAACAAACTAGTATAGTCTAGAGTGCTGGTGCATCTCCTCTGATTAAGAAATATTTAAGCCAAGACCTGAAGCAGAGCAGATATCCAGAGAGGGGGAACAGCATGAGAAAATTCCCTGTAGTGGAGGAGAGTTCTTGGCCCAGTTAAGTTGCTGAAACCAAGCTAGTGCTCCTGGAGAGCACAGAGTGAGGGAGAAAGTGGTACAAAATGAGACAGGATATTGGGGCGCCTGAGTGGCTCAGTTGGTTAAGCCTCTGCCTTAGCTCAGGTCATGATCCCAGGGTCCTGGGATCGAGCCCTGCATTGGACTCCCTGCTGCGCAGAGAGCCTGCTTCTCCCTCTCCGGCTGCTTCTCATTGCTTGTGCTCTCTCTCTCTGTGTGTGTCAAATAAATAAAATTTTTTAAAAAAAGACAGGATAGGTAGGCAAGGCCAGTTCTTTTGGAGCCTTAAACACAAACATTTTGAACTCTGTACAAAGATATACGGGAAGAGACAGGAGGGTTTTAAGTAAGGATGCAATGTGATTTTGCCTTTAAAATATCACTCTCTCCCTAAGACTGTAGGTGGTGATTGTAGCTATGAGGAAACCAGATCAGAGGCTATTGTAGCAGACAGATGAGCGATGATAGGGATTTTTTCAGAGTTCTTATAGTTAAAATGGAAATAAGTGGATAGATTTTTTATATATTAGAAGGTAGGATCTACCGAAATTGTGATTAATTTGGATCTTAGTGTTGAAGAAGTATGAGATTTCAAAGGTTATTCCATACTCTCGGGCTTCAGCTGCTAGTAGATGTGGACAGCATATACCAAGCCATATTACATCCCCTTTGGAGAAGGGGGAATAAAGATTTCAACTTGAAATAATGAGTTGTGTTTCTCATAAAACATCCAAGGAAAATGTTGAGTAGCATTTGGATACACAGGTCTAAATTTTCATAGAGGTATTTGGGATATATAATGTATATTATTTTACATATATTATTAGGACAGGAGCTGTTATGCATGTGGTTTTTTTTTTAAAGATTTTATTTATTTCACAGAGGGAGAGAGATCACAAAGAAGCAGAGAGGCAGGCAGAGAGAGAAGGGGAAGCAGGCTCCCTGCTGAGCAGAGAACCCAATGCGGGCCTCGATCCCAGGACCCTGAGATCATGACCTGAGCCGAAGGCAGAGGCTTTAACCCACTGAGCCACCCAGGCGCCCTGCATGTGGTATTTTAAATGATGAGACTGGATTGAATTGTCAAGGTAGAAAGTGTAAAAAGAAAATAAAGCAGAAAAGAAGAGAGGGAAAAGGAAATGAGAAAACGCCCAGGACAGAGCACTGAGAATATTCAACATCTAATGCTCACATCCAAGAGGAAGAAAAACCAAGAAAACTGATAAGTGATCAGAAAAGCAGCAGAGGTTGGCAGGGGTGCAGGTGGACAGAACACTTAGTGTTAAGAAGTCAAGATAAGATGGTACTTTTAGAAATGAAGTACGATTGACTATATGGAAAGCTGCTGAAAAGTCAAATAAAGGGAGGACTTAAAGTAGCTCTAATATAATTGACACAGGAATCATTGGAGAACTTAGCAGAAGTGGTTTTCATTGACCAAAGGTGAGTGGACTAAGAAATTAATAGGAGATAAGAAATGGAGATCGGTACTTTTCTAGCTGTTTATCTATAAATGGATGAAGAAAAAATGGACAGTAGCTGAAAGAGGGGAGAAAATCCAGGGTTTTTGTTTTTGTTTTTAATGATAGAAGAATGTATTTAAATGTTGATGTAAAGGACAATAAAGAAGTAGATGACGGAAGAAGAAGGGAGGGAAGAGGAGGGGAAGGGGGGAGAGGGTGGAAGGAGAGGAGAGAGAGAAGCAGAGAGAGGAGGAGGAGGAGAAAATGATGATGATGATGATGATGATAATGATAATAGGACTAGTTGGCAGGAAATGTTCCCAAAATAGTAGAAAAGAATAAGCCCATAACACAGGCAGACTTCAGTTGGAGGAGGGACAAATCCTTTAACAGAAAGGAAGGAGAAAAAAATAATAAAGATGCAGGAAGATTTATAAATTTGGAAACAAGAAGTTGCAGTGATCTCCCTCTGATGGCTTCCATTTTTTTCTTCAAAATAGAAGTTTTATCTGCTGAAATCGCTCTAAGTGAGGCAAGAGATCAGAAATTTGAAGAGAATGGAAAAGGCTTAAAATAGTAGTTTTAGAAAGTAGGAAAGACAGCTAACTAGAGAAACACAGGAATACTGCCAGCCCTTGTTGAGACAGTTAAAACTGGCAGTCATGAATCATAGAACAACGTCTCTTCTTCATTGTGCCATTGTATTTAAGTGAGTTTCATGAGCATGGAGCCAGAACTTCAAAGAGAAGGGGTTGCGAGAACTCAACCAAGGATACTTGGCTGGACAAAAGGACAAGGAAACAGTGTTTCAAAATGCTTGCAGCCACAGACCATAGAACATATGGTAGAAGTACAAGAAGTGAGGAAGGGGAGGCTGATGGGTAAAGAGAAAAAAGGTGGGACAATTAACTGGATGCCATAGGATTCTGAGTGGCAGAAGAGGTTTAATGTAAATAATTTGGAAGCAGATCTCTGAGACAAAGGAGGTTGTGGTCAGAGGATTACAAAAGTAGAGCTTTTTTAAGTGAAGCAATTCTGAGTAGTGTAAATGATCAGTATGTGGTCAAAGTAAGGGTTGATGGCAGTGAAGGTGACAAGAATGTGTCTGGTTGTGAGAAGAGTCTTCTGTCTCTACCCTTGCCTTGGTCTCTCCTGTCTTGAAATCAAAGTTTAACAAAATTTAAAGAGCTTATTTTGAAGTGATGCCAAATCATCGTGCCCAGAATGACCATATATCTAGAGGTCAGCCCTGGCTAAGGTGGAGGGAACAGTAAACTATCTGCTAGGAGTACTGACGGTTGTTCAGGGAACACTTTCTGAAGGAGGTGACGCCTGAGCTGAGTCTCACACAGTAAGTACTAGTAAGCAAGGTAAAAGATAGATGTAATGAAAAGTTTCAATTAAAAAAAAAAAGCAAGCATGTGAGAGATACTTATATATCTATTTTTTTAATTTTATTTATTTGAGAGAGAGAGAGCATGAGAGGAGGGGAGAGGCAGAGGTAGTGGGAGAAGCAGGATCCTTGCTGAACAGGGAACCTGATGTGAGACTTGATTCCAGAACTCTGAGATCATGAGCTGAGCCAAAGGCAGATGCCTAACCAACTGAGCCACCCAGGCACCCCATGTTTAAATCAATTTTTTAAATAAATTGTTTGGTTCATTCAAGGAAAGCTCTGCATTGTCTACTTTGAAAACACAAAGATATTTCAGAAAAGTTCTCATATGAGGAATATTGAATATAAAGCCTCACTGCTATATGTAGACCGATATTTGTTATATTGCAAGATTAGGGAGAGGAACAAAGGCTCTCTTGAATATCTCTGCTCACTTAGTACCTACAATAATAATTTGGTATATAGTAGGTATTCATTATCTAATTGTTGAATAAATGAATGAATAAATTCAATGACGAGTTTAAGTCCCAGTATGAATTATATTTCACAGTACTTATGAATAAAATATGACATTTTGAACTAACAGAGAAATATATGAATTTATTCCTTCAAGTAACGGTCCTACAGTCTTAGAGCACCTCCAATTTCAGAGAATTCGCTGCATTTTAAAGATAATTGGTTTTTGGACAGTTCCAGATGTTAGAAAGATCTTCCTGATACCATGTCAAAATTTCCTGACTTTAATTACCACCTTAATTCTCCTCTCACCTCTGAACACTGAAGTGATAGAGACTATGATTAATTCCTTTTTGACAAGGCACAGTTCAAACATGTCAAGGTAGCATACCACTTATCACCTTTCCTTCTACCTTCACCTAGCTTCCATGTCAAGTTTCTTTTCCCCAGGCTAAGTACAGGAATTTCTTCTTTCTTTATCCATCACTCTTTGTTAACTATCACTCACTTGGTAGGTCTCAGATTAACTACTACTTTAGTCTCAGAAAAGCCTAACATAGGAAGATTAGGTCTCCTCATTATAAACTCCTGTATCACCTTAATTTTTTGCCTCATGGCACTTTTTGATTGTATGTCTTACCTGCAAATGCAAAGTACATTAAAAGAATTGGGACCACAAGAGGGAAAGACAAACAAAATCACTATAGAGAGATTAAATGTGAATGAGACAGATAATTGTTAAATGAATAAACAATATAAAATTAGAAATGGCATAAATCTTTAAAGAAAAAAAAAAGCTCTACATAGAGAATAATATGGGAACAATGGAAAAGCCAAGGTCAGAAAGGCCTTTCTGAGAAGCTGATATTTAAGGTGAAACTCAGAGGAGTAGAATTTAGTTAGGTGAAAATTTGGGTACAGGATATTCCAGAAAGAATATCAGTGTGGGAGATGTCTCTGAGGCTTAGCATGCTAATACAGGTAGAGCAGACCTAGTGAAAAGATAACTGGGTGGGAGGAGGGAGGATTCACTGAACAGAGTGAGCATGCTATACTGTTTGATGGAAGTGTAATGTTAGGAAAACACAGAGATCTTAAAACTTTACTGGTGCAACAAAACTTGACTGATTTCATGTCTACAAAATAGGGATACTATTTATAAGCAACATAAAAATATTAAAATACAATTAATTGGATTTTTGCTTCCAGCCAAAATGGTGAAACATTAGAGTTAGTCTTTCTTCTGAATCAACTAAAAAAACCAGACAAAATATATGAAACAATGGCTTTCAAAACATTGGACATGAGATGATGAAGCATAATGAACTCTAGAAATGGGAAACAAAATCAGTTGAGTCCTACAGTTGCCATTGGTTATTCTTTTCTGAGAGTTTCTGGGCTGAGATGTGGGGAATGGGGACACAGGTAGAGCCCAGTGGTCTTCCTGAATTGGCAGGATGGAGCCGAGAGTCTGAGAGACCAAGCAGTTTCACATAGAAGAGAAAATACATAAAAAAAGAATTACAGAGATCTTCAGAGGTCTCTTTTGAGTATTTAACAGTATATGCATGTGAAAAAAAACTACCTGAAAATAGACAAAGAGCTATCCAAAAGTTAAGAGGGAACAACACAAAGTAGGCAAACAGGGCCAGGAATAGTGCCTCTTCTCACCATTCAGCCTGGAAAATATACAATTTACAGGATATTAGGAAGTGTACTCAGGAGGATCTTATGTCAGTGATGGAGGAAAATTAGCCTTAGAGTCAATGTTGTCTTGGTCCACAAAACAAAACTTAAAGTCAATATGCAAAGGAATCACTCTTTTTATGTAACGTAACTGTGACTCAGAAGAAATCGTCAGGAATACTTACAGAAATACAGAACTATCCAACACCAAAGAGGGTAAAATACAATGTCTAGTATCTAACATAAAATACCCAGGCTTGCAAGCCAATACCGTGTAAGCACATCTTTCATAAACAAAGATGAAATAAATATTTCCTCATATACACAAAAGCTGAAAGGATTTATCACTAGCAGACACAAGCTACAATAAATGTTAAAGGACTCCTTCAGGCAGAAGAAAAATGATACCATATAGAAATATAAATCTATGCAAAAAATAAAAAACATTGCAAATATAGACTAAGATGGGTAAGTATATAAGATTTTTTTCATATTATTTGAATCTTAAAAGGTATATAAGCAATTAGGACAAAAATATCAAAAATGCAATGTAGAATTTATAATATATATAGAAGTGAACTATATGACAACAGTAGCTGAAGGTTGGAGATGGGCAGAAAAAGAACTATCCATTGTAGGATTCTTACACAATATGCTAGTGGTATAAAATCTCTTGAATATAGATTGTGAAAAGTGGGAGATACATGTTGTAAATCCTAGATAATCATTAAAATAACAAAACAAGGAGTTGTTAGCTAACAGAAAAACAAAGGAGATAAAATTAAGTTATTAAAAATGCTCTATTGGGTGCCTGGGTGACTCAATTGTTAAGTGTCTGCCTTCAGCTCAGGTCATGATCCCAGGGTCCTGGAATTGAGACCTGCATCAGGCTCCCTGCTCAGAGGGAAGCCTGCTTCTCCCTCTCCCACTCCCCCTGCTTGTATTCTCTCCCTCACTGTGTGTCTCTCTGTCAAATAATAAATAAAATCTTAAAAAAATAAAATAAAAATTTAAAATGTTCCATGTATCCAAAATAATGCACAAAAGAGGTAAAAATTGGACAAAGAACATATGGGACAGATACAAAACAAAATTAATCACATTAAATTAAGATTATTTAACAATACCAATTAGTAATCTGAAATTGTCTGACTGCATAAAACAATTCTCCCCAAAAAAGCAAGAACTTACTCTACAAACCACTTAAAAACACACATGCTTTATTTATTTATTTAGTTAGTTAGTTATATCTTAAGATTTTATTTATTTATTTTTAGAGGGAGAGAGCATGAGTGCAAATAAGAGGAAGAACAGAGTATGAGGGTGAGGGAGGGGAAAGAATCTCAAGCAGACCCTTCTCTGAGTGCGGGCTTGACCTGGGGCTTGACCTGGGGCTTGATCTCATTACCCTGAGATAATGACCCTGAGATCATGACCTGAGCTAAAATCAAGAGTCAGACTTTTAACTGACTGAGCCACCCAGGTACCCCTTTTCATGTATTTTAAGGCTCCAACATGAGGAGTAAAATGTGTAGGATTTTTATGTCCTCTTGATGAAGTAACCTCTTCATCATTATTAAATGACCTCTTTTATCCATGTAACACAAAGTCTGTTAACATTTAAAAATAAATATATTGACCATCATAAAAAATTGGGACAGAAAAAATATAATCTCAATAACAAGTATCAATCAATAGTGATAATCACAATATCAAATGTAGAAAAAGCATTTAACAAAATCATACTTATGTATCTGATAAAAATTCTAAGAAAACTAGGAGTTGAAAGTAACTCCCTCAACTGAATAAAGAACATACTACAGAAAGCTGACAACAGACCTCATACTTGATGGTAAAGGCCTGCTGTCATCCCAAGATCTGGAATAAAAAATTGGCATCCTTTCTTAACATTTCAACTCAATATTACAGTGGTTCAGGAAGCTTTAGCCAGTACAATAAGGGGGGAAAAATGTAACCAGATTGGAAAGGAAGAAACAAAATAATCTTAATTCACAGAGGACATGTTCACCTGAACTGAAAATCCAATGGAATCTATAGGGAAAAAACTTACACGATTAATAAGGAAGTTAGGCAAAGTTGTAGGAGGTAAGATCAAGGAATAAATCAAGTGTGTTATTATATGTTAACAATGGACAATCAGAAATTAAAATCAGAATCTACAATCCACCAATAAAATAAAAAATAAAATACTTAGTGATAAATCTGTCCAAATGTGTTCATTGAAAACTACAAAACATATTTGAGGAAAAGTGTAAATCTGATTAAAGAAGTCTTAATTAATTAATAGCTAAATAAATTAATAGCTTAATTAATAGCTAAATAAATAGAGAGATACCACAAGTCCACAGATGGAAAGACTCAATATTGTCAAAAAGCTAATTCTTCCCAACTTAATCTATAGATTCGATGCAATCCCAATCAAAATTCCAGTAAGTTATTTTGTGGATATCTCCAAACTGCTTCTGAAGTTTATATGGAGAGGCAGAAGATCCAAAATGGCTGACACAATATTGAAGGACAAGAACAAAGCTGAAGGACTAATACTACCTGACTTCAAGACTTACAATAAAGCTACAGTAATCAGAACAGTGTGGTATCAGAGAAAGAATAGACATCTAGAGCAATGAAACAAAATAGAGAACCCAGAAATGGACCCGTGTATTATAGTCAACTGATCTTTGAGAAAAGAGCAAAGGCAATAAAATAGAATGAAGACAGTCTTTTCAACAAACAGTGTTGGAACAACTGTACTCCACATGCAAACAAGTGAATCTAGACACAGACCTTACACCCTTTACAAAAATCATTTCAAAATGGATCACAAGACTTAAAAGTAAAACACAAGCTATAAAAATCCTAGAAGAAAACCTAGTTGATCTTGAGTAGTATAAATACAACACCAAAGGCATAATTGATGAAAGAAAAAACTGAGAGTTGAAGTTCATTAAAATTTAAAATTGCTGATCTGCAAAAAATAGTAATAAGAAGATGAGAAGACAAATCTTTCACAGGGAGAAAATATTAGTAGAAGACACATCTGATAAAGGATTATTACCCAAAATACACAAAGAATTCTCAAAACTCAATAATAAGAATACAAACAACTTAAACAAAACATGCCAAAAACCTTTTAATTGACACCTCACCAAAGAAGATATATAGATGATAAATAAGCATATGAACAAATGCTCCACATCATATGTCATTAAGAAGAAGCAAATTAAAATGAGATATCATTTCATACCTATTAGAATAGCCAAATGCAGAACACTGACAACATCAAATGGTGGTAAGGATGTGGAGCAACAGAAACTCTCATTCATTGCTAGTGAGAATGCAAAGTGGTGCAGCCACTTTGGGAGACAGGTGATTTCTTATAATATTAAACATACTCTTACCATACAATCCATCAATTAAGAAGGAAGGAAGGAAGGAAGGAAAGAAGGAAGGAAGAAAGGAAGGAAGGAAGGAAAGAAGGAAGAAAAAAGAGAGACAGGAAGGAAGAAAGGAAAGATGAGGAAGGGAGATTTCCATCTATATTTTCCACCATTATGCAAATATTAATTCAAAATATATTAGAGACCTAAATGTAAAACCTACAATTACAAAACTCCTGGAAGTAAATATAGGAAAAAAGATTGTATAACCTTGGGCTAGGCAAAAATTTTTTAAGTATGACACTGAAAGCATAATCTATAAAAAGGAAAAAGTGATATATTAGAGTCCATCAAGATAAAAATAAATCTGCCCTTCTAAAGACACTGTTAAGAGAATGAAATAAGCCACAGACTCGGAGAAAATTTATCTGAAAAGGACTTGTATCTAGAATATATAAAAGATGTTCAAAACTTAATGATAAGGAAAAAATATTTCAATTAAAAATACAGAGATGCTTAGCCAAAGAATTTGTATGGTTAACAAATAAGTATAGGACAACATACTAAACACCATTAGTCATTAAGAAAAAGTAAATTAAAACTGTAATGAAATCCTACCGTGGGCCTATCAGGATGTTTAAGAATTTAAAAAAATCTATGATATTAAGAAATCAGTAAATACTGTTGGGGAAACTGAAATAGCCATACAATGAAATACTATTCACCTATTCACCAATAAAAAAGAATGATATACACTACAACATATATGAATCTCAAAATAATTATTCTGAGTAAAAGACATAAAAGAACATGCACTGCATGATTTTATTTTTACAAACATCTAGAAAATACAAGCTATATTCTCTATAGAAGAAAACAGGAGGAACTACAGCAAGGGGGTGCATCTAGAAGGGAGGACATTAAGGGATCCTCTGGCAGAGATGGATATATTCATTATCCTAATTGTGATGATGGTTTTATGGGTGTATTCATATGTCAAAATTTATCATATTGTACCCTTTATTTATTTATTTTAACATTTTATTTATCTGAGAGAGACAGACAGACAGCACAAGCAGGGTGAGGGGCAGAGAGAGAAGCAGGTTCTCCACTGAGCAGGGAGCCCGATGCGGGGCTCAATCCCAGGACCCCGAGATTATGACCTGAGCCAAAGGCAGATGCGTAATGACTGAGACACCCAGGTGCCCCTGTATCCTTTAAATAACTGCATTTGTGCAGTCTTGTTTATGTTGGCTGTACCTCAACAAGGTGCTATGCGTCTGTGCACATGCGTGTATACACAGGCAACCCCCACTTTTCAAAAGTTCATGTTATGCCAGTTCACTTTTACAGAAGACCTACGTTAGTTCCTGTTTCTGCTAACTGGCAGTAAGCCGAAGAGGACTTTTACTTTTATGGGAAAAAAGGGGGGAAGAGTAAAAATAGCATTGAGTGTTGGTTTTGCGGTGAGACATTATAGAGGCAGTGCCTGACCCAAGCAGCAAGAGGGGCACCCCTGAGCTCCTTCCCAGGGAGCTGTGCTCAGCATCTCAGCATCAAGCTGTGTCTGGGAGCATCTGTGCTTTATCTCAATTTAGTCTCCACATCCAAGATGTGTCCTAAGGCCTCAGAAAAGCCAAAGAGAGGTTATTTCTGGGTCTAGGAATGCTCAAAACATTTTCCATGTAAATGAATGCTAATTGTTTGTTTGCTGTACACCATTTTGGTTTACACTTTTCATAGAAACATTCTACTTTTGGATAGCAGGGGAAACCTGTATATAATCATATGAAATACATCATAATGCAAAATAATATTAGGTATAATGTATAATAATACATAAAATAAAAGGATGCATATATACATATATCAAGAAGATTGTGTGTGTGCGTGTGTGTGTGTGTGTGTGTGTGTGTGTGTGTAGGCATATAAGTAACTTTCTGTTGAAAGTCATTATCAGATCCATGCCTTGCTGCAATTTGGTACCTTAAATGTATAGGACTACCTCATTTTAGGAAGTTGCTTGGTGTAATAGTCTGCTTTATTGTACTTACCTACATTTACTCTTCTCTGGTTTTCTGTGTGTCCAGCTTAGTACTTTCCAGATGGCAAATACTAATTCTTGGTAGAGTTCAGTAGAAGTAACCTTCCAGAGGGAATTATTTTCCCCCTAAGGATATACAAGTTGGAACTTAACTAACAAAGAAAGGATTACTTATAAAAATCACAGTTTAATTCAAAAGTCAAAGAACCTAAACAATTTGGAAATAAAATCCAAATAGTTAAGCATTCTCTCTCACTTAAACCTTGCATCTGCCTTCACAGTTTATACTGAAGGAAATTTATTTTTATACTAAGCACGCATACATTTAGAATATATACACCCAGGAAGATCAAATAAACATGCTTTTTAAAATGGCAGAATGCAATAACTATTGGCATACTAATTAACCTTCTTCTAACCTCCAGGATCCTTTAGTCATAAAAATCTTAATACCACACAGTGACAGGGGCCACCGATTCAAACCGTTATTTGGAACAAGTTGAGGCTCTGGAAGCGACGTACCCAAAGTCCCACAGTCTGTGTGGATGTGATGTGTCCTATAAATGAGTGCTAGCCCTCTAAAAAGTGCTGCTCTCTGTCTGGCCTGTGGGCAGACAGCCCAGGTCACAAATGTACTTGTTGTTTAGAGCTTGCCAGTACACCTGATGGTAAGCGTAATCATCATCATCTCTGAACCATTTTTAGTTTAGTCTAAGATGACTCATATTGAGAAAACAGAGGCAGTTATATTTTGAAAAAACAAACCCAATCTTATCATGTTTGTAATACGCCCAGGACTGTGCCAGGTTCTAATTACTGATATAAGACACAACCACTTGAGAAATGACATAGGTTCCCATACTCTCAGAATTGACCAGAGATTGCCTAGAGAGACACTGGAAAGATTGATGGGGGCAAAGTCACAGAGATAGTTCCTGAAACTAGTACCAACAGTCTACCAGACAGTATACCAGGCCTATTAAAGATGTTGTATTATATAATCCCCACAATATTCTGTAAGGCAGCGATTAAAAACCCCATTTTACAGACTGAAAAACTGAGGCTATGCTGGTTAAGCCACTTAACCTGGTTAAGGCACTTTGTGCCAAATTCACAAAGCAACAAAGTAACAGAGTTATTATCTAAACTCAAGGTTGAAAGATTACATAGGATATCCTCTGTACTACATAACCTCCCAGACAGAAAGATCCAGCAAAGGGGAAATACTAAGTGTTTTCATTTTACTCAGGAAGTGTAATTCAGATCCAAATTCAGGTCATGTCACTGAGGACTTTCTGAAAATATGTCTTATACTGCTTTTATTTTTTGAAAATCACGAGTGCCATGATTCAGTTCCTCAAGAAAAGAATAGAATCAGAAACAATAAGTAGAATAGATTTGTAAGAAATAAATCACTCTGAGCAAACCTAATTACTTTCTTTCTTCCAACAGAATTACATGGCCAAAAGATAATGGAAGTACAAAAGACACAATATATCTTGATTACTAATATAACAGATAGTGTCTCTTAGACATTAACTTGCACAATTAATTGAAAATCGTCTCAATCTGGAATAAAAATTGACTTCATAGAAACAAAAGGGCAATGTCATAGACTGTCAGGGACCATTCTGCACCGCCTGCCTTGCCCTGTCCCAGTGGCCATTCGTCATGGTACTTGTGGGGCAGCAATTGTCTGGAATTACAAAGCAGACAAATGCTTCTGTCTAGGGTTGGTTCTGCCTAGCTAGGAGACCCAACTTGCATTAGATGGAAGTAAAAGTGGGGAGACATGGAGAAGTACACACCAGGCAAATGAATAGCAACTGTAAAACAAATCCATAATGATTCAGGAAATGAAGTGTGCAAAACCACCCGAAGGAGCCATCAGGACCTCCAGAAGGTTGTCGCTGAATTTAAACTGAGGAAAGCAATGCATCAGTCGGATTCAGCCTTAAAAACATACAGAAAGGAGCCACTGGGACAGGAAGTGAACCATGATGGATTTAGCAAGTTCAGTCACCTGCCCAAGGGCACATCTGTCACTGAGGGTTTGGAGGGAGAACTAAAGCACTAATGTGTCCGTGTCTCCTGATTTTAACCACCTGAAGTTCAAGGTCACTCCATGTAAAGATGGACACCATCAACTCACACTTCTCTACCTCCTTGCAGCTGGGCACTCGAGGCTTCCCAAGTCAATGAGATGACCTGGGGGTGGTTAGTAGTAGAAAGAGGCACAACCTCCTGTAATGAAGATAATTGGAGCCCACAGAGCAGTAAATAAAGAGAGAGATCCCTGCTTTCCTCCTAGGAACCTGGGGATTCTTTTGAAGAAGTTAGATCTTGGTTTAATCAGAAGGCATGGGAAGGGCAATGTGCAATGCACCTGTTGGGCCTCTGGCCGGGACAGAGATGGCCAGGTTTGCCAAGGTGATCACACCCTTAGACTTAGCCCAGGAGGTATCCTCATTCAGATTTTACACAGAGTGACACTTTGAGCCACTTGTTAGGACGAAAGCAAATTCCTCATGAATCATGCAGAGCAGAGAAGTCTGTGCTTGCTATTTAGAGATAAAAACTGTCCCAGGGAATAGCTTCTCATTGCCTAAACTGAAGATAGGCAAACTCACTCTAGGTCAGAAGAGGAAGCCCTCAAAATATTTTTCCATAATCTGGAGATCACTTTTGCCTCACTGAATGCGATAGAGTGAGACTACTACAGCTCCAGACCCACGCTTTTCCAAAATTATGCTAATGGGAAAGTGCCCCAAAGTGACAATACTTCTTAGGCAAGAACACGAAAGATTATTTTAGCAATTACTAGCAGCCATGTACTTTTGTACTAATCAGATGTCATTTTATGCTTGACTATAGTGTTGATGCATAAGAGCAGACATCAATGGTTTAAGAAAAATTCAGACAAAATGAAACAAACAAGGACTTTCTGTAAACCTAAAATGTTTGATAACTTTTTCTGAAAAGGCATCATTTTTCCATCTTAGCAGTAAGGTGCATCTAGCTTACATGTTCCATATACATATTGCTTGAGAAATACTGGCTTGGATCCAGGAAATGCTTAATTTGTGAAAATTTGACTCCAGGATTTTGTCTATGCCCAAAACATATCTAAAAGTGATCGCCTCCCTTTGGGTTTGTAGCCCACTATTTTTAATATCTAAGATGAAGTCTTTCCTAATTTTAACACAATCCTGCTATTGCTACTTCAATGGTCCCAGATAAACACTTTTGGACTATTTGAAATTTTTTTTCTAGAAACAATTATTTGTGTTATGTTAGTTTGCAGCAATGTTGACATTGTTCTTTTGGCGTTCCTATAGCTTTTTAAAGCACAGTATGGGGGAAGATTTTCCCGGTATAAATTTCACAAGTTGAGACGTGTCAGTTTCAGGTATCTAGTGGCAAACAGATATTCTGATGACAAAGATAGGATCCTGTTTACAAACATACATGTATTAGAAGACAGCCTAAATCTTCTTTCAAATAATACTGAATTTGGCCAACTTCTGAAACTGGAGTAGAATCTCTGAAAAATGGCTTCTTTGGAGTGTAGTTAAGGATTTAGAACCACTTGGACTATTTTCCAGGATACATGTTCTCCAAGGCTTGTATGTATCTGGGCAAAGTAAAGGTTTCTAAAGAGAAGAACCACTCTTCAGATTTTTCTTGGAGTCCATTATACTCCCGACTTGTTTTCAAACAGATCCTACTCCTCTTGAGGTCAGCACAATTTACTGAACTTACAAACATATTAAAGGAACATCTTCTAACCAGGATCACCAGTCTTCTCAGTCTAATTATAAATATAATTAGTAGGTGTTTGCACAGCTAAGCTTGATCCTGAGTTCAATAGAGCACGTTTTAAGAAATGTTTTCCTTGATATAAGAGTTGCCTTAAATATTTCATTGTTTCCTCTTGTTTAAACTGGTGTGCTCATCTTCATCTCAGGTTAAACACCCCGTGATCAGTGAATTCTTCCCTAACATGCCCTTTGCTTCTAAATCATCCTGGATTCCTTCCCATTTATCAGACTTGCAGTTACTGGTCTGCATATAAGCTTATACACCACCACTCTTGATAGTACGCAAATATCAGAGTATGGTTCTGTTCTTATTGCAGGACCAAGATCTAGCAGAGTGCTTGGAACATACTCGGCATTGAAAATACGTTGAATAAATGAATTATTTTTTTTTTTAAGATTTTATTTATTTATTTGACACACAGAGAGAGAAATCACAAGTAGGCAGAGAGGCAGGCAGAGAGAGAGGAGAGAGGAGGAAGCAGGCTCCCTGCTGAGCGGAGAGCTGGATGCGGGCCTCAATCCCAGGACCCTGAGATCATGACCTGAGCTGAAAGCAGAGGCTTTAACCCACTGAGCCACCCAGGCACCCGAATAAATGAATTATTTAATTGAAATCTTTGGAGAAACATTTGTGAAACTCTTTAAAACTCTTTGTTTTAATATTACTACACTCATAGAAAGAATTCCAACAGAGCTGTGTCTTAACTCA
This sequence comes from Ailurus styani, assembly GCA_002007465.1. Classification (NCBI taxonomy): domain Eukaryota; kingdom Metazoa; phylum Chordata; class Mammalia; order Carnivora; family Ailuridae; genus Ailurus; species Ailurus styani. The sequence goes on along the minus strand of LNAC01001013.1, from coordinate 242,913 downwards.
CTGGGTCCCATGAAAACCTTGACCTTAAAACTCACTGAAAAGCAAACACAAAACAAAAATTCAAAATAATGAGAAACTTTCTAGCCAGTGACACTTTGTAATGACATGCCACAGACATTAACAGGTCTGTTTATAATACAATTTTTCAAACGTTAGCAAAATAATTTTTGCAATGCAGTCAGCTTAATAAAAAGAAAGTTAACCAGCAAAAGAAATGCATATATATTTTTTTAGACATTAAAAACCTCTGTTTAGGAAAAATGTCCTCCTGATGATCTGCAAACTTACTTATGTATAGATTTAAAGACAAATGAGAAGAATTTAAATAAATTCTAAATAATAATAAATAAATTCTGCTCTAAATAAATTTAGATCTCCCAACCTGGACAAATTTTTATAAGAGAAAACAGAGAAAACCAGCAGATGAATTTGTTAAGTAAGTGTCAATTGTCCTTAATGAATCTTGGAGAATAAGATATGCCAAAAGATTAGAGAAGGGAAAAAATATGACCTTCATATACATAAAGAGTATATTCTGTGAATTATCGATCTATACATTTAGTAGAAATAGAAGACAAAATTCTAGGGGATATTGTTAAATAATAGTTTTAAGTACTTGGAAAATGAAGAATGGGCAAAAAAATTCTGTTTAGGTTTTGGATTATTACATATTAATGTGCCAATAGATTTAAGAATATGAAGTAGAAATTTGGCCAAATAAGGGCTATCTTTGGAGAAAATGATGCTCAAATTGCTTTATAAGAGGATTTTTTAACCTAGTGGGCATGGATTAGCTTCACAAAGTTCAAAGTTCATAACCTCCTGAAATTATGAGCAGATATTTCAAGTATGTCTAAGTACATTTTATTAGGGAGAGAGCTCATAGCTTCCTTATCTCACCTTCTAACTCGGAAAGTTAAGAACTGTTTCAGTAATGTCTAAGAATCCTAATGGCAAGTAATATTACTTAGGTGATATTGATTATTCACAGGTCATGTGGATCTCAGAAACTATAACGTTCAGAGGATTAGTTAGAACTAAGAGAACCCAAGGACCTTACAGTATTCCCTGCAGTGCATACAAATGGCTGACTGCAAAACATAGGCTGGCATTTTAGTGATATATAAGGTATACGTGGTATCACATATTTATCATCAGTAAATATACCAAACAGGGCATCTCTCATTATCCAAAAAGCTGAAGGCTTTATAAATCCCTCAACATAAAGATTCACGTCAGTGCTATTCAAACTTGGCTGTAAAGTTTCAGTATGACTGTTTTTATTAAGAAATGCATTAGTCAGGGCACCTGGGTGGCTCAGATGGTTAAGCATCTGCCTTCAGCTCAGATCATGATTCTGGAGTTCTGGGATGGAGTGCCGCATCAGGCTCCCTGCTCAGCGGGGAGCCTGTTTCTCCCTCTGCCTCTGCCTCTCTCTCTCTGTGTCTCTCATGAATAAATAAATACAAAAATTTTTTAAAAATTCATTAGTCAGGGCGCCTGGGTAGCCAGTAGGTTGAGTGCCTGACTTCATTTTGGCTCAGGTCATTATCTCAAGATGGTGATATTGAGCCTCCCGTTAGGCTCTGCGCTCAGCGGATGGTCTGCTTTTTTCCCCCTCCCTCTCCCTTTGCCCCTCTCCCCCACGTGTGCATGCTCTCTCTCTCTCTTCCCCTCCCAAAATAAATAAATAAATCTTAAAAAAAAAAGAAAAGGAACTTCATTACTGACCGCATATAGGGAAATAGAAAAACTTCTCGGTAAGAATATCACTGTGAGAGGCGCCTGGGTGGCTCAGCTGTGTAAGCGTCTACCTTGGGCTCAGGTCATAATCCCAGGGTACTGGGATAGAGCCTCATCTCTGGCTCCCTACTCAGCAGGAAGTCTGCTTCTGTCTCCCTCTCCCTCTGCCCCTCCCCTCACCCCCTGTTTGTGCTCTTTCTCTCTCAAATGAATAAAATTTAAAAAAAAAAGAGTGTCACTGAAATCATGCTGAAGATTTCGATATGTCAATTATATATTTTCTGAAGAAGACAGGGCTTATGATGGTAGGCAGGGAAATTCCGTATTTTCAGTCATCAAAGAAATTCATTATAAGTTAGAACCTCTGATTTTTTTACTGAGATATAGTTGATACGTAACATTATATTAGCATCAGATGTACAAGATAATGATTCAATATTTGTGTATATTGCATTGCATTAAGTCTAGGTAACATCCATCACTATACATCTGATTAAAGATTTAATTTTTGGGCGCCTGGGTGGCTCAGTGGGTTAAAGCCTCTGCTTTCGGCTCAGGTCATGATCTCAGGGTCCTGGGATCGAGGCCCACATCGGGCTCCCTGCTCAGCGGGGAGCCTGCTTCCCCCTCTCTCTCTCTGCCTGCCTCTCTGCCTCCTTGTGATCTCTCTCCCTCTGTGAAAGAAATAAATAAAATCTTTAAAAAAAAAAGATTTAATTTTTGCAATTACTTGGACACTGGTTAAAAATAAATCGTCCTTTTTGCCAGAGAGGAGGTGCATGGGAGGGTGGATTAAATAGGTGATGGGGATAAAAGAGTGCACTTGTTGTGATGAACACTGGGTGTTGTATGAAGTGTTAATCACTAAATTATACACCTGAATCTAATATTACATTGTATGTGAGCTAGCTGGAATTTAAATAAATTCAAACAAATGAACTAACTAAAAAACAAAACAAAAAACAAAGAATCATATTAAATAAATAAATAAATAACGTTGTCCCGAAATAAAAATTGACATGCTTAGGGTGAAAAATACAATTTACAAGTCCCTCCTATTTGACATAAATAAGGCACTTCCGAAATTCTATTTTATTTAATCATCAAAACAAATCTGTGATGGATATACTGTTATCCCCCATTTTTACAGAGGAGAAAACAAGTCTAGTGGGTAAGTAATCCACCCAAGAACACTGAATAAATATACCAAGATAGAAATTCATGTTCCTGTCAACTATTCAACTTTTTTTCCTGCTACTCATGACTTTTTAAACACTAGATTTATTGGGATATAACTTATGTTCAGTAAACTGCATCCATTCTAATACTATGGCTTAGTGAGTTCTGATAAATGTATATACCCCTGGAAAAACCACCACAATTAGGATTCCGAGGTAATAGTTGTAGGCTATTTATAGCACTCTCCTAAGTTTCCTCACATCTCTTTGTAGTCAATCCTCTGTCTACTCTAGGAAATCATTAAGATTTTTTTTTGCCCTTTTCAAATTTTACATCTTTATTGAATATAATTCACACACTGTAATTTCAGCTGTTAAAGGTGTTTAATTCAATGTCTTTAGCTTGTTCCGAGTTGTGCCACTAATACCATATTCTAGTTTTAGGACATTTTCATCACTTCAGGAAGAAACCCCTTATGCATTAGCAGTTACTGCCCATATCCACTCTTTCCCCCTGGCATTCCCATCCCCAGCCCTCAAGAAACACTAGTTTAAAGATGGGATGGGGAAGGAGACAAACCATAAGAGACTCCTAATCTCACAAAACAAACTGAGGGTTACTGGGGGGTGGAAGGGTAGGGATAGGGTGGATGGGTTATGGACATTGGGGAGGGTTTGTGCTTTGGTGAATGCTGTGAAAGATGTAAGCCTGATGATTCACAGACCTGTACCCCTGGGGCAAAGAGTAAAAAATAAAAAAATATATATATAAAAAAAAGAAACACTAGTTTACTTTTTGCCTAATCTGCACATTTCAGCGAAGTGGAATCATATGATATATGTTTTGGGGGGCCATAGTCTTCTTTGACTTTGCATAAATAAAAACTCATCCATGCTGTAGCACATATCAGTACTCCACTTCTGATTGCCAAATATTCCATTGCACAGATGTACCACATCTTATCGACCCATTCATTATTTGTTGGCCGTCGGAATTGTTTCCACTTTTTGACTCTTATGGATAATAATGCTGCTATAAACAGTCATGCATACATTTTTGTGTAGACATGTTTTAGTTTCTCTTCAGCTCTACACCTGGAGTGGGACCTCCAGTTTCCTGTCCAGCACATAAGGAGTTTGGAAGCCACCACTTCCATCCACACAACAAGGAAAAAGCTGAACAAAATGAAAACCAACAACTCTTCTTGGCTGCATCGCGGAACTGAGGTCACAGGGCAGAATACAGCCTCCCCAGTTAGAGAGACAGACAAGCAGATACAGAAAATCACAATTTAGTGAAGCAGAAACCCAAAACTGCCAGAGTCTCAGTGTGGGCAAGTTTGAAAGTTTAAAACTCCAGGAGGGCCTAGTCATAAAGGAAGTGGCCCGAACTTTTGTAAATTTTACCTCCAGAATCCTGCCAGGTTCTCACAGCGAAGACCATGGAAAACCACTCTTCTACTTCCAGCAGGGGGAGGGGCAAAGCAGCCTTTTTTAAAATACTCCAGAGAATTCTGTTCTTAAGGAGACCTGTTCTCAAGCAAAACCATTTTACCAAAGCCTAACCAGCTGGGATTTTACCAGAGCCAAACCAGCCTCGGAGGGATAGGGAAGGGAAATACCCAACTGCAACCTGTTCCATGTTTCTTTCAAGGAAAGCAAATATCCAGCTCTAGTCTCAATTAAGCTGAGGGGACTGAGAGGCACTTGTGAAAGTCATAGCCCGGGGCACAAGCTGGAAGACCAAATCACAGGCTGTGGAATGCTTACCCTCCCCCTACACCTTACCACAGTATCAGTAGGGTTGCAATGTAACTACAATGGAGGGACACAGCTGGAAGAAGTGCAGGCCTCAGCTTGTATTTAGGAAGTCGCTAGGGAAACCCAGAGATAGTAAGGGGACAATAAACTGGACATTTTGGCTTCTGATATATATGGCCAGAGCAAACAGTAATCAACCTAATCCTTAGCTGGGATTAGATGTGCATAAACCCTCATCTGAAAGGTTATTTTGCTCCGTTCCTTTTACCCAGCACATCATGTCTGGCTTTCAACTAATACCTACAAAGCATACTAGCAAAAAACACAGTGTGAAAAGACAGAGCAAGCATCTGAGTGAAAAATCTCAGATAAGGCATGAAGGGCTATTGGAATTACCAGACTGGGAATTTAAAACAACTGTGGTTAAATGTTGAGGGCTCTAATGGATAAAGTAGACAGCACGCAAGAATAGATGGGCAATGTAAGGAGAGAAATGAAAAATATCTAAGGATCAAGAGGAAATTGCTAGATATAAAAAACACTGTAATAAAAATCAAGAATTAGAAATGTTGATAGAGACTTCCAAAAATGAAATGCAAAGAGAAAAAAAAAAAAAGAAAGAAAGAGAACAGCATATCCACGACCTGTGGGACAATTACAAATGTATTAACATATACGTGAGGGGAATACCAGAAGGAGAGAAAAGTAAAGAACAGAAAAAAATATTTGCAGCATTCATGGCTGTGAATTTCCCAAAACTTATGGCAGATATCTATAGTGGATTTGTTGGGTCATATATTAACTGCATGTTTAACATTTGAGTAACTGTTAAACTATTTTCCAAAGTGACTGCACCACTTTGCATTTCCACCAGCAAGGTATGAAGGCTGCAATTTCTATACATCCTTGCCAACACATTGTTGTCTTTTTTATTATAGTAGTCCAACTAAATGTGAAGTCATACCTCATCTGCTTTTCTCCAATGCATAATAATGTAGAGTGTTTCTACGTGGGACTCTTAGTCATTTGTGTATCTTCTCTGGAAAAATATCTATTCATTTTCTTTAGCTGGTTTAGTTGTCTTATTGAGTTATAAAATCTCTTTATACTTTCTGGGTATCAGTCCCTTATCAGATTTATGATATCAGATATATGACTTATTAATATTTTCTGTAGATTGTCTTTTCATGTTCTTGATGAGATTATTTTTAGCACCTTTACAAAAATTTATTGTAGTCCAATTTATGTATATATGTAGGTTTATGTATATATGTTCTTATGCATTTTTGTCACTTGTGTTTGGTGTCATGCCAATGAAACCGTTGTCTAATTCAAGGTCAAAGAGATTTACTGCTGTTTCCTTAAGAGTTCTATAAACCTTAACTATTCAAATTATGTCTGTGATCCATTCAAGTTAAATTTTTTAAATGGTATAAGCAAGAGGACCAACTTTATTCTTTTGCATGTGAATATTCAGTTGTCTTCAGATCATTTGTTGAAAAGAATATTCTCTTCCTATTAATTTTTCCTGACATTCTTGTTGAAAATCATTTGCCCATAAATTTATTTCTGGACGATCAGTTCTAGTCCATTTATCTATGTGTCTATTTTTCTGACAGCCCACACCATCTTGATTTGAATTCAGGAAATGTTAGTACCTCAGTTTCGTTATTTTACAAAATTTTCTGGGCTACTCTATGTCCTTTAAGTTGCTATATGAATTTTTTAATCAGCTTGTCATTTTTGCAAGAAAAACAACAACAACAACAACAACAAACACTAACCAACCAAACAAAAAAACATAAACAGCTGGGATTTTGATAGAGATCACATTAAATTTGTAAATCAATTGGGGAGTACTGTCATCTTGATAATATTGTCTTTTGATGCCTGAATATGTGGGATGTCTTTCCATTTATTTAGATTTCCTTTCATTTCTTTCAACAAAGTTTTATAATTTCCAGTGCATATAAATGTTGCACTTCCTTGTAAATCTTATCTCTAAGTATTTTATTTTTATAATGTTATTTTATTTTATTTTTTAATTTTTTTTTACAATATTATTTTAAATGAAATTTTTTTCTTCATTTAATTTTCACATTGTCCATTATTAGTAATGGAATTTTAGTTGATATTTTTATAGTGATATTTTATCATGCAAATTTCCTAAACTCATTTATTAGCTCTAACAGTTTTTAGGTGGATTCCTTAGGATTTTCTATATACCTGATCATGTATCTACAAAAGGTGATCATATCCGTCTTCCTTTATAGTTTGTATACATTTATTTCATTTTCTTGGTTATTTTCCCTGACTAGAAACTCTAAAGCATAATAGCATAATGTTTATTAAAAGTGGGAGGACAGAGGTTCCTGGGTGGCTCAACTGGTTGAGTGTCTGACTCTTGACTTTGGCTCCGGTTGTGATCTCAGAGTCCTGAGATTGAGCCCCACTTTGGGCTCTGCACTGGGCATGGGGCCTGGTTAGGATTTCCTCTCTCTCTTTCCCTCTGCCTTTCCCCTGCCCTCTCTCTCTCTTAAAAAAAAAAAAAAAAAAGTGGCAGTTCGGACAACTTTGTCATGGTTCTGATTTTAGGAAAAGAACATTCTGTCTTTCATATAATGTTAGTAGTAGGTTTGTTGTAGATTCCCTTAATTGGGTTAAGATAGTTCCCTTTATTCCAAAACTGTTGATGGATTGTTTTGATTTGTTTTGTGCTATGTTTTGCCATGATGAAGTACTAGATTTTATCAAATACTTTTTGTGTCTATCGTGGTGTGTCATGTGTTTTTGATTTTTATCCTATTAATATGATGTATCACATTGACCGATTTTTGTATGATAAACCAAATTTTCATTTCTTGGATAAATCTATGTTTGTCTGTTTTAGGATTTCATATACATTTAATCATTTAGTATGGTTTTTTTTCCTGTTCTTCAGAGCAGCATAATATTCTTGAGATTCGGGCGCCTGGGTGGCTCAGTGGGTTAAAGCCTCTGCTTTTGGCTCAGGTCATGATCTCAGGGTCCTGGGATCGAGGCCCACATCTGGCTCCCTGCTCAGCGGGGAGCCTGCTTTTCCCCATCTCTCTCTGCCTGCCTCTCTGCCTTCTTGTGGTCTCTCTCCCTCTGTGAAATAAAAAAATAAAATCTTTAAAAAAAAAATTCTTGAGATTCATCAATGCTCTTTCATGTATCAGTAGTTCATTTATTTNATCGGTCTCCTACTCCTCCGCCATCTTGCCGCTCCCCTCATCCATTACCTATTAATGGACATTTGGTTTGCTTTTCAATTTTGGCTAGAATGAATAAAACTGCTATAAATATTTGTGTATAAGTCTCTGTGTAAATATTCACCTTCATTTACCCTGGGTAAATATCTAGGAGTGCAATTTCCAGATCATATTGTATATGGAAGTTTACCTCAAGAAGAAACTGATAAATTTTAATCCAGTGCAGTCATGCCATTTTAAATCTTCATCAACAATGTATGAAGTTCAGTTGTTCTACAACTTTCGCAACGTGTTTTATTGTCAGTCTTTTTTTTTTTTAGTAGTCCTAATGGACATACATGTTCAACATCTTTCCATGTGCTTTTTATCCATGTCACTCACTTAGTTTCTTTTCTAAAGTGTTCAAGTTGTGTTTCCTCTTTTGTTTTTTTTTTCCTTTGGATTCAAATTATTTTTCACATATATGTACAATAAATATTTTTTCCCATTCTGCTCATTCTGCAGATTCATTTTCTTAATGATGTCTTTATAACCAAATGCTTTAATTTTTATAAAGTTCAATTAATTATATAGTTAAGGTTTATGATTTTCATAATTCTGATTAAGAGACTTTTCACTATGGGTGTCTGGGTGGCTCAGTTGGTTGAGTGTCTGACTCTTGACTTTGGCTCAAGAGTTGTGATCTCAGGGTCCTGGGATAGAGCCCCAAGCATAGGGCTCCTGGTCAGCAAGGAGTCTGCTTCTCCCTCTCTCTCTGCCTGCCTCTTCCCCTGCTTGTGGTAATCTGTTCTCTCTCTCTTTCTCTCTCTGTCAAATAAATAAATTAAAAAAATCTTTTAAAAAAGAAAAGAAAAGAAAGAAACTTTATCTATTCTAGGCCTTCAGATTTTTCTTCTATGTTTTGCTTTGGAAATTTTATAATTTTAGCATTTACACTTAGGTTTATTATTTATGCTAAATTAATTTTGTGTATGGCAGGGGATTATGGTAGATGTTCATTTTCTAAAATATGGAATCTATTGTTCTAGCATCATCTGCTTAAAATACATTATTTGGTTTTTTTTTCNGTGTATGGCAGGGGATTATGGTAGATGTTCATTTTCTAAAATATGGAATCTATTGTTCTAGCATCATCTGCTTAAAAGACATTATTTGTTGAAAGTCAATTGACCATGTGTACATGAGGTATTTCCTAGACTTATTATTCTATTGCAGAAAAATTAGCTGAAAATATCCCAAATATCTTGNCCAATGCGGGCCTCGATCCCAGGACCCTGAGATCATGACCTGAGCCGAAGGCAGAGGCTTTAACCCACTGAGCCACCCAGGCACCCAAGACATTATTTGTTGAAAGTCAATTGACCATGTGTACATGAGGTATTTCCTAGACTTATTATTCTATTGCAGAAAAATTAGCTGAAAATATCCCAAATATCTTGAAAAACATTTATTATGCTGATAATGTCTTCTGCTATCTCTATGTCACTGTTGAGCTCACATAATAAACTTATAGTTTCATCTCAAGAATTTACATTAGCTTTTTTTGTTTTGTTTTCATTCTTCTGATGGTATCTTCTGTTTACTATATATTTACTTCATATATAGCATCTTTTGATGCTCTTTATTAATTTCTTTAGATCTGAGTTGTCATATGTTGTCATTTCTCTTCAGTCTGAAAAAATATCAGGACCTTTTAAGAGTACATTTCCACTACTCCCTCATCCTGGTACTGTGTTGTTTTATGTATTATGTCTATATACATTATAAACTTCAGAATACAATGTTATAGGGTTAGCTTTAAATAACCATAGTCTTTTAAAGAAATTAAGAAAGGAAAACACCAGCAAAATTGAATATAGACCATTAGGAATTGCAGATGTAAGACACTCAGTAAACTAAACAGCATGAACACAGAGAAAATGCTCTCTTGGCTATACCACAGTCAAACTGTAGTTTCTTTGCTTCTAGATTCCTCTCTAATTTTCAACTGCTCTTCCAACCTTAGGCTTTTCCTCTAAAAACAAAACAAAACAAAAAAAACCCAAACCAAACAAACAAACAAAAAAACCCCTCCAGCTTTCTGATCTACACAGTGTTGAGAATGCACTCAGCTTAAAAAGCAGCAAACAAGGAAATTGTCCTGTTTCATTCTTCTGCACATAGCTGTCCAATTTTCCCAACACCATTTATTGAAGAGACACCCAAAGAACAAATAATCCAATCAAGAAATGGGCAGAAGACATGAACAGACATTTCTGCAAAGAAGACATCCAAATTGCCAACAGACAGGTGAAAAAGTGCTCAACATTACTTGGCATCAAGGAAATACAAATCAAAACCACAGTGAGATACCACCTCACCACCAGTCAGCATGGCTAAAATTAACCAGCCAGGAAACAACAGGTATTGGTGAGGATGTGGAGAAAGGGGAACCCTCCTACACGGTTCGTGGGAATGCAAGCTGGTACAGCCACTCTGGAAAAACAGTATGGAGGTTCCTCAAAAAGTTGAAAATAGTGCCACCCTACGACCCAGCAATTGCACTACTGGGAATTTACCCTAAAGATACAAATGTAGTGATCCGAAGGAACACATGCACCCCAATGTTTATAGCAGCAATGTCACAATAGCCAAACTATGGAAAAAGCCTAGATGTCCATCAACAGATAAATGGATAAAGAAGATGTGGTATACACACACACACACACACACACACACACACACACACACACACACACACAGGAATACTATACAGCCATCAAAAAATGAAATCTTGCCATTTGCAATGATGTGTATGGAACTAGACGATATTAGGCTAAGTGAAATAAGTCAATTAGAGAAATACAATTATCATATGATCTCACTGATATGAGGAATTAGAGAAACAAGACAGAAGATCATAGGGGAAGGGAGAGAAAACCAAAACAAGATGAAACCAGAGAGGGAGACAAACCATAAGATACCCTTAATCTCACGAAATGAACTGAGGGTTGCTGGAGGGGTCGGGAGTAGGAGGGATGGGGTGGCTGGACACTGGGGAGGGTATGTGCTATGGTGAATTCTGTGAATTGTGTAAGACTGATGAATCACAGACCTGTACCTCTGAAACAAATAATATAGTATATGTTGATTTTTAAAAAAAGCAGCAAACACAGGTCTTACCTCATCTTTAGCCAAATCTTTTAAGTGTAGATTATTCTCGGATCTCTGGCAACATTTTTGCCAGTCCCCCTCGTAGGTGAGGTCTAGCTATCAACCTGGTATTCGGGCAATTTATGGTCAAAATTTGGCGGTATACTCCTGAAATTCTGTCACTATCAGGTTATCTCCACCTGTTATTGTAGTTATAAGCACTATTGTCTGGTATCTTGAGCTAGTAAGCCTACAATTTCCTGCTGCCCTTGTCTGTAAGCATAGTGGGTGTTGGAGAGTGCCTTTTGTCAGAAAATTGCTACATTTTTTTTTTTAAAAGTAAACTCCACGGGCTTCTGTTTTTGTAATGTCTTCTGGGAATTTTATTTATTTATTTATTTATTTATTTATTTATTTATTTATTTATAAGATTTTATTTATTTATTTGACAGAGAGAGAGAGTGTGAGAGAGAACACAAGCATGGGGAGAGGGAGAAGCATGCTTCCCACTGAGCCAAGAGCCTGATGTGGGGCTTGATCCCAGGACCCTGGGATCATGACCTGAGTCAAAGGCAGATACTTAATGACCGAGCCACCCAGGTGCCCCTCTTGTGGGAATTTAAACAATCAACTTTGGTATTTGGTCCAGTTTGTATACTCCATATATGTTTATATAAGTTGCTAAGTGTAACTCCAGGTATTCATCAAGCTTTCATGTTATCTGGTTGAACATTATCAATATACTGATGTGTGGTTAAATATTACTCGCCCAAGCAATCTTTCCATGGTGTTTTAACATGGTCCTTTTATGTGCTTCAAAAGCACCTGTGCCCTTCTTTAATGCTTATCTCTTTTAATATTACTTCAATATATATTGTTTTCCTGAGGATATAAGCACCAAGGAAGAAGCATTATTCTTGTTTTGTGCAACACTGTATGTATGGCCAGCATACAGCATGGTGCTTGGAATATAATGTCTGCTAAATGCATGTTGACCGAGTGAATAAAATAAAACCTCTGGTGAACCATGTGTAAAACCCAAAGTTAAAATGATCTCTAGTCTTAATGAAGCAATTCCAACAAACATCAGTGGTATAAAAACTTCTGACTTTAAATCACATTGGAAAGTAAACACACAAACAAAATCCCAAAAGAACAAAGATTAAATGAACTGGCTAAATACAGTGATGATTATTTTTTTAAACTTTGAAAAAAAAATCAACACAGAAGTTGAGACATACTTAGGAATTTGCAGTTAGGAATAAGTAAGGAATGGAAATAAGAAGATAAAACAAAACTAAACTTTTTGGGAAGAGACAAACATTTAATAAGAATGAACTTCTTGTGCTTTCACAGAAACAGACCATAATCTGAACCAGGAAAATTTGGAAATGTTTTCTGGACAGCTATAGAATATGATCACAAGAATTCAGTTAACAATATTCTTGTAATGACTACAGAAAATTGGTGGGATAGGCCTGGAGGGCAAAAGTGCTACTTGCTTAGGATAAAAACAGTAAAATCAGAGGAAAGCATAATCAGAACTAGTAGCTACCCAAATTAAAATGATATGGTTATTTTGAAATTCTATCTTATCTTAAAATAAAATTCTATCTTATTTGCCTACAGCAGCAATCTTAGTGTTCCTTACAAGAGTATGTCAATCCATTTTTGTGTGGGTTAACTCTATCCCTTTGACACTTTGGTAAGAGACATAAGCCCACAGCAGCCGTCCCACCCTTTACTGCTGAAAAAAAAAATCTGAAATCACTGCTCTGTACTTTTGCCAAACTAGGTAATCCAATACTAAATGAAAAGCTGTATGGTATAATAGAAGGAGCAATGGGAAAGGAAATGAGAAGATCTGTCCTTAATGAACTGTGTGACATGGAGTATTTCACTCAAATGCAAGACATCAGTGCTCTCATTAGCTAAGCAAGGAGACTCAACAAGGTGGGATCTAAGATATATTCTACATTTTATAATTTCCTAATTTGTCATTCAAGTAATTTTCCACATCAAGATCAACCTGTCATCATGAACTAAAACTTTACTGAAAAGATAAGTATTAGAATTAATTTTACAAATTATCAGGTGGTAAATAGTATCTTGCAGTCCTTAATGCAGGATTACATTGCATTGCATTTATTCATTAATCCAATAAATTCTTACTACATGTTTGTTATGTTCCTTTCTACTATATTAGGCTATAGATATAAAATGGTGATCAACAAATTTCAAGTCCTCAATTAAATCATAAAGAAATAAAGGAGACAGGTCAACAGAAAAGTGTGCCATAATTTGAATAAATGCAAAGTATTCTGGGAGCATGAAAGAAAATTACTTCACCTGGTTTTTAGAAAATTAGGGAAAGTGTTTCAAGGTAGATGATACATATGAAATTGTGCTATGGGGAAATTTACAGATGCCACCAGACAACCCCTAATTTCAAAGTGATGTGGTTTTGTTTTGTTTTTTAAAGATTTTATTTATTTATTTGACAGAGAGAGATTACAAGTAGGCAGAGAGGAGGAAGCAGGCTCCCTGCTGAGCAGAGAGCCCAATGCGGGCCTCGATCCCAGGACCCTGAGATCATGACCTGAGCCGAAGGCAGAGGCTTTAACCCACTGAGCCACCCAGGCGCCCAGTGATGTGGTTTTGAACAGAAGACAAAACATAGGTAAATGAAGTATTGGATGAAAAGTAACAAGTGACATAAAAAGTTACCTACACAGATTTTCATAATTTTAAAAGAAGTGGAAACTTCCTCCAACTAAAGAAGCCAAGGACATCTTCATGGAAACTGTGACATATCAGCTGGTATTAAAAAGACAAGGGAAAGCATTACAGAAAGAAGAGATTTAATAAGTCTAAATTTCCAAAGCTAAGGAGTAGCCAACAATGTCACTTACCAAATCCTAGGGAAATAGGGAATGGAAATACCAAGGCTTACGTATGGCAGGGGGAGGGGGTTGAGTATGTCCTTTAAATAACAGATGCATTCATATTCAGAGACAAATGATATCCCCAAGGTTCGTTCACTCTCTGTCCCTTGACTCTCATGATCTCTGATCTATGAATGATAACCTGATGTGCTTTTTTTGCTATAGGCATCCCTAAACTAACATCTTTAAACCTTAGCAATGCAGATAAAAAATCATTTCTCTTTGTCTCTTAACATTCATATGTAAACTGTACTGAAGAACTCTAGCGTTTTTTTGTTCATTACTCAGACAAATCACCAGGAAGTATAAAATGGGTTACAATACTCAGCCAGTCCTGTCTGTAACCTTATGGTCAGAGGATGGAGAATGCACTGTGACTGATGGTCCCTTTAGTACTGGGAAGAACTGAGGAAAAGTAGCCCTCTAATGGGACAGGGATTCTGGGTAAACAAATGACTTCCACACTACTGTTCCTGTCCTGAGTAGCCGAGGGGGAGAAAAAATTATAAAAAGCCTTTTATTCCCCCTTGCTATATGTAAAAGTACGTACTGTCATGTCAGTGCTTGATAAATATTTACTGATTTTAAAAGAAACATACTAATGGCTCCCCTAAGTGTCCAGCATTCAATAACATTTCAGTACGCAACCCCACCAAAACAAAATATTTAGGAATTATATTTCAAAACATATAGCCCTCACCCCATCAGCAAATGCAAACACATTCCAGAAGTAAAAGAATGGTTTAAATTCCATAAATAAAAGGGGAGATGATGTTGAAAATTAGAGCTTTTGAATGAGAACCATTCAAAATACTAAAGAACTTGATTCAAGGATTTTTAAAAGGTTTTTTACAAAGTAAAACTAAACTCTTAATTTTCTTGAATCCAGCAATGGTATCTACTAAGGTAATAGAATCAATCCGTGGTGTTGATCACAGGATATTCGTCAGCAAACGCAGTTATCCTGAAAAGAGAAAGAAAACAGTCCTTCAAGAAATTAAACGAGGTATCCCCAGAGCTCGTGCTCTTGGGTAACAGGAAGCCCTCACTGAGTTTCACATCCTTATATCAGCGTCCCTTACAACAAGCTTAACTGGGTCAGCTGTATGGATTCTTTCGAATAATGAGAAAGCAGAGAACTCCCAGGTGGCGAAGCCTAATGATAACCCCGAGGAAGGACAAAAGAAAACCCAACAATGAGTGAAGAGACACAGGAGAATTGAAAAAAGCAAAGTAGCCTGAGGGTGGGGGAATGGTACCCAGAGGGTTAAGAGATGCTAAGTCACAATATTTGTTCATGTGCAAGAGGCAGACCCAGGTTCAGTTATTTAACCGGAAATTCTTTAACCTTCTCTGTTGGCTTCCCTCCACAGAGCTCAAAATCAAGGAGCTTCTCATCAGATGTTCCTCTCCTACTTATTCAACTGAGAGAAACGAAACATCTGTCCACACCAAAGACTGGCACGTGAATGTTATAGTAGCTTTATTCATGATAGCCCCAAATTAGAAACAACCCCAGTATCCATCAAGGAGGGAAGGGATG
The DNA here is from genome assembly GCA_002007465.1 of Ailurus styani. Lineage (NCBI taxonomy): Eukaryota > Metazoa > Chordata > Mammalia > Carnivora > Ailuridae > Ailurus > Ailurus styani. Next base: position 227,378 of record LNAC01001013.1, on the reverse strand, counting down.
ACCAAAATATGAGACATCGATACGAGAGGAACCTACTCATCAATTCAAAGGAACAAACCATCAGTGGATCCAAAAACTTGGACAAATCTCAAAATCATTGTACCGGACAAAAGAAATTTGACACAAATGAAGATATACATCGTGATATATTAACATAAAAATTCAGATGCAAGGTAAAAATTCAAGTTGGTCCAGGGTGATAAAAACCAGACCAGTAGCTGTCTGGGAACAGAGATGGTGGGAACATGAAATGCAAAGGGTCCAAAGAAGCTTTCAGGGGTGATGAGAATATCCTGTGTTGGATGTCAGTGGTGGTTTAGACATGTATACATCTGCCAAAAGTTTATCTAATTGTGTACTTTAAATAGATGCTGGTTATTCTTCCTAAATTCTCCCTCGATAAAATCACTAAAAAACAAGGTTTTTGAAAAGTTTAAGAACTTTTTTTTTTAAGATTTTATTTATTTATTTGACACACAGAGAGAGATTACAAGTAGGCAGAGAGGCAGGCAGAGAGAGAGGAGAGAGGAGGAAGCAGGCTCCCCGCTGAGCAGAGAGCCCGATGTGGGCCTCGATCCCAGGACCCTGGGATCATGACCTGAGCTGAAGGTGGAGGCTTTAACCCACTGAGCCACCCAGGCACCCAAGTTTAAGAACTTTTAAAGCAAGGCCCTGTTTGATGCCTAGTTACTAGACATGTTAAGTAGCTGGGTTTTTTGTTTTGTTTTTTCCTGAACAGTATTTTTTTTTTTAAAGATTTTATTTATTTATTTGACACACAGAGAGAGATCACAAGTAGGCAGAGAGGCAGGCAGAGAGAGGGGAGGAAGCAGGCTCCCTGCCGAGCAGAGAGCCCGATGCGGGCCTCGATCCCAGGACCCTGAGATCATGACCTGAGCCGAAGGCGGAGGCTTTAACCCACTGAGCCACCCAGGCGCCCCTGAACAGTATTTTTGAGAGGATTATTTTAATTCAAGACTTTGTAAAGGCCAAAAAGTAGTAACTTCTAAGAACCTAAAGAGGAAAAAACAGACAAGTATTGATCACTTATTAAATATAAACATTTTGCTCACGCTGCATCATTTATTTCAATGTAACAAATAGAATTTAATCCATATTGTAAGTGAAAAAAAACCCAAGGCTCAGAAAGTTCATTGAATTTCCTCTGGCTTTCACATCATGTCAGAGTGCCTCATATTCATATGTAAGATTTGCTTACTTAACATAGTGAGAGAGACATTACATTCAGTAAAATGTATCCATTTGAAGTGCACATTCCAGTAAGATTTAATCAGTGTATCTAGTCATGCGATCACTATAACAAGCAACATACAAAATATTTTCATCACATCAACCTGGTTCATCACTTACCTGCGTTCTCTCACGATAGAATAGTTTGCAGTGTCTTATATGTAAAATTTTATATTTCTATATTGAATATAAGCTTTTTTATTCAAAAAGAATATGAGTAGAATCATACTCTTTTGTGTCTGGCTTCTATAATTCAATGTGATACTTTCATGATTATTACATATTACTATGTGTATAAGCAACTTGTCCTTTTAAATTATTGAATTATAATCCATCATAGAGATATACTGCATTTTTAATCTAGTCACCAGTTGGTTGATATTTAGATTGGTTCTATTCCCAGTTTAGGACTATTACAAATAAAGCTCTTATGAAAATTTGAGTATAAATCCCTATCTGTACATGTTTTTTTTATTTTTATTCCCTCTGCAAGAGCTGGGCTATATTAGAAGATGTATGTTCGACTTTATAAGAAATTGCCAAATGGTTTTCCAAAGTGGTTGTATTATTTTATGTTTCCACCAGCAGTAAAGAAGAACTTCAGTTGTTCTATGTCCTGCAAATATTTGGTATTGTCATTAAAACAACAAAATGTAGCCATTCTAGTGAATGTCTCATTTTGGTCCTGGTTTGCATTTCCCTAGAGTTGAGTACTCCTTACGTGCTTATTGGCCATTTGTTTAGCTTCTTTTTGCCCATTTTTGTATTGGCTTGTTTTTCTTCTTATTGTGTTGTAAGAGTTCCTCATGTATTGTGGGTAAAAGCCCTCTGCCAGATACACGTTTTGTAAATATTTTCTCACAATATATGCTTGCCTTTTCATTTTCTTGACGTCTTTTGGACAGCAAAAGTTTTAAGTTTTGCTAAAGTTTGAGTTATCAATTTTAAGGAATTATAATTTTTGTGTATTAAATAAGAAATATTTGCCTACTCTTCTTTTTCAAGGATTTACTCTTTTATTTTCTTCTATAAATTTTGTAGTTTAGATTTTACATTCATGTCTATCATCTATTTCAGTTTCATCTCATCTGCATGGTATATTCATTTTTTACCCACATGTTCAGTTATTCTAGCACCATTATTTATTTATTTTTAAAGATTTATTTATTTATTTATTTATTTGAGAGAGAGTGAGTGAGAGAGCACAAGTAGAGGGAGGGGCAGAGGAAGAGGGAGAAGCAGGCTCCCCTCCGATCAGGGAGTATGAGGGACTGGATCCCAGGAGGCTGGGATCATGACCAGAGGCCTAAGGGTAGATACTTAACTGACTGAACTGCCCAGGTGTCCCTCTAGAACCATTTTAAAAAAACATATTCCCATTCAACTATAATGGCATCTTTGTCCAAAATTTACTATATATATCTGTATCTATCTTGGATACTCTATTATTTTCCACTGATCTTTCTACCAATATCATGTGTCTTGACTAAAAGAGCTTTATAATGTCTTTAAATCAGGTTGTATAAGTTTGATTTTTTTCTTTTTAAAATTGCTTTGACTAATGTGGGTCATCGAATTTCCATACAAATTTTAGAATCTGCTTGTCAATTTCACTACAAAATAAGCTTGCTACAATTTTTATTGTGATCTAATTGAACCATTAGATTGATTTAGGGAAAATTCATATTTCAACAAGAGTTCAGCCTTCCAATTAGCAAATGTACCTTATCTTTCCATTTTCTCTGGTCTCATTAAATTTCTTTCAGCAATGTTTTACAGTTCTCATTGCAGAGGTCTTGCACACTTCAAATTTATCCCTAAGATTTCGTGGTTTTGATGCTCTTAAAAACAAATCGTATTTTTTCTTTTGTGTTCCAATTTTCTGTTATTTTATAGAAATGCTAGTGATTTTTTATATGTTGACCTTATATGCTGACTTTACTAAATTCACTTACAGTTTTAGCTGTTTGTTTGCATATGCCTGAGAAGTTTCTACATAGATGATCCTGCCATCTGCAAATTAAACAGTTTTGTTTCTTGTCCATTTGGACAAAAAGTTGCCTTTTTGTTTTTGTTTTGCCTTTTTTCACTGGTTTCTTTTTATATATTGTTTGATTCAGTTTGATAATATTGTTAAGGATTCATATGCTTTAAAAAACATGCAACATTAAGTTAGATACACACTCACTCAAGACAATTTATTACATTCTTCCTTGTGATATTGACATGGCATCAGATGTTTTTAGATGTGACTAAGGCAACAATTTGTTGAGGATTCATTTTGCTTGAGTTTAATGGTAAATAATTCTGTAGTTACTTACTTTACTGTAAGCTCTCCTGAGGCAGAGATATCCCTCTGTCCACAGTGCCAATAAACTCAACTTTGTGACCTGGCTAAAGTGTCTATTATGATGTGATCTTATTCTAACTTCGGTAGAAATGTATATAAAGGAGGGAAAGGTTTGAAGTGCATGGAGCCGAAAACTTGTATGTTAAAAAATTTTTTCCAAATAGACATATTTAGCACACAATATGTTGCTACTTCCTAATTATGTGACATTGAGCATGTTCTCATGAACTTTGATCTCCTTCTTTATAAAATGGAGATAAAAATATGTTGTATATAAATAAGTTATATATAATACATATTATATATAAACTTGAGAGAGTGATATTTTTATCTCCATGCCATTGATATGCCATTGGAAAAAATACATATATATGGCATTTATCACTGTGCTTTGAATTATGCTGGCTATTGTTATGTGACAGGACAAAGATATTAAACTATAAGTAACACAATCCCTTCTCCCTCCTTTTCTATAAAGTATGGTTTCTGATAAAAATAACTTAGGTTTGGCGAGCTGGTAGAAGAGGATACAGACTGAGGGAGCCAAATCCCAGAAAGCGTAGACTCAGAGGAAGAGTTAAAAAAGAGGAAGAAATGTGTGTACCTGTAAGGAGCCTGACATTTGAGGGATAATGATAATGGACAGGTAGGATTCTTAGAAAGTTCTGTGTTTGATGTACCATCTAATCCTTTTCTCAATGTCCTCAAAAGACCCTTGATAAAGATATACACTCCTTTTGGGGGGTAGATCTGTTTATTTTTAGTGTGACTTTGTGATGAGGTTGGCCTTAAGGCAGGAACTGAAAAGTACAAATGTATTTAATTTGCAGCCATAATCGATTTCACTAAAACAGAAGAGTCACTGCAAGGCTGAAGGAAAGAAAGCACTGGAGAAATCAGGAAAAAGGGGCCTGGATACACGGGACTTCAATAAATCAAATAAGCAGTAATATTAGAAAATATTTAAGCAGGTAGGATCTGGGAACAGATCCTAGACAGTCCTGAAGCCAAGGGTGATTTGTTAAAAAGCCACAAATATGATGTTTGGAGACTTTATTTCCTTTTCATTCCAGGGTGTCTCCCGAGATGTTTAGAAACTCAAGATTCTTGAAGAAGCTATCAAAAGAACAGAAGACAAAAATACTAGCCACCAATCACTTAGAAAAAGATAAACTGTGACCAGAGAGAATTTACAAACTCCAAAGTCCTGTCTCCAGACAGTTTCATGCTTAAATTTTTTTCAGTGACACATTGGAAAGCTTTCCCTGGTAAATCTATCCAAGACTGGGAAATAAATCAGGGTTGTTTACCAAAGTAGACGTGCAAAGATTGGATGTGATAAAGAAACCTGTGTGGATGATAGTCAAAGCACACTGGTTCCCGTTACACTGGATTTTGAAGTTCTTATAAAACCTACATGTTTGGGATGCCTGGGTGGCTCAGTTGGTTATGCAACTGCCTTTGTCTCAGGTCATGACCCCAGGGTCCTGGGATGGAGTCCTGCATCAGGCTCCCTGCTCTGTTTCTCTCTATGCCTGCCGCTCCCCCTGCTTGTGCTTGCTCTCTCTCTGTCAAAAGAATAAATAAAATCTTTAAAAAAAACCACCTATATATTTTTGGAGGATGATGCTCACTTTCATATGGATAGCACATACCAAAGAAAGAAAAACTGAAGAAGAATTAATAATGGCAAACATCAGCTTTTAGCACCCACTGTGGGTGACTTATTTTCCATACTCTATTGTCAATCATCATAGTAATCATGAAGACTAAGAGTTATAATGTACATATTACATATAAAAAGAAACCTGAGTTTATTTTAAATAGAGCTAAAATGATCTATGTAAGTTTATAGGCATTAATGAGACACTATTCAGATCCAGATCTGCTTGACTCGAAATCCCATGTTCTTCTCAGCTACCAGCTGTAGGGATGGTCAACGTACTGGACTCCTTTGAAAGAACCCTAATTGCCTTCCCCTTGCAACACATACATTCCTAGTTGGTCCATATTGGTTCTTCTAGAAGTCTGTTTTTTAAGACTATGATTCATTTCACTACTTCATGCTCACTACCGGCTCTCCTTCCGGCCAGGGTCTATTGGTCCATGGGTAGCCACCTGATAAAAGCTGACCTATTTATAGTCTTTCTCTGGCTTTGCAAAATTAATGACAAATAAGTAGAATTAAGAGCAACATGTATGACTTTGTAAGCTGGGGAGCAGAGGACACCAAACTGTAGAGAAAGAGAAGAAACATGTATAAAGAAACATCGAGGTGACAGAGAGAGATATTTGCCTGGGTTCTTAATAGTTTCTATTCCCAGAACTCAATTCCAGTCTTCCTGTGGCCCAGCCACATTCTTCCTGTTGAGTACCACGATGTTCCCTTGTTCCATTATGATTTGTTGTCCTGTTTTGCTTCAGTTAGCTCTAGCTGGCTTTCTTTACTTGCAATCCAAAATTTCTAACACTAAATATGCCAGAGTTGGTTTTCATCAGAAGGATAAACAGATAAGATTTCACTGGCCTCAAAGATCAAGTTGACCCAAGGGCTGTGTCTTTCTTACAAAGACCTGCGTAGATCTCTAACTCTGTAATTCTCTCCGTGAGACCTCTGAGACCACACATTCAGCTTCACCCTCATGCTGAGCATGAAATCTCTTTCTAGGCAACAGAGATTTTTAAACACCTATACCAGTCAAGCAAATGAGTTACCATTAAGACCCACCCAAACTTTGGATCAAACAGACCTGAACATAAATCCCAGGTGCTAGTTTCCTGAGCAATCTTGGGGAAAAAAAATCACTTAGTTTCACTAAATCATAGAGTTTTTTATTTTTATTTATTTTTATTTTTTTTAATTTTTTTAAAAGATTTTATTTATTTATTTCACAGAGGGAGAGAGATCACAAGGAGGCAGAGAGGCAGGCAGAGAGAGATGGGGGGAAGCAGGCTCCCCGCTGAGCAGGGAGCCCGATGCGGGCCTCGATCCCAGGACCCTGGGATCATGACCTGAGCCGAAAGCAGAGGCTTTAACCCACTGAGCCACCCAGGCGCCCTAAATCATAGAGTTTTTTAAAATGGAGATAATGTATCTCAAATTGTGGTTGTTTGGCATATAGTAGGCACTCAATAAATACTACTTGTAGATCGCTGCAATTCTGACCTTACTATCCTACTGGTGATAAGTAACATCGCCATGCATGTGAATTCCCTACACTGGTTTTCTATATGATCTTCCTTTATAACAGAGTCGTCCCTCCTTTCTTTCCCTTCTTTTTCTATCTTCTTTCCTTTTTCCTGCCTCAAACATATCTGACTACCTGAAGCATGGACTAAAGATAAAATGCTGTTCTATTAAGTGGCTAAGATTTAGGAGTTCTTTGTTATAACTAATGTGAATTAAATTGATGAACCTAGTTCCCAAGAACCAGAGCCCCACCTCTGAACACAAGCCCCCAGGTTATGGATACTTGCACATACACTCAGGAAGCACCTTCTTGCACAGATTTCTATTGTTTGCTGCAAAGCTTGTAGATTCCACACAGCTTGTCTTAACTCCTTCCTTTTGATCCATCTATTCTTTTTAGTCACCACTGACCACACCCTCTCCCCAACACAAGCCCCCAGGGTAACCTCTGATGGTGTCATCTGACTCACCTCACTGTGTCTGTCTTGTTTCCAGCTGCCCAACGACACTGGGAGGTCAGATAAGTAAGGTCAAAGTCCTTACTGCACAAAGGGCAGCTTTAATTCCACATTCCCACATTCTCCAGTCTCAATTTCTATCTTTAACCTTTTCCTAAATCTGCAAGAATGCTTACTCAGTGACACTGCTTTGTGACTGGATTGAATAGGAAGAATGGCTTTTGTTTTGAGCAAGCACAGACTTTATTGTTTTGATTTAGTGTTTCCTAATTCCTCTGGACCTGAATTGGCACAATCTCCAGAGATCCTTTCTCTATTCTCCCTATCTTCCCTCTTCACCTTCCCTCCTCTACACACACACACACCATCTCCGCACCATACACACCGTAGTCCATGTGGTTCGTGCTCATAACAGGGCCTTGTTGCGTCCTATGTTCCATCCCACAGCACTTGGTTCAGTTTCTCCATAAACTTTTTCTAGAGCCTTCTCCCTGGGATTGGATCCAATTCTAGGAATTAGAGACCTGTCAGAAAAGGAAATCAGTTTAGAATGGCCTCAGAGTTCTTCCAGATTCTGCTCCTCTGGATATTTTTGTATGTTTGTTTGAAATAGGCTCCAAGCCCAATGTGTGCCTTGAACTCATGACCCTGAGATGAAGAGATGCATACTCTACCATCTGAGTCAACCAGGCACCCTGTTTGTCTGAACATTTTTAACTATTTGCTTGAGTACCCAGGAATCCTCCCTGAAAACCCACTTGAGCTAGATGAACATTTGGGACATGGCGCTTTGGCAAGGTTGGCTGTCCTTACTAGATTTTTCTTTACACTATGTTTCTATCCTTCTTGGTCTTACCATCTAGTCTCAGTATATCCTGCATATAGGGCTGTTTACATTATGATAATACCCACAGGAGTGGATGATAACTATCAAGTCTGTCAGAGAAGCTAAGGAAGTTCTTGGATTTTAACTCCTTCCTTACTTGAATCCTTTGAATTTGGAGTCCAATTTTATAAAACTGTCAAGTGTTTTAAAACAGAGCCTCTTGGGCGCCTGGGTGGCTCAGTGGGTTAAAGCCTCTGCTTTCGGCTCAGGTCATGATCTCAGGGTCCTGGGATCGAGGCCCGCATCGGGCTCTCTGCTCAGCAGGGAGCCTGCTTCCTCCTCTCCCTTTCTCTCTGCCTGCCTCTCTGCCTACTTGTGATCTCTCTCTCTCTGTCAAATAAATAAATAAATAAATCTTTAAAAAAAAAATAAAAAATAAAACAGAGCCTCTTTACAAGGGCTTGATCTATCTTTGCAGTCTTAGAAATTTTTCTTTTGCTGCATTTTTTTCTTTATCAAAGTAATATAAACACGCTTCAGGGAAGAAGCAAATGAAAAAATATTCTGTCTCAGCCCTAGACGAGAAATATTAGCATTTTTCTATTGTTTTCTTTCTCTAGCCATTTTTTATGAATATGGACGTTACGAACAGAATTATGATCATAGTATTTGTCTTCAATTTTATTGTAACTAATTATTCTACCCCACTTGCGGTTTTAGTTATTTGATTATTTGTTCTTTGACCACCTTTGGTTAAATGCTTGAGTCAAGAGATACATAAGAGACTTTTCCGAGTGACTTTTCTTATTTATTTCAATGGCAGCCAAGACCAAGTAATTGTCCAATAAACAACATCAGTTTATCAGTAAAGATGTGAGAACTAGTATTTCTTTCTCCCTCAAAAAGGACCTGAATAATAACGAACCACCAGATGCTATTGCACAAACCTTCATCAGATGCTTAATGGAATTTATTGCCATGATCACTGTTTCCTTCTTTCCTTTCTTCTTTTTTTCTCTCTCATCTTCCATCAGTTGGTACTATGCCAATAATATCTGAGGATCAAGAGATATCTGTAAGATAGATACTTGAACAGTATATTTATTAGCTAAACAGTATATTTAGTTTTTAATTTATTTTTATTTTATTATGATATTTAAAAAGAATCTAAATGAACAATTTTTAATGAAAACTTGTGAGAAACTAGATTATAACCATAAAAATGTAATCATAGCAATACTACACCATACTAATATATTACAAATGAATTTTTTCCAAAGACACCACTGAAAAATCAATATAAAAAAAGATCATATTTATTCCAGCTATGGAGGAAGACAAAAATTTCCAAAGATAGAAAACTTAAGCGAGAAGGAACAGCCCACAGTCTCTCAGTTCTGACCTGAACTTCCTTTTCTAGAAAACTTTACAAAGCCCTGCCTTCAAGCTGCCCCTGGGGTTGTTTCTAGGCGTCTTAAGTCTCCTATTCGTCACTGTCACTTCATTCGCTAACGTCCAATGTTCTCAGCAGTCTTTCTTGATCTGGTCCTTCTCTACCTTGGCCATTTCATAATAATATGCAATCTCTCTCTCTCTTGCCTCGTTTGTGCACTCTTGCTCAGATCTAAAGATCTAGGGCTGTAAGGTTGCTGCAAGGATGCAATCGATTTAGACATTCTACTACTTCAAATACTAGCTGGTACATCACAATCCATTCAGTAAATGTTACTGTAAACATTATTCACAGGTCTTCTAGTTTCTACTGGCACTATTACTACTATGACCACTCCTTCTACAACTGCGCTGCCCTTCCTCCTCCACATTAATATGATTATGACCAATTACGGTTATGACTATGATTTGCTAGATCCTATGGATAACATAGGATGAGTATTACCATTCCCTTTGTTCACTCAAAGAAATGAGACTGGGGGAGATTAAGTCAATTGCCTAAGATTTAAAAGTTGTGAAGCCAGAACTCAAATCTAGACTGCCTGACTTAAAACCTTGCTTCTTCTTTCATACCATAATCATTTCTAATTAGAAGACAGTGTAATGTGAATCTTCATTTTGAAATAACGACATGGTTCTTGGAGAACTTAGAAAGTATATCTGAACTATAAGCAGGGTTATGCCCATTTCTGAAATTAACAATCAAAAACTCAGCTGAACTGGTGTCAAATATTTGACTGAAACTCACAAAAGCAAGGCATATCCACAGCCAATGAGAGCAGCTTGGCTTCTCCTATTCTGAATTTTTGCCATTGTTTAAAAATATAAAAACAGAATGTAACATGTTGGAAGTAAAAATGTCAGCCAATGTCCTTAGTCAAAACTGGGAATTGCTTTATTTTCATAATGTTCTAAAGATGTTATACAAACATTATTACCTACTGAATATATTATTTGATTTTTTCATATGGGGCATTAAAATGTATAATAAGATGTTTTAATTTAAAAAGCACACTCATATTTGCAGGGAAAAAATATCTCCTGAATTATTATACAATGCTTATAAACACCCTTACATATATTCTATGTAAGGAAATGTACTACAAACATGTATATATATTCTTTTTTCTCTTCCAGTTTATCATAAGTGAATTGAATTGTAAGTATAGAGTCCCCTTGAGACCAAACTGCCTATTTTTAGATGCAATAATGTTACTTATAGATATCTACATATACTATCAAAATTGAAAAAAAAATATGTCCTGCATAATGAGTCTTCCATTTTAAGATCAGTTTTTATCCTGGAAGTTTAGTCTGTGTCCAAGCACATAGGACATAGAAGAGGTCAGCTGTATGTATTTTTCACCCCTAGCTCTGACCCAAATCTCTATTCAGTCTTCATCCTGTGGTAGCTTCCTTAGGCCAACTACTTTAAAAATATTTTAACACTCCCCCCAAATGGAAAAGCAATATGCATTTCCGACAGAGGTTTTGAGAAGGGACAGAGAACAATAAAAGTCAGAATTATAAACATGATAATATCTTCATCTTATACAATAGGAAGTTGAGAAATAGTATCTAAAATCGGTAGGAAAGGGGGCACCTTGGTGGCTCAGTCATTAGGTGTCTGTCAGCAGGAAACCTGCTTCTTCCTCTCCCACTCCCTCTGCTTGTGTTCCTTCTCTTGCTGTCTCTCTCTGTCAAATAAATAAAATCTTCTAAACAAGTAAATAAAATAGGAAAAGAAAGGTAAGATTTAATAAAATACTAGCAAACCAAATTCAACAGCACATTAAAAGGATCATATGCTGTGACTATTAATCAGAGTTCTTTTTTTTTAAGATTTTATTTATTTATTAGAGAGCCTGGTGGGGGGAGAGAGAGAGAGAGAGAGAGAGAGAGAGAGAGAGAGAGAGAGAGAGAGCACAAGCAGTGGGAGTGGCAGAGGGAGAACCATGTTCCCCTCTGAGCAGAGATCCTGATGTGGGGCTTGATCCCAGGACTCTGGGATCATGACCTGAGCTGAAGGCAGATACTTAACTGACTGAGCCACCCAGGCACCCCTTAATCACAGTTTTTCAGAGAAAGAAGCCAATATGACATATATCTGTATGAGATGAGATTATAGGAATTGGCACATGTAACTATAGAGACCAAGAGGACCCACAATCTGTCATTTGCAAGCTGGAGAATCAGGAAAGTTGGTTATGTAATGCAGTTCAAGTCCAAAGGCCTGAGAACCAGGAGAGCTGATGGTGCAAACCCTAGATCAAGTCCAAAGGCCCTAAAACGAGGAGGGCCAATATCCAAAAGCAGGATAAAAATGGATGTCCTAGTTCAAGCAAAGAGAGCAAATTCACCCTTTCTCCACCTTTGTCTTCTACTAAGGCCCTCAACAGATTAAATGATGCCCATACACATTGGTGAGGGAGATCTTTACTCAGTCTACCAATTTAAATGCTAATCTCTTGCAGAAATGCCTTCACAGACACACCCAAAAATAATGTTTTACCAGTTATCTGGACATCTCTGAGACCAGTTAAGTTGACACATAAAGTTGACCACAACAAAGACCAAGTAGAATTTTCCTTAGGAAACAAGAATGGTTCAACATATGTCAATCAATTGATGTGATACACCACCATTCACACAATGGAAGAAAAAAACACCCACATGATTATAAGTGCATAAAAGACATTTGACAAAATTTAACATCTTTTCTTTACAAAAACTCTTAACAAGGTAGCTATAGAAAGAAATTACCTCACCACGATATAGGCCATATATGAAAAACTCAGAGCTAACATCATACTCAACTGTGAAAAATTGAAAACTTTCCCTCTAAGATGTGGAATAAGGCCAAAATACCCAGTTCTGGAAGTCCTAACCAGAGAAACTAGACAAGAAAAAGAAATAAAAGGCAACTAGATCAGTTTGAAGTAAAATTACCTCTATTTGAAGATAACTTGATCATTTGTGTAGAAATCCTAAATACTTAACCAACCAACCAAACAAACCCTTAGAAATAAGAAATAGGGGCATCTGGGTGGCTCAGTCTGTTGTACGTCTGCCTTTGGCTCAGGTCATGATCAAAGGGTCCTGGCATGGAGCCTTGCATTGGGCTCCCCGCTCAGCAGGGGGTCGGCTTCTCCCTCTCCCTCTGTTCCTTCCCCGGCTTGTGCTCACTCTCTAGTTCTTTCTCTCACTCAAATAGATAAATAATATCTTTAAAAAAAAAGAAATAAGAAACAAATTCAGTAAAGTTGCAAAATCCAAAATCGATACACAAAAATCAGTCATTTTTTTAAAGATTTTATTTCTTTATTCAACAGAGAGAGAGTGAGAGCACAAGCAGGGTGACTAGGAGAGGGAGAAGCAGGCTCCCGCTGAGCAGGGAGCCTGAAGGGGGGCTCAAGCCCCGGACCCTGAGATCATTACCTAAACTGCAGGCAGATGCTTAACTGACTGAGCCACCCCTCAGTCAAGTTTCTATGCCCAAACAACAAACTATCAAAAAAAAAAAATTAAGAAAACAACTTCATTCACCGTAGCAACCAAAAGAATAAAATACTCAGGAATAAACCAAAGAGGTGAAAGACTTGTAAATTTCTCTAATTTAAAATTATAAAACACTGATGAAGGAAATTAATGAAGACATAGGTAATTAAAAGGACATCCTGTATTCGTGGATTGGAAGAATTAATATTATTAAAATGTTCATACTGTTCAAAGTGATCTAGAGATTAAAGATCCAATATACAGCAATGTGATTACACTTAACAATACTGCTGTTAGAGGTTGCAGGAGGGTCAGTAACATATCCTCCAAACTGAGAAGGTACTTTAAGACCAAAAACAAAGCAAACACTCCAAACCACTTATACAGAGTTTTATTCAGGTGAACTTACTGATGGGGATGGAGCAGAGCGGGGATCCAGGCTGTCAGCTGTCAATCCACACACAGTTCCAAACTTAATCCCCAACCTTTATGGAGTGAGGGACATGGTGGTGAGGTCACAGGGAAGTTATCTAAAGTGGCACAGCTGTGTGCCAAAGGATCTCTACTAGTTACCTCAAGTGGAGTCGTCTGTGTGCCACCACAGGTAAGATCAGAACAAGCCTTCCCACATTCCAGTTCTGGCATACATTAACCTCCACAGGGCCTGGAACACTTAGCCCTGGGAAGGTCACTGCGCAGGCATGAGCAAGATGGAGGGCCAAAGATGGAGTCAGTGTTGTTAGCTCTCCTTCAACTCTTTCTTTTTTTTTTTTTTTAAAGATTTTATTTATTTATTTCACAGAGGGAGAGAGATCACAAGGAGGCAGAGAGG
>LNAC01001013.1:0-213504 GCA_002007465.1 Ailurus styani | reverse complement strand
AGAGAGAGAGAGAGGAGGAAGCAGGCCCCCTGCTGAGCAGGGAGCCCAATGCGGGCCTCGATTCCAGGACCCTGAGATCATGACCTGAGCCAAAAGCAGAGGCTTTAACCCACTGAGCCACCCAGGCGCCCTCTCCTTCAACTCATATCATACGCGTGAAATTTGCTAAGGGGGTAGATCTTAAATGTTCTCACCACAAAAAGAGAAAAAAAAAACCAACAGAAGAAAAGATAAGAACATGATAGCCATGTGAGGTGATAGATATGTTAATTAGCTTGATTGTGGTGATTATTTCACAATGTAAGTGTGTATCAAAATATTAGACCATACACCTTTGATATGTACAATTTTTGTCAATCTTACCTCAATAAAGTTTTGAAAAAACTGAAAAAAATAGGTAGGGTTTGGTATACTTTATGAATTGACATAAATATTTAAGAAATGATATGTAGTAATAGAATTACCAAAAACTGGCAAATGTAGAATGGCAAATAGTGAATCAGTTAACATCTCATTTTTCATTATGCTAAGTAAATAGATACCATCTGAATTTAATTGATCAAGCAATAAAATAATAAATATCTTGCTAATAATAATGGAGGTGGCCACTAGGAGAACTAAAAGTAGAAAGGGTTCAAAGTAATTGCCTCCAGAGAGTGAGGTTGGAGAGGAAAGAATGGGAATCTATTCCTTTTCATTTTGTAATTCTGTCTCTCATTTTCTAAATATATAAATTTATTATTTTGAAAATAAAAAATACATCTAATAAAGACCATTTTCCTAATACTGCAGACTTACATAATATTAAGGACTCTGTTCCTAGAATTTCAGGCCCAGGCATGGGCGCTGATTTGATTGAATTGATCTCAATGCATTTCAACAAATATTTGTCGTTAGCTTAGTTTACATCTTCCTGATCTCTGTTCCCATTTTATATATTTATTTTATTGCCTGGTCTTGTCACCTAGACTATAAACTGTGAGGGCAAAGACTAACATGTTTTAGCTCTTTCCTCCTCCACTGTAGAATTAAAGCAGTTTATTAAATGCAAAATCAGGCAAATGCAGAACTAAAAACAGGTGGGTGGGTAAGAGGGTCAGAAGACTTCAGCAAAATGACCAAAGAGAAGTTACGAAGTAAAAGGAGTGTTCAACGGTGGGATAGGTAGCTTTGCAAAATACCATACTCAGAAAAATCAGAGTCTAGCTGGCCATTTGTCTGGGATTCCTGCATTGAAGAAATGTATATTATTGGACACCTGAGAAGTTTAAGAAGAGATAATGCACTACTTACACAGTCTTTCTCAATCCTTACAACAATGCTGCTAGCTATGTAAAAACTACCCCAATTTTGCAGTAAAGGCAATGGGGCTGAGAGTGGTTCAGTAATTTGCCTACACACATCCAGCTAGAAAGTTGTAGAACCTGAATTTGAATTCATACCTACTTTTTTTCAAAGCCACCCTCTCTTAAGATATTTGCAAATGACATATCAGATAAAGGGCTAGGATCCAAAATCTGTAAAAAACTTATCAAGCTCAACACTCAAAGAACAAATAATGCAATCAAGAAATAGAAGGCATGAACGGACATTTCTGCAAAGAAGACATCCAAATGGCCAACAGACACATGAAAAGTTGCTCCACATCAGTTGGCATCGGGGAAATACAAATCAAAACCACAGTGAGATATCACCTCACACAAGTCAGAATGGCTAAAATTAATAGGTTAGGAAAGGATAGATGTTGGTGAGGGTGTGGAGAAAGGGGAACCCTCCTACACTGTTGGTGGGAATGCAAGCTGGTGCAGCCACTCTGGAAAATAGTATGGAGAGTCTTCAAAAAGTTAAACATAGAGCTAACCTATGACCCAGCAATTACACTACTGGGTATTTACCCCAAAGATATAAATGTAGAGATCTGAAGGAGCACTTGCACCCCAATGTTTATAGCAGCAACATCCACAATAGCCAAGCTATGAAAAGAGCCCAGATGTCCATCAACAGATGAGTGGACAAAGAAGATGTGGTACATATATATAATGAAATACTATGCAGCTATCACAAAAATGAAATCTTGCTCTTTGTAACAACGTGCATGGAACTAGAGGGTATTATGCTGAGTGAAATAAGTCAATCAGAGAAAGACAATTATCATATAATCTCACTGATAGGAGGAATTTAAAAAACAAGTCAGAGGATCATAGGGGAAGGGAGGGGAAAATGAAACAAGACAAAACCAGAGAGGGAGACAAACCATAAGATACTCTTTATCTTAGGAAACAAAATGAGAGTTGCTGGAAGGAGGAGGTGGGAGGATGAGGTAACTGGGTGGTGGACATTGGGGAGGGTATGTGTTGTAATACACACTGGGTATTATATAAGACTGATGAATCAGAGAAGCAAATAATACCTTATATGCTAATTAAAAAAAAAAAGCCACATTCTCCTTAAACTCTATCTTAGTTCATAGCATTTTATGATGCTCTGAAACTTGCCAGAAAAGAAAATATCCATCCTGTGACCCCATCCAATCACTGGATTCACTGAAGTACCCAGACTTGGTAAGAGCATCACCTTGTCCAAATGCTTGGTGTATTCTGCGTAACGAACAGAATATTTATTTAGCAAAGTCTCAAAAACTTATATATTTAGATTAGCTAGTAGTTTGTTTGTGTTCTTGCTATTGTAGTCTCTAAATCGAATAGAAGGAAACCAAAACAACTTTCATTTTGTCCTGTTTCTGTCCGTACATGACAGCTATTGCAGAACAAATGCTCTTCCAAATGATTGTTCAGCAAATGGTCATCCATAACAGGTGCTGGACATTTAGTTCTGTGTATATCTTCTTGCTTGGACCACTTTTGTGGAAGTGAGGCTGCTCATGTCTGGTAGAAATCTTCAAAAAATTGTGTACAGAGTCTAAATTTGACATTCTGTCTACTAAAGCACTAAAAATGACTTTTCACATTTTAAATTTATGAACCTCTTCTCAGTTCTAACTCCTAAATAAAAATCATTGGCCAATATACTTTCAGAGTCATGAAAAACAACAATTTCAGCCATTTGCCAGTGATAAAAACTATGTATTTTCATTACAGAAAATTCAAAATATACAAATGTATCAATTATTTTCCAGTGGCTTTTATAATATTATATATTTTATAAGATAATATAATATAATGTTAATAATCTCCAATATCAGTATTATTGATATGTTAAATATGTTTAAATTTGACATATTTTTAAAATATGACATTAATTATAAATATGATTGAGGCATTGCAACTTTTGCACTAAAAACAGTCTAATCAATACTGAAATTTGGAGAACAGAAATATTGTTTTAAAAGGGCTGTTCTCATTATTATTTCATTTCTTCCCTGCGCCACTACTCTATTGTCATAATGAAAAGTAAGAGGCTCTGATTTAACCAACATCTTATCCCTTCTCCTGCAAAAGAGTGTCTTGAAAACAGTATTTTTAAAAAAGATTTCTTTTTTATTTGAGAGAAAGAGAGAGAGGTGGAGGGGGGCAGAGAGAAAGAGAGAGAATCTCAGGCAGACTCCACGCTCCTGAATGCAGAGCCCGACATTGGGCTCTATCCCACAACCCTGAGATCATGACCTGAACTGAAACCAAGAGTTGGAAGCTTTATCAGTTGAGCCACCCAGGCACCCCCCTGAAAACAATCTTTTGACTTGAAAATCAGAACTTTACATCACATTTCATAATCTGCAGCAATCCCACCTGCCTGATCCAAAGGATGAGGCTGCATGGAATGATTTTAAGAGCGCCCATGGCTCATTACCCTCATTACTTCGTTCTTCATCCTCCAGTGGTGTGTGATACACCAACCATTTGAGTGTATCCTTTGAATTAACAGTATTAGAAAAGTCCTCTGAATTTCATTTTGGCTATTAAAAGTAGCATTAATTTATTTGCCTGGCAGAAGTGTATTCATCTAGTGTTCTAATCCAGTCCATCTCTAACCCCACTGCCACTGCCTCTGTTTAGGCATTCATAATTTCTCTTTTACATAATTCAAATAGTAGTCATTTAGTCCCTCAATAAATATCTACTATATTCCTCAAACTGTGTTAGGTGCTGATAACCAAAAGAAAAATTAGACACATTCTTAGTTCTCAAACGATGTTGATAAACCCATGAGACTGTAACAACCCAGAGGAGGAATCCTAATTGGTCTCCAAGCTTCCATTTTTGCCCCGCCCAATTGATCCTTCATGTGGTTGGGACAATCTCTCTGAAATGAAAAAAAAAAAAAAAAGATTATCTTTTTCCTGTGTCTAAAACTTGTCTTTGACTTTCCATTCAAGCTGGTAGTATGGACTTGAGCATGGACTCAAGAGAGATAAAGAATTGGCTCTACCATGTATTAGCTACAGGACCTAAGTCAAGTGACATAATCTTTTCAGTTCCTTATGGTTTCTAAGCCATTTCACAGAGTTTTTTTTCAGGGAATGCCTCTTGAGGAGTTTGTGTGAGAATTAAATGAACTAATGTATAAAGCATACAGCAAAGTGTCTGACACAGTAGGTGTATAATGGATGTTCAACATTATCATCATTAAATGAAATGGCCCTCCTCTCTCCAGCCTCATGTCTGTCTTATCCCTTCCCTAAATGCCACCTCCAATCTGGTCATGTCAAACTTCTTGTAGAATTTGTCATACCTCCTCTGTCTTCTCTCCTTACTTTTGTGTATATTCTTTCATTCTGTCCTCTGGCTTCTCTATGTGACTAACTCTTACTCGTTTTTATGGATTCTCCTCCTCTGAGGGGCTTCTTTGACCTTCCAGGGTGGATTTGATCCTTCCCTGTGCTCCTAGAGATGCCATCATGAGAAATGAAGAAAAAATTAAAAGCTTAGAAAGACCTCATTAGGAGAAGATAGCAGATCTGAGGCTAGAATCCAGTTTCCAAAGTCCTAATCCAGGACTGTGCTAGATCTGTTCCTGTCTCTGTAGCACACATAAAAAGAGTTCCCAATGCCCTAGATGTTTCCATAGAACTATAGGGGACAATAAACA
Organism: Ailurus styani; assembly: GCA_002007465.1. Taxonomy (NCBI): domain Eukaryota; kingdom Metazoa; phylum Chordata; class Mammalia; order Carnivora; family Ailuridae; genus Ailurus; species Ailurus styani. Next base: position 208,458 of record LNAC01001013.1, on the reverse strand, counting down.
CCACTAATTTATTCAACTGAACTTAGCAATTTGGATGAACTATACTAAGGAGGAGTAGTGAGATGAGGTAAATTCTCTGACATGGCAAGATACTCTTTATTTTCCAAAAGTTATTTTTCAAGATCTAAAACCAGGGCTTGCTCACAGGATAGTAACAATTTCTCCCACTTGGAGCTTGAGCAGGAAGGGACATATTTCAGATGACAATTAAATGGTGAGATGCGATTAACTTTAAATATTCTAGAACCTGGCTATTCAAAGTGTAGAACGAACAGTAGAACCAACAGTATTCACGTCTCTTGGGGGCTTGTTATAACCACACAATCTCAGGTTCCACTCCAGACCTACTGAATCAGGATCTGCATTTCCACAGAATCTACAGATGATTTACATGCCTTGGAAGATTGAGAAGTACTGTCTAGGACAGTGGTCATCAAACCGGGCTGTGCATTAGAATTACCTGAGCAGCTTGAAAACAAAATAAACAGACAAGTGATAGCCAGGATCCATGTTCAAGGGCTCTAATTTAATTGATTTAAGATGGGTATAGGCATGGGTCTCGTTGAAAGTTTGCCAGGCAATTCTAGACACAGACATGGTTGAGTACCACAGCTGGGAGAGTACAACTACAGGAGGTAGCAAAAGTTCCCCAGTATTTCTCTGCAGCCCTTTAGGTATGGGGCCAAGAATCTATCAGCCTTTCTTCAGGGGAGTGATGGACAAAGGGACATGGATATGCTTCTATAGAGCAAAAAGGAACTGAACAGACAAAAAACCCTTGCAGATTTAACCTCTGAACTTGATAATTTTACAAGACACTTGAAGAGATAGAGGGAGACTAAGTACTTTGTAGGAAAAGGTGACTGATTCTAGAAAAAATGGAAAGAGGTGGAATTCAGTAGAGAAAAGGAACTAAAGTCTAGAGAGTGTGGAGAAGAAACCAGGGAACTTGGGGTGTGAGGAGGGCACACTGGGATTCCCCCCCCCCACCCCCACCATAGTGGGGCCTTTCCCTCTAAGGGCAGTAAAAGGAATGAGGTATTAAACTTCCTCTCTGTCCACCTCCCCCAATTCTCCTCCTTTCCCCCCTCGATGCAACACCATCCAGATGCTTGGGGAGAATTATTTGAACACATTAAGAACCTTAGCCCAAATCTGGTATTTTTATGAGAAAGTGGGTGAAAGGCTACCTGCACCGGACAAGAGACTTTCTTTCTTCTATGAGACAAACTGGAAGCTACTGCTGTGTTTGCAGTCTGCAGACCTAGTGGGACAAACCATAAAGCTTACCTCCAGACTCACCCACCCCTGACTGGGAATGCAAGCAAAGTATCATGCCCTATCGGACAGGAGGAATAAAAAGAGAGTCTCGTAAGGTTTTCGGGCATCCCAAGTTCCAAGCTTGTTTTTTTTAACTGGAGACTTTTCAAGAACAAGAAAACTATATCTATATCCATATCGATATTACCTATATCCATATATACAGTGTAACTATTTTCCACCTTTGAAGGGACAAACTTAAAGGATGGAGCTGTTATCCATTGTTTATTACAGATTCTTTAAAAAAAAGATTGTATTTATTTATTTGGGAGAGAGAGAGAGAGAGAGAGAGAGAGAGCACAAGCAAGGGGAGTGGCAGGCAGAGGGAGAAGCAGACTCCCCGCTGAGCAGGGAGTCTGATGAGGTACTCCATCCCACAACCCTGGGATCATGACCTGAGCCAAAGGCAGACGCTTAACTGACTGAGCTACAGAGGAGCCCCTCACTGTTTATTGTAGCTTCTATGTAGAAATCATCTTGTCAATTTCTCTCTATGTATAGCTTTCCTTTATATCTTTTTCTATCATTTAGCATTGTAAAGCAATGTTACTATGTAACATTGTTAATAATAACATAATAAATATTGTGTTGTTAATAATAAATATTTGAAGACTAAATCATGTCTTATAGACCACCTTTGATTTTCTATAAGTTAGTTATTTCCATCACAAAATCTCCCAAATTTCATCCTCTTTGTTTTCTGATGTATCGCACACCATTAATAAGCTCATCCTTGACTCTCCTTTCTTGCCTTTGTGGCAAAACCCTGTTCTCCTCCTAGGTGGTAATGCCATGTGAAATTCTTTATGTGTATGCAATGCCACATTTTCAAATGTGTATGTGTATGTAATGCCACATTTATGTTTATGTAATGCCACATTTTCAAATTTCTTATTAACACAATCTGTGACAATAAATGCATTTTGCATTCCAATACATCCGTTCTATATACATGCACACGCACACACACACACACACACACACACACACACATGTGCTGGAATTTACTGCCAGAATTTTTTTAAAAATGCATTCACTATTATTTCTTATCTTTTATTTCCTGTTCTTGTTATAAAATACTTCAAATAAGAAGTGATATTTGCATAGAATTTCGAAAGATGAGGTATTCTCCAGGTGTTCAGTGGAAATTTGGGCTGGGAAAGACATGCAAAGTAGAAGGAGCAGGAGGCACAGAGGCAATTATGGAAGTACAGTGAAGCATCATATGGAACTTCCATGAGATTCTAGAAAATGCAGCTCTTTAATTATTGATCAAGACTCTTGTTTCTTAACTTTAGTGTGTTTGAGTGTATGAGTGAGGCTGAGTGTGTGTGTGTGAATGTAAGAAGAGAGGAGGAGTTGATATGTGTTATATCATATTCAATAGCCATTATAATCTACATATTATCACACTATCACTGCACTGACACTTCCTAGTGTATTTATTCAAGCCTTTAGCTCAACAAAAGAATGTTTAAATAATGTTGTGGGAGCAAAAGTAAACTCATACTATTTGATAATCTGTGGGACTCAACAAATAGTTCCTATCTTGCAAACATTTGCAGGTAGGTTTGATGGAACTTTGATGGAAAGTGGTTGCCTAAGATATAAAGACCATTTTCTTTTTAAGATTTTACTTATTTATTTGAGAGAGAGAGAGCACGAGATGGGGAGGGTCAGAGAGAGAAACTGACTCCCTGCTGAGCTGGGAGCTTGACTCAGGACTGGATGGATCCTGAGACTCCAGGATCATGACCTGAGTGGAAGACAGACACCCAACTGACTGAGCCACCCAGGCACCCTGATATACAGACCATTTAATCAAGCACAGGATAGGCAGCAAAGGCATATCACATCTCTTATTAACTAATTATTGCCCTTGTGTATCTGGGATCCAACACCTAGCCTACCATACAGTAAACATGCAGTAAACATTTATCAATTGAGTAAATAAAATGATAAAATGGATGCATTAATATGATCATGACCCTAATCCCAAAGCAACCTAATGGAGGTTCTGGAAAGAAGGCATAGGGGAGGCAGGGTAGTAAACTGAATGGAAACTTAACATCTTCAAGAGTAATGGCAACATTCTAAGTCCAGTGGGAGATATTTGAAGGAAGACAAAGGAGCATGGGGCGCAGGGAGGAGGCAAGATAAAGAAACTAATTAAAACCATTCAGTAGAAAAAAACCAGGTTCAGGGGAAGAGCAAGATAGACCTACAGTCAGCTCTCCATTCATACATGGTGAGCTTTGAATACAACTCAACTTCCATCTGAGACAGATCCATAATAAATGCAGTGAACCCTAGCAAGCTTGGTTCTGAAATATGAAATCCCTTGGCACTGTTATGGGACAATGCAGCTGGGGGAGACTGGAACCCAGTAACAGTGCTCTGGGCAGGGGTTCATGCAAATATGCATGATATTGTAATGAAAATGTGAGGCTGCCAATGCCTACTTCACACGTGCAGTCACATTACCATGACAACCAGCAGCTCCCTAGAGTTCAGATATGGAGTAATCACTTGCTTATGCTTGAACATTTAACAGTTTTTCATGCTGCTAACAAAGATTAAATTGAAAAAGAACCCTGAGCCAAATCTGACAGATATGGGAAAAATACATTTCTGAAAACAAATGTTGAAACTAATTGCTGGCTACGTTTGCTTCCTAATTCTGAGGATAAATCCCAAGGCATGTGGCAATACAAAAGCCTAACCTATGAATTTTTTTCATGGCAAACGTTAGAATTCTAAGTGAAGATGACTTTGCAGCATGAACTTGAATAATAATTACAGCCAGGGCAGTGTTGAAAGCACTTCACTGACAACTACTTCCCCGGGCAAGTAGAGACTCAAGCCAGGTCAATTAATTACATCTCTAAAGAAATCTTTTCTCCTAGAAGGCTCCTTGATTTTAATTCATGCCACATCACTGGCAGGTTGCTGAGTAGTAAATCACATCCCTTAAACACTTATCATGTTCCCTGGTCCCTTGCCTGCTTTCTGTTGACTCTATAAACATAAACAACTTCCAGGTACTGACATAATTTAAGGAACAAGAGAAAACAGGTTTTACGCGTTTGTTTTTTACAGCTGGGACTGACCAGGTTTATGGGCACATTAACAAAGGTACCTGTATTTCATGCTCCTTGAACTTGGGCTCCCTCAGCGTCTACCCAGGACACCCCTAAAAGGAAAGAACACTTCAGTAGTAATTGCACAGATGTGTGTGTGTGTGTGGGGGGGTCCTCCTACACAAGAGCAGGGTATAGGACTCTGAGTTGTCCAAATCCGGTTCTGAAGCAGAGACTCTTGTAGGGGCCAAAGGGGCCCATCTCTCTGTCTTTAAGGGTAAGGACATCCTACTTCGTAATGGCCTGGGAGAAATAAAAGAAGGACAGAAGAGAGGAGGGACTTTCAGAGATGGGAATTGACATGACCGCTTTCTGTTTCAGAGCTTGGGTTTTAATATATGAGCTTCTTCAATCTTGACCTCAGTACCTGGACTGAAATGAATGGTTGTGCAGTCTGCTTCCTGTACTTGAGGAAAGTAACTTGTCCCTGACTAGGACTGCTATGAGGAAGAGATACCTTTTCCTTTACACAAAAGTGCCTCTTCTTTGACAAGCTAGTTAGAGGAACTGCATCAGCTCAGAGCAGGTGCCCTTTACTAATTCACATGGAACTTTCTTAAATGTTAGCAGTGGCTCTGGTACCCATGAGGTTTTTCTTGTTACCCACTTTGGGGAATAAGGAAACCAAAGTGCAGAGATTAAGTAGATTGCAGAAGGCCATTTAGGAAGTGGAAAGTGGATTTTAATACCTTAGTGCTTCTTTTTCCATTCATTTTTTTAAAAGATTTTATTTATTTTTTTATTATTTTAGAGAGAGAGAGAGAGAGAGAGAGAGAGAGAGCAGGGGGAGGAGCAGAGGGAGAGGAACAAGCAGAGTCTGCTCTGAGCGCAATGGAGCCAGATGTGGGGTTCGATCCCATGACCCGGAGATCAGGACCTGAGCCGAAACCAAAGTCAGACACGAAATAGACTGAACCACCTGAGGGCCCCTTGTCTTTCCCTTCTACCATGCTTTCGAAGCCTGGCCCTTTGGTAACTAAGTCTGGGCTGGGATGCATTTCTCCTTAAATAAAGATTTTACTGCCAACACGTAGATACTTAGGGATAGCCTGCCAGTGATCCATAATGCCTTCCTCCTCCACTGTCCCTGCCTCATCACTAGGTTCAAGTACTCCAGAGCAACTCCGCTCTGTTGACCTATCTTTGCAGAGGCAGCATTTATTGTTCTAATGCTTACGGTCAGCCCACCGTCATCTGATGCAGTTCCCAAGGTCACCCAAGGACTCCGCGGGACACGTGGCAAAGAGGTTGTGATGCCACAGGCAAGTTTTCATTCCTTTATTCAATTTCCAGATTCTATAATTAGAATCGATTTACTACATTCTAGGAACTTCTCACTAGGTGTCTATCATACACACAATTTCAAAGTATCAGTCCTGTGAGGAATAGGAACAGGAACTAAGAGAGAGAATAACTGAAGGGAAGAGTTTAAGTGACTGCTACAGAGAGCCAGTTTGCGGAAAGGAAGGTGAGGCCCAGAAGGAGTATAAGACTTAACCAGTGATATCTGATAAGTATTTAACAACTAGTTATCCATGGAGAAACAAGCCCTGATTTGTAGTGTTGATGTCTTTCTGTGGTATAAATACGCCCTTTGTGACTATTTCAAGCTACCAAGTTGATGTCACTGAACATAGACACAGGAAGAGATACGAACAATGTTATTTTGTATTTCCCCTAGGCACATATAATAGAAGTAAATAACTTAACCGACATAGATAGAGAATTGTCAAATATAGCAAACTAGACAGTTACCAGTTTTGAGAATGTATTACCTCTGTTTTAAGTTTAATTGTAAATTTAAATGTTTTAATTTTTAATAATGGCTGTTTTGGGGAACGGGCTCCTGAAAATGTAACAAACAGATCTCTTCAGCTGGGGCGAGCTGGTCCCCACACACCACTGGACCGTGAGCCAACAGTGGGCACAAAAGTAATGAAGACAAAGGAGAAAACTCATGGGAAGTCTCTGAATTGAGAAAGAGTCAGGTGTACTAAACCCGGAAAGAGCAATGCTGATGCCCTCTCTGTCTGTTATGGGTCCAACTGTGTCCCTCCCAAAGTTACGTTGAAGTCCCAACACCCCCATCTGTCAATCTGACCTTATCTGGTAAGAGGGTCTTTGCCTACAATCAAATTAAGAAAAGGTCAATTAGAGCGGTCCCTGATTCAATATGAGTGGTGTCTTTGTAAGCTAAGGGAAACGTGGGTCCAGTCACACATGGAGACGATGGCCACATGAAGACAAAGACACACCAGGAGAATGCAGAGATTACAGTGATGCAGCTACAAGCTAGGGAACCCCAAGGGCTGACGGCCAGTGTCACATACAGGGAATTGACAAGGAAGGATTCTCTCCTAGTTTCAGGGGGAGCATGGCCATCCCAGGATCTCTGATTTTGACACATCAGATTTCTATCCTCCAGAACTGGGAAGTAATGAATTTCTGCTTTTTAAAGCCACCCAGTCTATGGTGCTTTGTTACAGTCACCCTAGGAAACGAATACACTGCTTATATCTCAAAGTTTATCCTAGCCTACACTCAATACCTCTTATGACCATTTCATAAAGGATTAAAATACATTTAAATGGTAGGCCAAGATACATGGGGTGCCTGGGTGGCTTATTTGGTTAAATGACTGTCTCTTGATTTTGGCTTAAGTTGTGATCTCAAGGTCATGAGATGGCGCCCCGCAATGGGCTCTGTGCTCAGTGTTGCCTGCTTGAGATTTTCTCCTCCCTCTCCCTCTTCTGCTGCCCCTCCCCTTGCTCAAACTCTAAAATAATTTAAAAATGATAGGCAAAAATGTAATAATGATATTCTGCACTTGATTAGCACTGAAGCATAAGATAGATGAAAGCAAAGGGATGCAGGCAGGCAGAGTGCAGACCAGCAGGATAGCAAGGAAGCATGGATTCTGTCCAAATACAAAATCACTATTTTGTCAGAAAGCTATTCTTCCACCCATTAGCTAGTGGACCATAAGCAATCTCTGCAACGTTCCAGGATATCCATTTTGTGGCTTTGTGTGATGATTGGAGCTGATGTAGATATCAAAACATAGGTTCTTAAAAATGGAACTAAAAGAATGATAGTGACAATAAAATCATAATAATTGCTAATGTTAATTACGTTATATTCATTAAGTTGATTTATTTCTCTAGGCTTCAGTTTCTTCCAATGGAACGTTTTCCTCTATACTTTGTAGGACTATTCTTTATTCATTCGGTCCGTGAATATCTATTTCCAACATACCAGACACCGTCGTTGGTGCTGAAGACATACAGCAGTGAACAAAACCAAGTCCCTATCCTTGTGGAGCTTACATTCTAGCAGGAGAGACTTGAAGGAATGAGCAATGCAGATATTTGAGGGAAGAACATTCCAGGCAGAGGGGAAAGGTACAAATGCTCTGAACTGAGACAGCCATGTTTTGTTAAAGAAACAGCACCATAGTGAGTGTGGTTTGAGGGAATAGTTATTTCTAAAAATCTCCAGGCATCAGGACACCTTTATTCAAGGCATTAAAAGTACCTGAATTCACGTGATGTGTAATGTTAGACCAATTATAAATATTTTTCTTTATAAAGTCTGTTGAAAACAGTAGCAATGCAAAACAGATGTGAATGCATGTGAGACAAACAACTGAAAAATAAGAAAACAGATTTGTGGCTTGAGGGAAGTGAGAGTCAACAGAACTCAAGGAAAAACTTTCTCATGCNCTTTATAAAGTCTGTTGAAAACAGTAGCAATGCAAAACAGATGTGAATGCATGTGAGACAAATAACTGAAAAATAAGAAAACAGATTTGTGGCTTGAGGGAAGTGAGAAAGAGTCAACAGAACTCAAGGAAAAACTTTCTCATGCCTAAATTTCATAGACACTCTCATGTAGGCAGTAGAATACAAAATTCCATTGGTTGAGGCAGCAAACTGGGAAAATTGTCTCTGGGAACAGTCCAGAAAAGATCCTGGAACAAAGAAAAGCTGTTGGAAACAGTCCAACTCCTCCGCAGTGTTCTCCTTCTCTACCCACTCAAACACTGATGAATATCAACCAAGAAATCCTAATGAAATGGTTATATTCATTCATCTACCCTTCCGTCTTCTTTTTTCATGATCACTAGTCAAGTTCAGGAGCTTTTGATTTTACTAACCTCACACCTACATCATTAAAATAGCCTCACTAATAATTTCCCTCTCTCCAACATCTCCCTGACTCCACACTGTCTACACCATCCTAGCAATTCATCATTTGTAGAAATGAGCAATGTGATGTGATAGCATGCGGTATATTTAGTCTCTTGATAGGAGCTGTGATGGAGGGCGGTGTTCTTTTAGGGAAGCAGGAAGCTTCTGGAGCTCCTAGCATCACAGGTGTGAAGAGACAATAGCAGCAGCATTTTGGTTAAAGAAACGGCTCAATGAGATTGGGTATTGTTTTCTTCTCTTACACAAACAGGCTCTGTATTTGCTTGCATGTGACATTTCTCAATTAATTCTCTTACCTAGGAAAGAGTAGCTAAGAAAAAAAAATTCACACAAGGAATCTTCATTTTGTTTTAGTCCTTTGGGGCTAATAAAGATACCTCAAGACAGCAGGTAGAATAGAACTGTCTGCTGGCGTTGGTGGACTATTTCTTAATATTTAGGAAAGACTTTTTGAAAGTTCCTGATTATGTTAGCTCTTGTAAGCTAGGGGAAAGGATTTTTATCTGGGCTAAAAACTTAAGGATAAGAAACCAGTTGTGGTGGTAGCAGGAGTTACTAAAGTAAGACAGTTCCAAGTGGATGATTCTCAGGGAAACTGAGCCAAAGCTGATTCTGTATCTAGTTTTGAACTGCGGAGATCCTGGATTGCTTTCTGTTACAGCTAACCAGTCTCCTTATCTATAGCCTGGGCCTCCTGTAATTCATCCCATCCCCCAATGCCAACATGAATAACCTGCCCATATTTCTCTCCTCTGTTTAAAAATCCACCCAGGGCACCTGGGTGGCTCAGTCAGTTAAGCATTTGCTTTCAGCTCAGGCCGTGATTCCAGGGTCCTGGGATTGAGCCCCACATTGGGCTCCCTGCTCAGTGGGGAGCCTGCTTCTCTCTCTCCCTCTGCCTCTCCTCCATATTGTGCTCTCTTGCANGCTCAGGCCGTGATTCCAGGGTCCTGGGATTGAGCCCCACATTGGGCTCCCTGCTCAGTGGGGAGCCTACTTCTCTCTCTCCCTCTGCCTCTCCTCCATATTGTGCTCTCTTGCTCACACTCACTCTCTCTCTCAAATAAATTAATTAAATCTTTTCAAAAAATCCACTCCTCTGGTGTGCCTGAGTGGCTCGGTTTGTTAGGCATCTGACTTTGGCTCAGGTCATGGTCTCAGGGTCCTGGGACCGGGCCTCTATTCGGGGTTTATGCTTAACAGGGCATCTGCTTGTCCCTCTCCCTCTCCTTTTGCCTCTCCCCCCTGCTCACACTCACTCTCTCTCTCATAAATAAATAAATAAATAAATAAATAAATAAATAAATAAATAAACTCTTAAAAAATTAAAATTCACTCATTTATTCCCATTACTTCCAAGTCTAAAATATTTAATATGGCTAATAAGATCCGTCAAAACTTGGGCTCAGTTTTTTTGTCCTGTTTTTTACCCTCATGAAGTCTAAGAGCTAACCACATGGTTGGCTCCTTATCATCTGTCAAGGCTCAGTGCAAAGGTGAATTCATTTATGAAGCCCTTCTGGATATCCCATGTGGAATGCACCACTCCTTAATATCTAATCTTATGGCATTAGTACTGTTATGAAATTTCTCATTTATGTTTTATTTATTTGTGATTCTGCCTCTGTCACAGATCACAGTCTTCTCAGAAGAGTTCCCATGTTTTTGTTTTTCAATACTCCGTTGTCAACTAGGATGGTTCCTGGAATAATACTGAACCTTAATATATACTTTTTAAACAAATTAGTGAATAAAGAAATTAGTCCAAAGCAATCTAAGACCTCAAATAACAGTGTTGGTCTCAAATCAGTCAAGTACAGGTAGGAACACACTAATGAGTTCTAGTCAAAGAAATGAGTAATGAATACATCACTGGCAGTAACTTTGAGAAGAATCTACAGAAGGATAGTCTTAGAAGTAGAGAAGAACCATTTAAATGAAATGAAGTGAAAGAGCCAGAGACTGAAGAATAATTACAATAGGGAGATAAGTAGTTAGACCTCTGGTTTGTAATAAAGATCATTGTGAGGAAACAAAGAAGATAATTTTGAATTTAGTGTGCCGATGTGTTACATTTCCACTCTATCAGAGACATGAGATAAGTTCAACAGATGTTAGCACAGTCTTGAACATTGGAGCTGAAACTCCAGAGCCATAAAGATAATTCCAAAGAGAAATTAACTCCTGGAAAAACAATTATCTTCCTGGTGGCAAAAGTGTTGTATTGAGTTGATTATTCATTCCTTGCTCTGATTTAAAAGAACTGGCATAAAAAACCTGTCCTTTTGGCTACCGTGTAATTAGATATGTCTTTACCTATAACATACTTATGAATGCAGGAGGTTGTACACATTTAATCAAGATCACAACATAGTAGTTCTCAGGTTTATACACTTTAGTTTACTTTCATGTAGCCATAAAGACTGTCATAGGGAGAACTGCTAAGCTAGAAGTGGGTGTGTTTGCCTTGACAGAAGTTGTAAATGATCCCATCCTGGGCTTCTCCGCCATACACTTTAATAATCAACATGGGTTACACATCAGCAACATGCCTTCTGGTCCATTGCTTTTCATGAAAAAAAAAAGTACAGGAAGTCCTATATTTAACTCATTTTGAGCAAACCCAATTGAGAAATAGAGGTTTACTTTAATGGAAAGAATGCTGGCCTAGTACTCAAAATCTAAGTGCCAATCTTAGATTGACCACTGTGTGGTTCTGGGAATATTACAGGTTTCCCTGCTATTCAAAGGGAAAACATTCCTATGAAACCTTTTGTAAAGCCAAAAGGATTATCATTAACTTATATGGTACAGCCAGACAATGGAATATTATTTGGTGCTGAAAAAGAAAGGAGCTATCAGGTCATGAAAAAACACAAAGGAAACTTAAATATATATTACTAAATAAAAGGAGCAAATCTGAAAAGGTTTTATACTGTATGTATACTATAGCTCAGAGACAGCAAGATAGAAAAGATGCATAAAGTCAGGTGTGGAGAAAGAACATGGAGTTTCTATGTCTTCTCCAGGTGCGTCACTCTCCCCACATCTCCATATGTCCACCAACCCAGAACCTCTCCTTCTGGTTTTTATGGAAGCTTCATTACATAGGCATGATTGATTGAATGACTGGCCATTGTTGATTGATTCAACCTCCAGGCCCACTCCCCAGACTGAAATTTCACACCCTCTAATCATACAGTTCGTTCTCATGGCAACTGGCTCCCATTCTTGGGTTCAGTCCAATGGTCACCTTGTTAACATAAGAAAAGAAAGTTTTGCCCCTCTCCTTGCTTAGGAACTTCCATGAGTTTTAGCAACCCAGTGCCAGAAGTAGGGATGAAGTTCAAATATACATTTTTTATTATAAAGCACAGTATCACAGTCCATCCCTTGATCTTTGAACACGATCTCTTACAGCAAAACAATCATGAAGGTCAGAAGATGATGTCACATTACTATAATTCCATCCAGTCACTAATAACTATCCAGTCCATCATCATATCACATGAAAACCTCTCCAAAAACAGTTCACTCAAGTTTGGAGATTTCTATCTAATCTCTCCAGGTTCTATCCATGACTATTATCTTCTCTTATATTTGTACCCAAACTTGTCCACATTTGGAAGGGACATTAGGTTCAGCCACTGTGCTGGTCTAGATTGTGGGTAAAAATACTAATCTAGCAAGTTCTCCCCTCTGTTCATGTCTATTCAGGTTACACATGTGGGGAACTAGAGGGCTATCTTTACCTCCAGGTGGTAGAGCTGCTTTCACTGTTAGCCCCAATTTTGTCAGATGGAGTAAAGGCACATTCTGCCCCATCAGGCCCTGAGGAATTCTTACATATAGGCTAAAACAAAATTATGGTTTCTTTTTCTTTTTTTTTTTAAGATTTTATTTATTTATTTGACAGAGAGAGATCACAAGTAGGCAGAGAGGCAGGCAGAGAGAGAGGAGGAAGCAGGCTCCCCGCTGAGCAGGGAGCCCGATACGGGCCTTGATTCCAGGACCCTGAGATCATGACCTGAGCCGAAGGCAGAGGCTTTAACCCACTGAGCCACCCAGGTGCCCAAAAATTATGGTTTCTTGTTAGGAAATCATCTGCTTCCAACTCTTGTAGGTATAGCCCTGAAGCTGTGATCTCTCCATCAGGTAGGAAAAAAACAAACCAACAAAGAAAATTGAGGTGATATGAGGAAGAAAGCATATCAGGAACTTCCATGCCCCCTCTTCCCCAGATCCACTAGAAAAACAGAGAAATCCATCCAGTGGGGCCATAGCCCACTCGTGTTCAAGTTGAGTGCGAGCACACACTGGTGGAGTTGTGTGAGCCAGGCCTTCATGTTTTTATGTTAGACAACCTTTTTAGACAACCAATGTTTTAGTTGCCCATTCCAATTCTCCATCAGACTAGTGCTCTGAGAAGGAAGTTTCTCAGCCCAGTGTTGGACACAATGGGTTATAAAGAGTGTTTCTTGTGTGAAGAAATGACAGCTCCCCGCCCCCAGGGCTACCAGCATCAGTCTCACTTACCAGCTGTGATCAGGGCCTTCCTTCCAAAGAACCCACCACATGGCCATCTGCAGTCTGTCTCCTGTTGGCAGATAGAACAGGCATTTCGTGCCTCAGACGTTGACTGCTGCTGCATCCCCTGCATCATGAAGCCAGGGACTATCTCAAGGGGGTGCATGGGAGATTCATTTGTCCATCCCAGTCGCCTTCCAAACCCAGAAGGGATTTCTTTTAATGGGGCTGGACATGTTACACTTTAATGCACCCCTCAAGTTTCCATATGCTGTGCCCTGCACAGGCATCCTTTTAATAGGGCTGATTTCCATTGCCTTCCTGCCTGAGTGTATGGGCAAACCATTGGCCACTGCCCATAAGTCAGTAAAAAGCCAAACACAGGGGCATTTTTTTCACTGTTCAATTCTTCCATCACTGCTAGGAAAACAGCATGTAGTTCCGTCCACCAAGCTGACTTGTGTTTACTTTCTCCAAATGCAGTGGCTCCTCAGACATTTCTATAGTCAGTCCAGGGGGTAAAGAGGATTCTTGTCACGTCTCTTTCTTGCATTCCCCACATAGTATGATCCTGTAGCTTCAGGGGATAATGTCATAGAGCAAGGTAGTAAATGCCCCTCAAATGGCAATCCTCTAGTCCAAGGGACCAGTAGTCATCACTGGGAGATGCTGACAGGCTCTTGCTTGTCTATGCCCCAGCCTATGTCTCACATAGGACCATCACATAGAGAATGTGTCCCTCTGGCACTCCAGCCTATTTTCCACATGGTGTGGGCTCAGGTAATCTTACTGGTTCTCATTTAGCATGCCCGATTAATATTGCTTGAAAGGCAGATTTATATGATTTCTGTTTTCTATCAGTAGGAGGGGGAAACATTCCCCAGTGAGACATGATGTCCATTCCCATAATACAAATAGGTAAAAGAGATGCGATCACCTCACATAAAGCCTGTTTAAACATACTGTAACTGGGGCCCAAGGGTGCCAGAACACCTGGTCCAGGGTCCCAAACAGGTTGGGTTTGGCCATTGACAAAATCCAAAGGCAGAGAGACAAGTGGTGGTGAAACAAGAACGGAATTTATTTCAGTGAGGTCAACACTGGGAAGACAGTGGACTTACATCTCAAAGACTGTCTCCCAAGTGCTGAAACTACTAGGTTTATGTAAGAAAAATGTGGGCCAAAGGACGGCGGGTATGTGCAGCGGGGCAATAAAGATCAGGAAGATTATTGTCTCAGGGTCAATGACAAGGTCTTGCTGGCATCAGGGCAGTCTTATTGTTTGAGGGGTAGTTTCAAATCCTATCATGGATGCTTTGCTGCCAGGTCTTCCACCTAAGATAAAAGATAAACTGGAGAGAACTTAGTCAGAACGTACAGACTGAGGTCAAAATTGGAGGTAGTTAAGGTGACTGGGTCTTCTTTCAAATCCCCACTGTCAATTCACCATTCCATTTCTATGGAAGGGAAGGGGGGGTGATGGTCATTTTGTCTGTAACTACTTCCTGCCGTCTGTGGACAACACAGGAATTTTGGAATGGAAGACTTTGACAGGGTGGGAAAATTACAGGTCTTGCATTCCAGCTGAAGATAACAGCAAGGGCATCTCCAAGCTACTGCAAATCGTGTGGACTACCATTTGATAAATATAAAAATCCAAACAACAACCGAAAAGAAAAAGGACAAGAAGCCTAGCAATGCTTAGCAGGGTATATCTCCATTTGGAAGGTACTGGATTTAGCCAAATGCTTGAAAAGTCCCAAAGCTAAGGCATTTATAGCAGTGATGTGTTAACTGTTTCACAGCTTCAGACACATTTTTTGAGTAATTTGGAATAAATATACAACCTTGAACTGTAGTCTAGACATCAAAGGCCATTGGTTTTGGAGGACTGCTTTTCATATTTATGTGGTTTCATCATTTAGGAAGGCGACTGGATGCCAGGTTTGGTTAAAGGCAGTTGCTGCATGTTTGGCTGGGGCTTCTACCTGTAGTTCTGTATCAATAGAGGTAGCTTCTGAGTAAATATGGCCAAGGGATAGGAAACTCTCTTTATCCAGTGTCTAGCTTTTATGATATCCCAATTATGAGAAATTACTGGCAAGTTGGAAATGACTCATCCCAAGAGATATGGGCATCCCCAAGTACATCATCTAACCTAATTATAAGGAAGGTCAGGTTATCCACTATTTCCATAAATCCATAGCTAACTCCATGGAGTGGGGTACGCTCTGACTTTTAAGGAGCAATTTTGTCATCTTAGTCACATAGAATTGGTCAAAGTGATAGCTGAGTTACACAATGTCAGGAAGTCCATTCCCTTAACTGGGAGGATTCCTGAATACTACTTAACTTTTTTATGCAGTGGGGCCACCTCATTCACTTGGACTCACTTGGCAGTTGCCCACCCAATTCCACTGTGTACTGCATATGCTATATCGGGTGTGGGGTTTGTTCTTTTACTAAGGCAAACACATATTGATGAGGTGTAATTCTCCATCGGGAGAGCAAAGTATACGCAAAGAAAAGTTCACTCCATCTGGTATTTCCTCAGGGAGGTCCTGCAGGACCCAGGTGAATAATTTGAGAGAATAGTCCAATGGACCACAGCAGACTTACTGTGAACTGAGAGGGAGCGGTAAGAAAGCCTAAAAAGCAATGCCTCCCATTGTCCAGCTGTTCAAATAATCATGTATTCATGGGGTCCTTTTATTATCCCCACAGAGTAACAGGCATGAAGACTGTCTATTCATGAGCTATTTTGGCAATTTCTCTCAAGTTAACCTTGAGTTGTCCAGCTTAGGCAAGCAAGAAGCATTCAAGGACAGTTAACCAGAACTGGAATGGAGCATCCACAAGAGTGTGTTATTAAACCGTAACTTTTCTCTCTAAAATCACCCTCATTTCCATCGAAGATAGCCAAATTAAGATTAATCTGTTTGTAAAACAAGTCTAGTTTCAACAAAGTTGGCCTAATTACTTACATAAGCAAGGGAAGAATAATGATCGACCATATAGGTCTTTTAAAATCTGTTTTGCTGGAACTTTTTATAAGACATTTCGGATTTAACTTTTAATAGCCTCTCAAGGCCAGAAGCCAACCCAAATACTTGCCATCGGTTTTGCTTGTAATAATTTGTTGATTTGAGTAATTTCCTTGTCTTGATGTCCCCAAAATATTCTGAGGTTCCTGCCCCTGCCAGGAAGTGACATTTCTTTCTTTCTTTCTTTAAGATTTATGTATTTATTTTAGAGAGAGAGGGGGAGGGAGGGAGAGAGCAAGCATGGCACGTGTGACCAGGGGAGGGGCAGAGGGAGTGAATCTCAATCAGACTCCAAGCTGAGCATGGAGAACAACATGGGGCTCAATTCCACAACACTGAGATCATGACCTGAGCCGAAATCAAGAGTCAGCTGATTAACTGACTGAACCACTCAAATGCCCCAGAAGTGACATTTCTTTACTCACCTGGTACAGCTGCTGGGAAATCTGTTAGGAAAATATCAGGCCAACATTTCTAGGGGGTTCTATTGGTTCCATAAAGTCAACTTGAGTTCCATTGGGCTGGTCATATCTAAGTTTATGTATGTCTTTCACAAAATGTGAACCTTTAATCAAAACCTTAATAAATGACTGTTTTCGGGCGCCTGGGTGGCTCAGTGGGTTAAAGCCTCTGCTTTCGGCTCAGGTCATGATCTCAGGGTCCTGGGATCTAGGCCCGCATCGGGCTCCCTGCTCGGCGGGGAGCCTGCTTCCCCCTCTCTCTCTCTGCCTGCCTCTCTGCCTCCTTGTGATCTCTCTCCCTCTGTGAAATAAATAAATAAAATCTTTAAAAAAAATAAAAAAAATAAATAAATGACTGTTTTCATTGGTGATCTTTTACAAGAAGAACAGATTCTTATTGAACTTATGCAAATAATTACAATAGCCATGAGAGAGAGAATATTCATGGAGAGTTCCTGAGTTTTGGTGAGTTCAAGTAGAAAGAAAAGATAAATGTTTCAATTTATTCACAAAGGAATATTTTCTCCTATTTCTGTAATTCACAGATACCTCAAGAAAAAAAATTCCCTTAAATCTAGAAAAGTGAACATTAGTGAAGCAGCAATGTTTCAAGCAGGAGTCAGAAAACCTATAAATCATATTCCTCAATTCATCCAGTCTCAGGTTACTAATTCCTGTTCTGTTTAAATGTAGCTTTTCCACTGG
This sequence comes from Ailurus styani, assembly GCA_002007465.1. Taxonomy (NCBI): domain Eukaryota; kingdom Metazoa; phylum Chordata; class Mammalia; order Carnivora; family Ailuridae; genus Ailurus; species Ailurus styani. Next base: position 191,050 of record LNAC01001013.1, on the reverse strand, counting down.
TTCTGGAAATTCTTACCCAGTTTAGTTCATGATCTTAAAGATATCAGAAACCTGTATTTGTCAAAAGTCCTTTTCATAAATTTTCTTGAAAAGGAAACACAGGGGCACCTGGGTGCCTCAGTGGGTTAAAGCCTCTGCCTTCAGCTCAGGTCATGATCTCAGGGTCCTGGGATCTGCTCAGCAGGGAGCCTGCTTCCTCCTCTCTCTCTGCCTGCCTCTCTGCCTACTTGTGATCTCTCTCTCTCTGTGTCAAATAAATAAATAAAAAATCTTTGAAAAGAAAAGGAAACACATTTTGCAGGAGCTTCAGAACAGTAAGTATAAATGAGAAAAGACTCAAAAATGGACATGGTTAAAGATCTGATGAGAATTCATAATAATGTAGTTGACAAAGAAATCGTTATTTTTGTGACACATAGGATTTCACTAATTAGGATGTCAAGTAGTGACCTTATAGCAGGACATAGTAAAACTTCTAGGGATTTCATATAATTTCTAGAACGGTTATAGCATTTACCCATATGATATAACCTAAAAAGGTTTACCATTATTTGTCTGACAATGTTTCCTATGTAATCTGACATACCAAATAAACAAGCCTAGTCAGTCAAAATGATTTTATTTAGAGTTTGAATTTTGGGGAAGTTTTTCTAAAATCCTCAGAAGATTTTAAAGCACATGCCAAAAATAATATTACAGACCATTATAGAACTTAGTATTTAACTATATATTTAACCAAATGACAATAGGAAATTCCACAGGAGGTTATATAGTCGTTAACAAAATTTAGCTCCTTTAATATTGAGAAGTTTTCACTTTCTTAAGTAATCAAAGAAATGAGAAAGACAAATCATAGAAACTTTGACTTTCTGGGCAGATTTAAAAAAAAACAAAACTTTGCTTACCATTTCTTAATAAGAGAAGACCAGCAGTCTAAGAAAACTTTGTCATTTTAACAGAAAGAAAAAAAAAACCCCAAATTCCAATCTTATATACTTTTAAAATTCATTCATTTCAATCTCAGTCAGCCCTGACAATGCATAATATTTTTTTCCAAAGAATCCCCTCTCACAAACTTACTGCAAGTTTCTTTCCATCTACAGATTTTAGTCTAAGCCTTCTCACTCTAAATAACTCGTCTCATTTTAGGACAAAATTATTTTCTTTTCCCTCAACAAAAATGTATTCCCATTCCTTATACTTTCCTTATCAAATAACTTCTTCCTTTCTACACAGAATTGCTTTCCTTATCACTTTCGGCAGTCTTTAAAAAGAAACTTTTATTTATTCATTTGAGAGAGAGGGAGAGAGAAAGAACACAAGCAGGGGGAGGGGTAGAGGGAGAGAGGTTGTACAGAGCCTGGTGGGGCTTGACACAGGCTTGATTCCAGGACCCTGAGATCATGACCTGAACTGAAGTCAGCCACTGAACCAACTGACCCACCCACACACCCCGTTTTCCAGCAGTCTTGATTACACTTAGCATAATTTAACTCTTAGAAACCTTAGTCTCTAGTGAAAACTAAGTAGTGGCCAATTGTCAATTGTCTGTTACACCAGAATTCTTTAGATTGACAAATTTATGAATATATTTCATAATTTCTAGAAACATGTGTTTTTTCATAGTACAACTTTCAATAAAGTATGAAACATGTTTGCTAAGACCCAAGTATCTTCAGTTTCTCTCCAATAAGAATAAAAGTAGATAACCTATATTTAGTAAGTAATGTTTCAATATTTTATCTAATTTGAAAAGGATTTAGATATCTGGGGCACCTGGGTGGCTCAGTCGGTTAAGCCACTGCCTTTGGCACAGGTCATGATCCCAGGGTCCTGGGATTGAGCCCCACATCAGGCTCCCTGCTCAGCGGGGAATCTGCTTCTCCCTCTCCTGTTTCCCCCTCTCCTGCTTCCCCTGCTTATGTTCTCTCTCTCGCCATCTCTGTGAAATAAATACATACAATATTTTTTTAAATAGAGACTTAGATATCCAATAAATTTAACCCAGTTTATCATTTAACTTAGCAAAACTACGAAGTTTTAGGTTACCAAAGAATTTAGAAGCTATTAACCTTTTTTTATTCAAACTACCTCCTTTTTTTTTTTTTAAGAGATGAGAGCAGGGACAGAGAAAAGGGAGAGAGAGAATCTTAAGCAGGCTCCACACCCAGCGTGGACCCCAACTCAGAGCCTGATGTGAAGCCCAACTCGGGGCTCCATCTCCCGACCCTCAGATCACTACCTGAGCTGAAATCGAGAGTCAGATGCTTAATCAACTTACTGTTAATAATGACCCATGAAAACTTTAGGACACAGACAAAATTAACGATCATTTTAAGTCATCTTTTTGCTGACAAATTGCAACCGATACAATACAAATTTAATAAATTCAGGCAGAATAAACGTTGATTATCTGTATTCTATTGGATGTTGATAACTCCAAAAGACATGTCTATATGTTGCACCTGTGTCCAGTAAAAAAGTCACTTTGTTCCCTAATGTCAGTTTTACTTGGAGCTCCTGTGGGGAAATCTGAAGCAGGTGATTTAAATCCAGGGGAGCCCGTGGGCCCTTTCACGTTGATTTGGGAGATGCTTCAGTTTGAACCTTACAAGGATGTGGCCCAACAGTTTGGGGTGCCTTTGGCTCCCTGATTGTGAGGGGAGGAGGAGCCGATGGTGTTGGAGGCCCCGAGGATGGTACAGGAGCCCTCTGCGAGCTGCAGCAGTGGTGGTACCGGAAGAGAAAGGGATGGTAGAGGTGCGAGGGGTGCCGCAGGCAAGACCTCAGGCAGATTCAAAGTTTGGACAAGCATTCCTCAGTCTCTACCTCTGTCTCTTCTTCCTGCAAAACAGGCATTTCCTCTGGTTGGTTTTCAGCCCGCTGCACCATTCATGCAAAATGCATCCTTAATGAACTTTCTTTGGAACCAGAAGCATTCCCGCATCTTCCTAGACAAAGTTCAGAGAGAACACAGAAGAAACAGAACTATAACTACATGAAGCCCAGAACTACTCTGTTAGCATTTGTTTCTCCCTAATAGTTGGGAGCTTCCCCCGCTGAACCAATAGCTTCCTAGGGAACCTGAGGCAGCCACACCAAAAACCCTTGTTTCGGAGTAACTGAATGGGAGGAAGAAATGTAAGAGAGTCAGTCGTTCAGTGGCTAGCTTTCTTTCGAGCTAAACATAGACAAAGTCCAGGTGATATTTCTGTAAAAAATCATCTTCTTTGTGTCATCAATTTATAACTAAAAATAGACCAGTCAGCCAATATTCTCCCTGGGGGGCTTTGGCAGGGATATAGTGTTAGCACTCCCCAACTTGCACACACACACTCAGATACACCATCACAAATTCCAGCAGAAACCTCTGAATGCATATCTTGCCTTCCTGCTTCCCATATGTCCATTCTTTTTCCGATGGTATCTTACAAATTACAAATTACAACAACCTCTGCCGTAAATTGTGCAAACAAGCTACACAAGCCTGAACAAATGGGTTATGCAAACCCGAAACACATGGTTCAAAGGACCCATGTGGCAGGAAGCCAAAGAAGGATGGCGTCTGGTGTGCACTGTGACAGGAACGTACCAGCATCCAAATTTCTAGGCCCTGCTTTTTCTTCAGTTTTTTTCTCTGCTTCACCAAATCCGGTTGAGGCAGTGGCTGCTGGTCCAGGGTGAATGAAAAGGAGTCTCCCTGAAACAAAGCAAGTTTCGGAAACAGCAAAGGACTGTTCTCACTCTCCCCTGACCAGGGTTGCCTAGCCACAAATACCTAGCTCCAATGTGTCATAGACACTAACTTGGGAAATGAAGGGGTGAAGCCCCGGCACCCTACTGGGGACAGCTGCTCCATCCTGGGGAGTTCCAAGGTGGAGTTAGATGAATCAGAAAGGCAGCTCCTGGCTGGCTTGCCAAAAATTATAACTGGGGCCTAAGGGTGAAAGAGCCCCTGTTTCCAGGCTCCCAAAGAGACCAGATGTAGCCACTTGCTACTGACAATGTCCAAAGGCAGAGAGATGAATGGTGATGAAACAAGAAAGGAATTTAAGTCAGGGATGCCAACACAGGAGAAACAGTGGACCCATGTCCCACAGGCTATCTCTAAAACACTGAAAATACTTGTAGGCTTATACAAGGAAAATGTGGGACAAAGGTCAGTGGGTATGAGCAGGTGGTCAGTAAACGTCAGCCCCATCATTGTCTTTGGGTCAATCAAGTGGGGTCTTGCTGGAGTCAGGACAGTCATTATTTGAGGGGATAATTTTGGTTCCCATCACAGGCTGCTTTTCCTGCTGAGTCTTTTGCCTATGTTATAAGTAAGATAAGCAGGGCAGAAGAACTTAATCAGAAAATACACATAAAGGCTGCTTTTAGGCAACAGGCTTGAGCAGTGGAAGGCAGAGCAAGGCAAAAGGGCCCACAATGACACCCAAGCTGAATACAGACAGGCCCATCAGGTGATCCACCTCAAGATATCCATAGACCCTAACAGAGCAATGGGCTACTTACCATCAGATACAGGTACCAACAGAGGCAGAATTCCATACATCCCCATACCTCCTCATCTTCCCCCTTTAAATAGAGCCCCCACCCAGGGCCTCTTTGCAGACAGTCTCTGCTGTCCTGCCCACTACAGGACGTTTGGAGGCCCCCATCCAGTCGAAGAGACACCCCAGTAAAGACTGAGATCAAAATTGGAGGTCATTAAGACGAATCTCCTACAAACTTTTACCTTAACTCCAACAATGCTTATATTCCTACTTCTAGCTTCTATTAGGACTTCATCGATAGTTGTATAAAACAGGGTAGGGGAAATATTCCCTAGCCAGACATGATATCCATTCCCATAAAATATACAGGAAGAGGAGACACAACTTCTCTTCATAAAGCCTGCTCAAACAGTCCTATTTTCATAATCTTATCAACCCTTACCCTTTTAAGTTCTCTCTGTTAAAAAGAACAGCAGAGGCTTGAAATGACATCACTTGAGCCAAGTCGCCAAACCGGGACTTCATACCAAATCTAACAGCAGTTTCAACATCCCCAAGAAAATGTCTTAACTGGTCATTCAGGAATTCTCTGGCATGTGCCAATGAAGTAATTTGCCACAGGGGCCTTCTCCATCCCCCAAAGTAAGATGAGGTAATCTGCATAAAACTCCCTGCTCTCCCCCTAAGGGAAAGTGACCCCGCTAGAATAATCCTCTTCCTTAGCTCAAAACAGCTTATCCCATCCTCCTTCCCATAAAAAACTTCCACTTTGTACAGTTCCTCCGAGCTCCCCTCTACTCGCTGGATGGGTGCTACCTGACTCATGAGTCATTTAATAAAGTCAATTTGGATCTTCAAATGTACCCAGTTGAATTTAGTTTTTCAATGTCTCAATTTGGTTGTAACCCCAGTCAGAACTTACGTTGGCTTGCAAACTGGCCCCCTTACAAGGAGGGCATTGAGAGACGGAAGAAAGAGATAGGACACTCCGGATTGGTGGATGAAACCTGCTCAGAAGGCTTATTTGGGGGCCTGCAAGATGAGTGGACCTCCGTACCTGCTCGCCAGAATCTTACAAGTTTATATTGAGGCATTCACAGGGTTGAGTCATAGGGACTGTCCAGATGGTCTCAATGACACATTGCTCTCTCCAGGCTGTGTCCTAGAAAATGGCTCCAGCTGTGGGAACGGTGGGTGGAACATAGACTGTCAGGACTGTGATGGGGGTGAGGAGTCTCCACCGCCTGGTGCCAGCTCGTGCGTCAGTCCATGGTCACGTCCTCTAGATGATCTCCTCCGGCAGCGTCACCAGTGGGTGTTGGTACCACAGTTTGTGGGGCTTCTGTATCAAAGGTTCCTAGAAACTTCTCTTTATTACCCCCTGATGATTTTACCCACTGTTGTGCAAAAGTCTCTGGGTCTCCAGCAAGGGTTGAGCCAAGGGACCCTGCCCTTCGGTCACTCTTTACCGTGATTAATCAACCTAATTATCGCCCCAAGGAATTGCTGGTCAGGTTTCTCATGGTGATCTCTGCCTCTGGGCTTTTCAAGTTTCTTCAAATTGGGGTAAATAGAGCAGATTTGTTCGGATTCCTTTAAAGGTGGGGGTCCGGGGGGGTCCCTGTGCCCCCTCAAAGCTTTGATAGGGCTATATTACTATCTTTGTTTTAGCCCCATCAATGTCTATTTTATTCATCTGTTTTCTTAATAACCACCTAAAGATCTAAAGATTTGCACTGTGGGCACAAATTTCACCACTTACCCCTTTCGGTTTCCTCTTCATTTCATTCCTATCAAAATTTATCTTTTCACCTTAACAACTGTTTAAAAATTTCCACAGTCTCGGGAAGATTTTCTTAACTCTGGTTCCACTTCTCCCCATTCTCTTATTCTTTAACCTAGTGTTTTTATTAGCATTTGTAAGACTCGTGAGAGGGGAAGCTGAGACACCAAACTTGATAAGGTTTCCAACACTGTGTCTTGGTTTTGCAGTTACAAACATGGCCACATGAAAGGGGTCGTTTTAACCACAGCCCATTCACCATGACTTGAGTTACTGGCATAGTCAGTGGGGGAAGATCTTGGTCATTATAATGCCAGCCCTTTGTGGTTTGCAGACAAAGCATATTAGCTACCTCACTGGGGTGCTCCACCTGGCATTCATACGGGGAGAGAGACAGTCCCCCTTCTCAGGGTAAACTACCATAAGTGGCTTTTATGCAGTTCACCAGGCTGGCTCTTCCCTCAGGAATAACCTCCTATGTGGGGGATCACATACAGTACCATCTGGGACTGTTCCTCCGTGAGCTCTGGGTCCTGCATTAACCCAAACATGCTCCTCCACTCTGCAACACTCAAAACCAAAAAAACAAAACAAAATAAACAAACAAAAAAACAGTCCCCAAATTTGATACTCTCATAATCCATTTCAGGAAGCTGCTGATACTGATCCACAAAATGAAACAACTCCATCACACCAGACACTTTGCTTTCAATAGTTTCATGGTTTTGCCCTTTTGCCATGTTCACTACCGTCTTGGTGACCAGAGATCTTAAAAGTATTTTCTATTGTCCCTGCATCATTTCTCCCTCTGGGACAGCTTTGAGGCTAGTGGCCTAAACTCAGACTCACTGAAACCTGAGTTGGGGCCAGCATCAAGGTCCAAGCCAGGATTCTCTTTTAGTTCAGCTCTTAGGGGTATCCTTAACCAAGGGATAGAAAATTTTGCCTTTTTCCTATTAGTTTGCATTTCCATATGTGTCAAGTGAACCAGCTCCCCAGGAGTTGTACCCAACTCTAAATTTCATTGGTGACTTTGCCTGCATTCAGCACAGCTGCTGTCATGCATGACCATGTGGCCCCCCAGGAATCCAACTTTCCTCACACATTTTCATCCTTTCTTTTCCCAAACCACATGTTCTGTGAGCCAGGGCTGTTCTACCCAATCCCACTTCAACGACACCAACTCAGAGATTCTGGTCATTGATTCCACTGGTGTGGGGGCTGGTGGGGGATTCCCACACCAACAAGCAATTCTTGGATACCAGCAGCATGTCTGAGAATTCAACTCAATTCTGACACCCAGAGATAGCATCAGATTCCACAGGCTCAGGATTCAGGACTGTAAGACTTCCCTCCCCATGCCCCATTTCAGATGGCCCTCTAACCCCCAGATTGTTACCTGTCCAACTGGCTATAGATCAGAGGTTCCCACCACTGCTTCCTTGCATTTAATTAATTTGCTAGAGCAAGCATCCCACAGGACTCAGAGAAACATTTTCCTTACCAGATCACCAATTTCTTGTAAAAGATATACTTCAGGAAGGGCCAGATAGAAGAGATGCATAGGACAAGGTAAGGGGAAAGGCTCAGAAGTTTGCAAACCCTCTCCAGGTGGCCACTGTCCCCATTTCTGCACAGTTCACCAACATGGAAGCTCTTTAGACTCTGTCCTTTTGGGGTTTTCTGCAGGCTTTATTACTAAGGCATGATTGACTAGATCATTGGCCATTGCCAATTGATTCAACCTCTGGAGGAGACAGGGGCTTGTGGGGCGAGACTGAAAGTCCCACCCTCCAATTATAAGGTTGGTTCTCCTGGAAACCAGTCCCTAACCTGAGGTGGAATCCAGCGGTCACCATGTTAAAGTAACAGAAGACATATTTTTCACTGTCTTCACTGTGTTCACTTAAGTGTTCAAGAGCTCTGCGCCAGGAAAGAGGATACAAACCAAATGTGTGTTATTATAAATCACAACATCACATCCATCCAGAGCCCCTTCCTATTACAGGTCAGTATTACTATCTTAAGGAATGAAGAGACTCTGGCAGATCTAGTCATGAGGACAGCTAGCAACAGGGTCCTTTGTGGGTAAAGAGAATATTTTCATCCCCATTTTTCTTGACCATTTTTAAGCCATAAGCAGTATAATTTAGGAATCACTTTATCAGTTTGCACACACACACACACACACACACACGCACACACACACACAATATGCATGCTGGGGTTTTCAATGGGATTTATCCAGTGCCCATATAGATTAATTTGAAGAGAATTGATGTCTTATATATAGAATCTTCCTATATATGAAGTCTTTTTCAAGTCTTATATAATATTTTTCTTTGCCTTACTGTCTTGACTAGATGTGTAGTGCAATTTGGAAGAGAAATAAATAATAATAGGCAGAATTTAGGTAGAGGAGGAGCAAGATGGTGGAGGAGTAGGAGACCTAAATTTTATCTGGTCCCAGGAATTCAGCTTGTTATGAGACTTACAAGTCTCATTCTGAACACCTACAACTCAACAGGAGATGGAAGAGAAGAAGAGCAGCAATTCTAGGAACAGAAAAGCAACCACTTTCTGGAAGGTAGGACGTGCGGAGAAGGGAATCTGAGGCAATATATGGGAAGATAGGCCACAGGGGGAGGGGCCAGCTCCTGGCAAGTGGTAGAGCAGGAGAGCACAAAATTGTAACTTTTAGAAGTCTTCTCCATTGAGGGACCTCGCTCAAGAGGCTAAGTAGGGAGTGGAAACTGTGCTGGGACAGTGTGGTTTCAAGACTCGCAGGGTCACAAAAAGACCAGGGGTATCTGAGTGTGGCAGAGCTCCCTGGTATCAGAGTGGGGAAGCCAGCTGCAGAGATGGAGCCAAGGAGGGGCCTCTCAGCTTGGGGTTACCTTAAATGGTGATGTGACGCACAGTCAGGCCACTGCTCTTTGAGCAGGGACCCCAGAAGTGGCAGATATGGGGAGACTCACCTTCCTCCTCTGAGAGGAGCAGCGCGGGAGTGGCTGCAGGAATCTGAGGGGTTTGGAGACTCCAAATGGGGCTGTGCACCAGAGATAGAAATGCTCGGTCACAGGCTGGGTGAGCTCGGAGTGTGGACGGAGACCAGGGAGATGGGAGAGATTGACTGCTTTTCTCTGAGGGTGCACTGAGGAGTGGGGCTCCGAGCTCTCGGCTCCTCTGGGCCAGAGACTGGAAGGCCACCATTTTCATTCCCGTCCTCCAAAGTTGTACGGAATGTGTTCAAGGAACAAAAGCTCCCAAGAGCAAAATCAAGCAGATTACTTAGCCTGGCCTCTGGCAAGGGTGGTGCAATTCCACTTTGGGCAAAGACAATTGAGAATCACTGCAATGGCTCCCTCCCCAGATGATCAACAAGAACATCTAGCCAAGACCAAGTTCACGGATCAATGAGAACCGCAGAAATTCAGAGCTAGGGGAATGCAGCACATAGAATTCATGGCTTTTCCCCCATGATCCTTTAATCTTTCAAAGTTAAATTTTTTTAATTTCATTTTTTCTTACTCTATTTTTTGTAATTTTTCCTCTTTCCTATTTGAACCTTTTAAAACTATTTTATCTTATCAATACCATTTTAAAAATCTTTGTTAAATCTTCATTGTAATAGTCATATTCTACCCCTTCATTGTATTTAATGTTATTTTTTGTATACATCAAAGTTTTTCTTTCTTTAAAATTTTGGGATACAGTTTCTTCTAACAGGCCAAAATATACCCTAAACCTAGCATGTGGCATTGTTCTACTCTCCAACCTGATCACATTCTCTCCTTTTTTTCCCCTTTTCTTAACCAACTTCTTATCTTATTGATTCCTTTTTTAGAATCCTTTTTAATTATCATCTTTACAGTCATATTCAATACCTTCATTGTGTTTACCCTTATGTTTGTATACATGTAAGTTTTTCTTTCTTTAAAATTTTGGGAGGAAGTTTCTTCTAACAGACCAAAATACACCTCAAATCAAGTGTATGTGTATGTATATGTATGTATATATATATATATATATGTGTGTGTGTGTGTGTGTGTGTATTTTTTTTCTCCTTTCTTCTCCCCCTGGTTTCAGGTCTCTTCTATTTGGTTAGTGTATATTTTTCTGGGGTTGTTGCTACCTGTTTAGTATTTTTTTCTCTCATTCATCTATTCTTATCTAGATAAAATGACAAGGTTGGAAAACTCACCTCAAAAAAAAAAAAAAAAAAAAAAACAAGAGGCAGTACCAACAGCTGGGACCTAATCAATACAGACATTAGTAAGATGTCAGAACTAGACTTTAGAATGATGATTATCAAGATGCTAGCTGAGCTTGAAATAAGCATAGAAGGTACTAGAGAATCTCTTTCTGGAGAAATAAAAACACTTTCCAGAGAAATTAAAGAACTAAAATCTAAGCAAGTTGAAATCAAAAACGGTATCAATGAGGTGCAATAAAAAATTGAGGCTCTTACAACTAGGATAAATGAGGCAGAAGAGAGAATTAGTGATATAGAAGACCACATGATGGAGAATAAAGAAGCAAGAAAAAGAGAGACAAACAACTACTGGAACACAAGGGGAGAATTCAAGAGATAAGTGATACCATAAGATGAAACAATATTAGAATAATTGGGATCCCAGAACAAGAAGAAAGAGAAAGGGGAGCAGAAGGTATATTGGAGTAAATTATAGCAGAGAACTTCCCTAATTTGGCGAAGGGAACAAGCATCAAAATCCAGAAGGCACAGAGAACCCCCCTCAAAATCAATGAAAATAGGTCCACACCCCGTCATCTAATAGTAAAATTTACAAGTCTCAGTGATAAAGAGAAAATCCTGAAAGTAGTCAGGACAAGATGTCTGTAACATACAATTGGTAGAAATATTAGATTGGCAGCAGACCTATCCATAGAGATATGGCAGGCCAGAAAGGACTGACATGATATATTCAGAGCACTAAACGAGAAAAATATACAGTGAAGAATACTATATCTACCTAGGCCGTCATTGAAAATAGAAGGAGAAATAAAAAGCTTCCAGGAAAAACAAAAACTAACAGAATTTGCAAACACCATACCAACCCTACAGGAAATATTGAAAGGGGTCCTCCAAGGCGAGAAAGAAACAGAGAAAATATACAGTAACAATCACCTTACAGGCAATACAATGGCACTAAATTCATATCTTTCGATAGTTACCCTGAATATAAATGGGATAAATGCCCCAATCAAAAGACATAGGATATCAGAATGGATAGAAAAATAAGATCCATTGATATGCTGTCTGCAAGAAACTCCTTTTAGACCCAAAGACACCTCCAGATTTAAAGGGAGGGGGTGGAAAACCACTTACCATGATAATGGACATCAAAAGAAAATTGGGGTGGCAATTCTTGTATCAGACAAATTACATTTTAGGCCAAAGACTATATTAAGAGTTGAGGAAGGACACTATATCATACTTAAAGGGTCTGTACAACAAGAAGGTCTAACAATTTTAAATTCTACCAAATATTTAAAATAGAATTAATATCCATTCTCCTGAAACTGTTCAAAAAAATAGAAATGGAAGGAAAACTTCCAAACAAATTTTATGAGGCCAGCATTATCTTGATCCCAAAACCAGACAAAGACCCCATCAAAAAGAATTACAGACGAATATCCCTGATGAACAAGGGTGCAAAAATTCTCACCAAAATACTAGCCAATAGGGTCCAACAGTACATTAAAAGGATTATTCACCACAACCAACTGGTATCTATTCCTGGGCTGCAAGGATGGTTTAACATCTGCAAATCAATCAATGTGATACAATATATTAATAAAAGAACAAGAATCTTATGATACTCTCCATAGATGCAGAAAAAGCATTTGACAAAGAACATCATCCTTTGTTGACTGAAGCTTTTCACAGTATAGGAATAGAGAGTTCATACCTCAATGTCATAAAAGCCATCTATGAAAAACCCATAGGGAATATCATTGTCAATAGGGGAAAACTGAGAGCTTTTCCCCCTAAGGTCAGGAACATGGTAGGAATGTCCACTAACACCACTGCTATTCAACATAGTACTAGCCTCAGCAATAAAATAAATAAAAGGCGTCTAAACTGGCAAAGAAGTCAAACTTTCACTCTTTGCAGATGATATGATACTTTATGTAGAAACCCCAAAAGACTCCACTCCAAAATTGCTAGAACTCATACAGGAATGCACTAAAGTGTCAGGATATAAAAACAATGCCCAGAAATCAGTCGCATTTCTGTACACCAACAATAAGACAGAAGAAAGAGAAGTTAAGGAGTCGATCCCATTTACAATTGCACCTCAAACCAGAAGATACCTAGGAATAAACCCAACCAAAGAGACAAGGAATCTGTACTCAGAAAACTATGAAGTACTCATGAAAGAAATTGAGGAAGACACAAAGAAGTGGAAAAACATTCCATGTTCATGGATTAGAAGGACAAATATTGTGGGGCGCCTGGGTGGCTTAGTGGGTTAAAGCCGCTGCCTTCGGCTCAGGTCATGATCCCAGGGTCCTGGGATCGAGGCCCACATCGGGCTCACTGCTCAGCAGGGCAGCAGGGATCCTGCTTCCTCCTCTCTCCTCTCTCTCTGCCTGCCTCTCTGCCTCCTTGTAATCTCTCTCTCTGTGTCAAATGAATAAATAAAATCTTTAAAAAAAAAAAAGAAGAACAAATATTGTGAAAATGTCTATGCTACCTAGAGCAATCTACACATTTAATGCAATCCCCATCAAAATACCAGCAATTTATTTCAAAGAAATGGAACAAATAATCTTAAAATATATATGGAACCAGAAAAGACCCCGAATAGCCAAAGGAATGTTGAAAAAGAAAACCAAAGTTGGTGGCATCACAATTCCAGACTTCAAGCTCTATTACCAAGCTGTAATCACCAAGACAGTATGGTACTGGCACAAAAACAGACACATAGATCAGTGGAACAGAATAGAGAGCCCAGAAATAGACCCTCAACTCTGTGGTCAACTAATCTTTGACAAAGCAGGGAAGAATGTCCAATGGAAAAAAGACAGTCTCTTCAACAAATGGTGGTCATGGGGGGAAGGGAGGGAAAAATGAAACAAGATGGGACTGAGAAGGGAGACAAACCATAAGAAACTCTTAATCTCAGGCAACAGACTGAGGGTTGCTGGAGGTTGGGGAGGAGGAATTGGGTGGCTGGGTTATGGACATTGGAAAGAGTATGTGCTATGGTGAGTTCTGTGAATTGTGTAAGACTGATGAATCACAGACCTGTATTCCTGAAAAAAATAATACATTATATGTTAATTAAAATAATAATAATAGGCCTTTGATAAATGTTTCTTATCTTAATGAAAAATATTCAACATTTCATAACAATACTTGCTATAAGCTTTTTCCTAAAAATGTCTATTAGAATAAAAAGTTTTCATCTATTCCTTCTTAGCTAAGAGTACTTTATCATAAATGACTGCTGAATTTTATCAATGGCATTCACTGTATGTGATTTTCCTGTTGTATTCTAATAAGGAAGTAAGTTACACTAATTGTTTTCTATTGTTCAGCTTCCATTCCTAGGATAAACTCAGTATGATTGTGATATATTGTGCTTTTTATATATTGCTGGATTCAGGTATTAATAACTTAAGATAGTTGCTTTTCTGTGTATGAATGAAAATCACCCATTACTTTCCTTTCACCTAATCTTCTTGTTTGGTTTTGGCATTATGTTTATGCTGGCCTCATAAAATATATTGGAAGGGATTCCCAACTTTTTTATTCTTTAGAAAATTTTATGTAAGATTTCTCTTATTTCTTACTTGAATATTTGGTAGAATTCATCAGTGAAGTCATCTGAATTTGTTGCTTTCTCTGTGGAAAGATATACACATAAAAAATACATGTCTAACATGTGAGGACCTTGGAAATCACCACTTCAACCTGACAAGTAAGAAGCTGAAAAGACTGAAAAATCATCAATTCTTGTATCTGTCAACCTTAAGACAAAATAGCCAGTTATGTTACCAGCAAAATGGATTTACCCAGCAGCAGCAGAGGAATTGCAGTTTGGGACAGACAAGCTATAGCGAAAGCCATAGGCAAATCCAGGAAACAAAGGGGAAAGAGGGGAGTTGAGAAGGGCTGTTATAAACAAGAAGCCCATTGGAGTAAACTGGTATTGAGAGTGTGATGGCTTTTCATTGGCTGAGTTGTGTATAGGCCTCTTCCTGTTAGCTTTGCAAAGGGCTGCAATGAGTGGTAGTGAGTGAGAATTCCCCCCTTCTGGCCTCCCAAAATCATTTAAATGATGTTTCCTTCATCCAGTTTCATAGATCCATAAGGGAGGGTAGAACATAGGGCAAATCACTCCAACATGAATTTGGTGGAGACACAAACATTCAGACCCTAGAGAGCTCTTTTTTTGGTAAAATGATTACTTCAGTCTTTTGCCTGTTTTTCTGTTTGATGACTGTCTTTTTCTTGTAGGAGTTCCTTATATATTCTTGATTTATGTAATTGAATATTCTCCCACTGTATGGGCTACTTTTTCACTTCCTTGATCTATATTTTTTTAAAGATTTTTTTATTTGTTTTTTTAAGGACAGAGAGAGAGAGAGCCTGCATGAAGGGGAAGAGGGGCAGAGGGAGAGGGAGAAGCAGATTCCCCACTGAGCAGGGAACCCAATACAGGGCTGGAGCCCAGGACCCTGGGATCATGACCTTAGACAAAGGCAGATGCTTAAATGACTGAGCCACCCAGGTGCCCTTCCTTGATATATTTTTGATTAAAAAGAGGTCTAAGTTTTAATATAGCCTGATTTATTTTTTTTCTTTCATGATTAATACTTTTAAAAATCTGCCTATTTCAAAGTCAATAATATGTTCTATGTTTTCCTTAAAATGTAGATGGTTTGCCTTCCCATTTAGAGTGCTGATCCACCTGGTAATAATTTTTGCATATGGTGTGAGGTAGGCCCAACAGAAATATATTTTATCCAAATGGCTGTGCAATTAATCCAACAACATTTCTTTTAAAGACTCTCTTTTCCCACTACAATGCAGTATTACTTTTTTGCAAAAATCAGGTGATATTAGGCAAACCACAAGAGACTCTTAGCTATAAGAAGAAAATTGAGGGTTGCTGGAAGGGAAGTGGGTGGGTGCATGGATAACTGGGTGAGGGGCATTAAGGAGGGCACTTGATGGAATGAGCACTGGATGTTGGATGCAACGGATGAGTCATTAAACTCTACCTCTGACACTAAAAAAAAATCAGGTGATGTTATATTTATGGAGTGTCTCTTTTGTTCCATTTTCAGTTTGTCCTTGCACTGAGATTTGGGAAGGTTATTTAATTATGGATTGCATTGCTTTAATAAATATAAAACCATGAGGATTTTCTCTTTTTTTCCCTTGTGTCAAATTAGAATACATTATCTTTTAAAAGACTGTGTCCATTTCATCTACATTTTGAAATGTATTGGCATGAAGTTGTTCAAAAATCTTTCCTTATTTTTTAGGTCTGCAGAATAATATTAACGTCCACAACTCAATCTTGATTTTGATTGTGTTTTTATCTTTTTTCCTTGATCAGTCTCTCTTAGAGTTTATCAATTTAGTCTTTGTAAAGAACTCTCTTTTAGTTTTATTTTCTTGTTTATATGTTTTCCTTTCTTGTCATTAACTTCTGCTCTTTATTATTATCTACCATATTTTTTTAACTTCCCGTTTAAAATATTTATTTAATAACTTGAGAGAGAGACAGAGATTGTGAGCATAAGCAGGAGGGGCAGAGGGAGCGGGGAGAGAATCTCAAGCAGACTCCACACTGAGTGTCAAGCCCATCAGGGGTCTGATCTCAGGATACCGAAACAACCACTTGAAGAGAGACCAAGAATCAGATGCTTAATCAACTGCACCATCCTAGTGCCCCTTTCTAGTTTCTTTTTTTTTTTTAACTTATTGAGGAGGAATGATTAGCTTATCGATTTATCAAACTTTTCTATTTTCTGAAATACATACTCGAGCTATAAAATTGTCTATAGACTTTGCTTTATTTTTTTTAAAGATTTTATATATTTATTGGACAGAGACAGAGAGAGAGAGAGATCACAAGTAGGTAGAGAGGCAGGCAGAGAGAGAGGGGGAAGCAGGCTCCCTGCTGAGCAGAAAGCCCAATGCAGGGCTCCATTCCAGGACCCTGAGATCATGACCTGAGCAGAATGCAGAGGCTTTAACCCACTGAGCCACCCAGGCGCCCCTAGACTCTGCTTTAGATCTATGCTTTAAGAACATTGCATATTAATTTCAATGCAATGCAATTCAAAATATTTTCTTGTTTATATTACAGTTGAATTTTAATCTCATGAGTTATTTAGGAGTACAGTGATTAATTTCTGTATGTATGGGAATTTTTAAAGATTTTTGTTTGTTTTTTGATTTTGGGGTTTTTTTTGAGGGAACAGTTTTCCTTCTTTTGGTTTGTTTTAACTATGGATGTCTAGCTTAAATCAATTGTGATCAAAAAACATATTCTGTACGATTTCAATCTTTGGAATTTGATGAGTATGTTTTACAGTTAAAAGTGCTTCTTGTGGGAACAAAAATAATGTGCCTTTTAAAGAATTACATTTCGTGTCATTTTACTGTTATGTTCTATATGTGTCAATTAAGTCAAGCATTTTCATATCTTTTCCCCATTTTCCCCAATCAATATTTATATATATATTTTTACATGTCTTTTTTTAACCAATGTAAAATTGAAGTGTTTTCGTTTTTGTTTTTGTTTCGGTCCAGACAGATCACTGTTTCTTAATTAGAGTGCTTAGTCTATTTACATGCAATATTTTCTATATTTGGGTTAAAATCTACTATCTTGCTCTGAATTTTGTATTTGTTCTACTCAGTCTTATATCTTTTCTTTCTCTTTTCTTGCCTTTTTTGGTTTAAGATTATTTTCTATTCACCCTCTCAAATTATACCTCTTTTACTAAGCATAGTGGTTTCCTTGATATTAGAACATGCACTTGAGTTAATGTCTCTTTCTAGATAATGAAGCCAGACACCTTACAATACCTCCCCCTTCAACTTGTATGTGTTTTTAAAATGGATTTTAATTATTTACCTATTTTAAGCCCTATGAAACAATATACTATTGTTTTACACTGTCAATATTCACTTGTATTTACTTGTGTATTTTACCACTTCTCTTACTTTAACCCAATTTCAGAAACTGACAACTTCTTGGCCACCCAAACAAACTCAGATGTTTTACCTCTGATGTATTCTTTTTTTTTTTAATTTTATTTATTCATTTGACACAGAGAAAGAGATTACAAGTAGGCAGAGAGGCAGGCAGAGAGAGAGAGGAGAGAGGAGGAAGCAGGCTCCCCGCTGAGCAGAGAGCCTGATGTGGGCCTCGATCCCAGGACCCTGGGATCATGACCTGAGCCGAAGGCAGCGGCTTTAACCCACTGAGCCACCCAGGCGCCCCCTCTGATGTATTCTTATACCTAGAGTGCATCCCCTCTGGTTCCAACCCAATCATAGGAGATTTACCAGGGCCACCCAACTGGGTAACATTCACTTCCAATTTAATTCTCCATCTACCCAAGACTCTTCCCAAAGATTCAGTCTTGTCAGATACCTATTTTGAATTGGCAAATCCCCAGAGAGCAGAAGCAATTCCAAAAACCAGGCTCTTCTCTCTGGATTTCGGTCGTCCCCCCCCGCCCCCGATATTGGTGCTGTAATTGTTTATTCCTGTCTTAGCTATCTAACGACTTTAAGAAAATGTCATATTTCTTTTCAACTTTTTGGTTATGTTATGAAGATACTGTTTCAAAATATTTACTGTGTGGGGCATCTGGGTGACTTGGTCGGTTAAGCATCCAACTCTTGATTTTGACTCAGGTCATGATCTTGGGGTCACGTGATCAAACCCCACATCAGGCTCCACACTAAGCAGGGAGTCTACTTCTCTCTTTCTCTCTCCCTTTGCCCCCCCCACTTGTGTGCACTCTTTCTCTAAAATAAATAGATAAATATTTTTTAAAATATATTTAGTTTACTATTACTGAAAGTCAACAATTACCTTTTATAAGCCTTTTTCTCTCAATTAGACTCATTCCCTAAGAATTATTTTTTCTTTGCACTGGTAAGTACCTGCTTGCTCTTAATAGCCAAGAAGTCAATGTTGTTGAATAAATCATTCAAATAGCTCTAAGGAAAATACCATGATACAGAAATAGTTCTATCTCAAAGAGACATATACTTATAAGTAAGTCTTGATGAAGAAAACATAGTGTTTCTATGGCAGTGTTTTAAAATTCAAGTGATTATCTGGTATACCAATGAGTAGTCACCGAAGATATTACTAGTAAGAGCTGAAATTTACATTTCCGATGAAGTAGTTCCTGTTAAGGAATTGAGGTGCACTGAACTAAGTGTTAGATTTTACACTGACATTCCAAACCAGGCAGAAGTGAATAATTTTTTTTCCTTTTTATGATGGTACCAAGAGTTGGTTCACCTAAGGACCAGTTTTGTGCATAGCAGCCTGTTGATTTGTACTAAGATGTAAAGGAAAATGAATGAAAAGTTAACAAAAAGTTAAAACAGATAAGCACATCTATTGCAAAATTGAGAAAGGTTGAATTACAAATGAAAACAAATCAAATGGAAACATTTATTGATTCTACTTGCTATATATACCACATAAGGCATTATCCATTGTCTGCAGTGCTATAAAGGGCAAGTATGGCATTACTTCCCAAACCAGCCACTTATAACCTCTTCTCATTCCATTAATATGATTACAGTGGCAGCTGCCCTTTCCCTTCCTTTTCCCCTTTCAACCTTTCTTCTTTCCCACCTCCTCCTCCTCGCCTGTCCTTCTCTTCCTTTCCCCTTTCCTTGCTCTTCATCCTTTTTTTTTAATTTTTTTTTAAAGATTTTATTTATTTATTTGACAGAGAGAGAGAGAGATCACAAGTAGGCAGAGAGGCAGGCAGAGAGAGAGGAGGAAGCAGGCTCCCTGCCGAGCAGAGAGCCCGATGTGGGCCTCGATCCCAGGACCCTGAGATCATGACCTGAGCTGAAGGCAGGGGCTTTAAACCGCTGAGCCACCCAGGCGCCCGCTCTTCATCCATTTTTATTGTCCCTTTAATACCTAACTATCAGAAAATGACTGGATCCTTATCCCACTCTGGGTTTTGCCACTTGGGCAAATCTCTGAACACTCATTGTCACAGTTAACTAATTTATAAAATTAAGTGATTAGAAAGATAATAATCGATGTCTTGTAGTTCCAACAGTCAGTAAGTCTATGACTTCTCCCTGTTCCTATACTACTCTCTCTCTCCACAGTTGTTGGTCTAGTTGTGGGCACATGACTCAAGATGAACAAATGATTCCCTTCTCTGAAAGGTTTGGGCTTAGAACCAGACTTAGAGCAGTTAGTAACTTTTCTTAGGGGTCAAATTGTAAGGAGTAAATCTTAGTAACCATTGGTAGTTAGCTTTGCTGTCAAGGGGAGAAAGTTAGAAGAGAAAGAGAAATTTAAATAATTTACGTTTAAATAATATTTTAAAAATTCTATAGTTGTTACCAATTTACTCTTATTTATCTCATTCTCAATGATGCTATATAGGATATACTTAGATTTAGAAGATTAAGTCACAGGATATGCAGAGAGGTTGGTGTTTTAAAAATCTATTGTATGAGCCAATTTTCTTAAGCCACTTACATATCTTGCTGAAAAACAGGATTCTGGAAAGGGCTCAGACGAAGGATTTAAATAATGGGATTTGAGCAAGATTTACTATTTGAGGATCATTTATTATCATGAACTTTACAAATATTCCTTGCCATTCATAAAATAACCCATAAAGATAAGAACTATTATCTCAGTTTTACACAGGGGGATTTGAAATTCAGAATGATTAAATCAATTGCCAAATTTATACAGCTAGTAAATCACTGAGCTGGGATTCAGTTTGTTTTGTTATGACTGGAGAACCCCAACTTTTTCTGTTCTGCAGCACAGAACTGCCTCTCAGGATGTCAATGTATGCCTCTACTTGTGCAATTAGTTTATAATCTTCCTGGAAACATAGAAATAAAATAATTCATAAATAAGCATATGTATGAATTGAATTAATATGTTAATAAAATCTTTTCTTAATCCAGGAAAATTTACTTTCCCAAGGATTATACACTACTCTAAGGAATGTGTATGATTTTATAATCTATAAATTGCACATTTCTGATGGAAACTGAGTTTAAGATTATGTGTTAATACACTTCTGTCAATTCTGTGGGAGTTTGCTTGGTGAGGTTTGGATGTCTTAATTACATAATACATAGGGTTTCTTGGGGCTCTGGGAGATGAGTTTTCATGACCCCATTGATTTTCAGAATTGAATGTCCTGAGTCTGCTCTTTTTGAAAAATATGCTAGCAATTTTCACATGTGCCTTATATTCTGTTATTACTTACATTATTGTTAATAAATATAGTTACCATTTACTACTCTTTAATGAGTGAATACTCTCAGCAACCCTGAAATACAGGGACAGCTATTGTCATGTTATGTATAGTAAACTAACATACAAGAAGGTTATCTTGAATGACCGTATAGCTTAGAAATGATACAATTAGCTAACAAGTCCAAAGCTCTCTGATTATGTGGTAAAGACACCACAGTTTCAAACCACTTCAGTCAATGTTGGATCCACAGATTTAGTGAGGTTGACAGAGAAAAAAGTGTGTCAATACATTAAACCAAACCCAGTAATTATTCCTGAGAGTATGATCTCAAAATTGTACATATTACATATTGATGCAAATTATGTATTTCAAAGCTTCCCATAAGACCAGTAGAGTGAAAACATGTCTACACAAAAACCTGAACACAAATGTTTATAGCAGTTTCATTCGTAATTGCTAAAACTTGGAAACAACCAAGATGTTTTTCAATAGATGAATCAACAAAAATTCATAGAGTGGAATATTATTCAACAATAAAAAGAAATGAGCTGTTAAGCCATTAAAAAACATAAAAGAACCTTAAATGCATATTGCTAAGTGAAAGAAGCCAATCTGAAAAGGCTACATACTCTAAGATTCCAACAACATGACATTCTGGAAGAGGCAAAATTACAGAAACGGGAAAAAAAATCAGTGGTTGCCAGAGGTTCAAGGGCAGGAGAGGAAGAGGGAAGAAATTAGTAGATGGAGCACAGAATATTTGAAGGGCAGTGAAATGTTTCTGAATGACTTTGTAGTTGTGGATACATCTCATTACACATTTCTCAAAACTTTATGGAATGTACCACAAATAGTGAACCCAAATGTAAACTATGGACTTCAGCTAACAGTAGCATACTAATATTGGCTAATCTGCTATAACAAATGTGTCACCTTAATACCACATGTATTAAGGGGAAACTATAGAGAGTGAAGAACTCTATACTTTCCACTCAATTTTTCTATACAACTAAAACTACTAAAAAAATAATCTATTGATTTTTAAAAATATAGTAGCTGCTTATATTGTGGAGAATATGAGTGTATACCCACAGAACAAACAGAAAAAAAAGGACTGCTTGGAAGATACACAAATGGATTCTGCTATTTGAAATAAAATTTCCAGAGACTATAAGAATTACAAAAAAATTCTTAGATTGCAGTGAAAATGATGATGATTATTAAGTGTTAAAGGTAAAGATCTCCATTACAGGGTTTCATGTAAGAGTTTGAGTAAGGTTTTCCATGTACTGTGAGAGGAAGAATTGTGTTATTTCTTAATTATTATATTGAGTAAAATATAGTTTAAATACTGAAGTATAATTAATTTAATAAATCAACCAAATCTAGTTGTTAGACTACCCCAGATACATTTAACTGATAAGTATGTTTATATTCTCTTTGGGAAAAATAATTTCATGTGTAAAATTCTCACTAGGAATTTGGAGGTTTACTCAATTTGGAAGAGTACATTATATTCAGAAATTTATGGGATTTTTTGATTGCTTACCTTACATTGGGCTGCATATTAGGCACTGTGAGGCATATAAAAATAATCAGGATACCAAGATATGTTTTCTGCTCTGAATCTCTAAATATAGTCCAATGATAAGAGTTGAATGGAAATAATTCAAGTAATATCTAGTCAATGCTCAATGTTTATAAGCATTAAGCGTGAAACATGGAATTTATTATGCTAGTCTAAATGTAGGATGAATTGCCTCTGTCTGGAGAACTCAGGAACGTCTCCATAGAGAAAATAATATTTTTGATGGTCTTAAATGGACTCAAAAGATGGAGAGGAAAAAGTAGGTGGAAAATTCAGATGGAAAGAATTTCCACATAGATGGAGATATATGAAAAATCATGTCTAAGGATTAACAATTGATTCAATGTGGTTAGATCACAAGAATCTGAATACAAAGTGAAAAGGAGGATTTTTGTGGCGATGGCAGAGAAGGGTTAATTATGTGGTGCACTGACAAAGCAAGATGAATGAATGAATATTAGTCCTTCATTCAGTTAGAAATTAATGGGGGAGATATTGAAGACAGTAAGAATTTTTGAGCAAAAAGTTTTATTTTCAAAAAATGAATGTAATTTATCTGTTTTGTGATCATGGAGTTTATCTTACTGCATTATACTTTTTCATGTCTATTTGCCTTCTAGACCATGGGATTCTCAAGGGCAAATGTCATGTCTTGCTCATCTTGTTATTTTTAGTACTTAATATGTAACTGGTACACAGTGTAAACTCTATAAATGCTTACTAATGAACAACTGAAGTACTTTTTCTTAGACAGTTTAAAGATAATTTTAAGAACGCTTGAAGTATTGGTTTTAAAATACTCAAATCTGAGTTGATCTTAATTACCATTAATTTGTAGGACAGCCTGAGTTTTTATGGAAGGGGCAATAAAAGGGATGAAAAGGTCATGGTTCAAAGAGAGACCAACCCCCTAACAAACTACTTGCTCCTTTTTAAACTCAGCATCCTTCCAAATATACTGTACCTCATAACCCCAATACTAGAAATGTTCCTTGTACCTGAAAAGTCTTCATCACATGTCCCAGACCCCAGCTCTTCTGAGAAGATGGCCTGTCTTGCTCCAACAGGGTCCCTGCTGAAAGTTAGAGTTCAACCTTGAAACTCAAGCCAGTGTCTGGAATCCAGCGAGCTGGCTGCTACAGGTGTTCCTCAGGTGACATCTCAGGTTTGCTAATTAAAGATTTCCTCTCCATGCTCTCCCCACCCCCATTACCAGGGCACTCCAGAGGCTCACTGGGTCCTGACTTGCCCTTCCTCTCAGCACCTGTCACTCAGTTTCTATCCTCAGGAGTCTGTGCCTCCTATATAGGAAGCTTTTGTGCTACGTCTGGTCCCAGACTGCTATAAATAGCTGAGCCATACAGAAGCAGCTCCCAAAATGTGACTAAAGATAACATTAAAATAATCTATATTTTTAAATTTAAAAATACACAGGCAAAATACCATGACTTCTTTTTATTTTATCAAGCTAGGTTTGCAATATGATTTATCTTCTTAAATTACAAGTCATTTGGTTTGAAAACATTCAGCAAATGGGTACTTGGTGCTAACGACTTTTTAAAATATGATAAGAGATCTTAAAGAAATCAAGGGTATTTCTAATATAACACATTCTGATGTCTGAGAAAAGTTATCCTCAGCACTGCCTAAACTCAGGTGAAACTTAATATTGTTTATTTTTAACATTTCCAATGGTTATTAACTAGCAGGACGTCGGTGTTTGAAGAGACTTTAGAAGTCAGCTGTAATTTCCTTTTTGAATGGGACAAGTGCAGGAAACCTCATAACCTTTAAAAAATAAACCTGATTGGCTGTGAAAAGTCCTTCTCCACATTGAGGTACTATGCAATGTATTTGAAAACTCTTACTATTTTTATTCAATTATCATATGATCTCACTGATATGTGGAATTTAAGAAACAAGACAGAAGATCATAGGGGGAGAGAGGAAAAAATGAAACAAGATGAAACCAGAGAGGGAGACAAACCATAGAAGATTCAATCTTAGGAAATAAACTGAAGGTTGCTGGAGGGGTGGGAGGTGGGGGGAATGGAATAACTGGGTGATGGTCCCTGGGGAGGGTATGTGTTGTGGTGAGCAGTGGGTGTTATATAAGACTGATGAGTCATAGACTTGTACCCCTGAAACAAATAATACATTATATGTTAACTAATTGAATATAAATATTTAAAAAATTTATAAAGAAAAAATAATAAAAAATATTCCTGTTGCATCAAACAAAGTTTTTTGGCATCATTTTCTGGTAGCCTTGTTCCTACCAAAGCTGTATCCTAAAAGGAACATCTAATATTTCCCAATAAAAATTATATTGTAATAAATTTGCTATAATAAGTTGTTTTCTTTGTAGTGCAGACTTTCTCCTGAGCCATGCAGACACCACCATACCGCCACCATCCCTGTCCCTGTCTCTGCTGTGGTTTTACCCCAGGAATTGCTTGGACCCCTACAGTCTGTCCCCCCGAGTCTGTCCCCCGACATGAGCTTGCTAAGGGTTGCATCTTTATTCACCCAGAATCTACTATGATGATTAGCACACATCATTGTCTCAATAAAAAATTTTTTAAAAAAATGGATAAAGAATAAAGGAAGAAAAGATGAATAAACAACAATCTGAATCAACACACACTGAATGCACATCCAAAATTGAGAAATGTTGGGCGCCTGGGTGGCTCAGTGGGTTAAAACCTCTGCCTTCAGCTCAGGTCAAGATCTCAGGGTCCTGGGATCGAGGCCCACATCGGGCTCTCTGCTCAGCGGGGAGCCTGCTTCCCCCTCTCTCTCTGCCTGCCTCTCTGCCTACTTGTAATCTTTCTCTCTCTCTCTGTCAAATAAATAAATTAAATATTTAAAAAAATTTAAAAAAATTTGAGAAATGTTTCCAAATCAATGATGACTTTGAAAACTAACCTGATTTTCATGTTCTTTCTTTCCTTCTGATATTTTTTGTGGTAGAAGTAATGTAAGCCAAGCACTGCCTCCCTTCATGGGTAGTGAATTCCTACTCATTCTTCTTAGGACAAAAATGTAACAGTTTTTTGAAACCCTTTTTTTTTTCACTCCCCCAGGCAGCGTTTTATTCTTATTCCTGTTATAACTTATCACATTATATTGTCACTTCCTCCTTTAGCATTATCTAAAACCTACATGAAAATTAAATATAAATCTTTTTGCATCATTCCAAGGTTATTCACTGTGATTTTATAACCTTGCATTCAATTTTTCTGCCTTTGATAAATTTTTTAAAGATTTAATTTATTTATTAGAGAGAGAGAGAGAGTCTCCAGCCCATCCCCCACTGAGCGTGGAGCCCCATGTGGAGTTCACAATTCTGATGTGACTTGGGCTGAAACCAAGTCGGATGCTTAGCCACCCAGGTGCCTCTCTGCCTTTGACACTTTGTCCATGCTCCCGGACATATTTGATGGCTTTGTATTTATTTCTTATCATCAGTTTCGCATCGTAGGTAATTAACCTTTTAAGTGACTTCTGTTATTTTCACTCTGCCAGCATGAACAAATAGTATTACAATGTAATAACAAAAGTCTGAAACCTGTAGTAAATAGATAGATTACAAGTGTATAGCACAGATAATGAATATACTGCTGAGTTTTGATAATTTAATTCATATAAGGTTTTGTGGTTTGAATATCAGTTAACAACAGACAGTCTTAAGCTGACTGAAGTAAAAACTTACAGGGAAGTAATGAGTATTTTATATTTTAGATCCTAGATTCTTGTTTCATTTGATCTCAGGGTCATTTGAATTAAGTGTACCTGTTTGAACTAATGTGTGGCTCAAAAAATTCATCCACTGAAATTTCCAAAATAAGATTCTCTACCTAAAAAAACCTGACCAAAGGTAGAGACATACATAAAGACATAGGTAAATACATAGATGTTGTATATACATAATACATAGTCCTATTTATCTCTAGAATACTATACTGTGATGAAATGGGAGCTTATTCATATCCAATTTTTTTTTAAATATCAGTTTGTGGTCTAGTAATCCATGGGACAGACAAGACCTAATGACCTAATGATTAAGTTCTTTTTGGTAGAATTACCTCCATCCACCTTATCATGTTCCCAGGCTTGTGATCTCAACCAGACCTTCACCATTACTGACCAAAGGAATTTTACTGTCATCTTTCTGGCATGTTTGACCTGAGGTTTCAGCCTACACTGCCTTCTGATAGAAACTGACACCAAGATTCCTTTTGGGAAACTTGAGGCTATAAAATTCCATTAGACCTCTTTAGCCATGCTTGGAAATTGTAGATAATTTTCCCAAAAATAAGCCTCTCAGTTTCAGTTAGACCAGATTCTGGTGGACCTTCTTTCCCATATTGCTCAGTGCTCACTCTTCCTGACACCCCCCCCAATTTCTCCTGCTTCCCTACTTCCCTCTCAAAATGTTCTTCATGTCTTCTGAAACCCAGTTTCTGCAGTAAGCATTTTTCACTCCATCTTCTTGACTACATGCCCAATAGTTCTCCAATTCTTTGAATAAATTGAATCTTAGCATAGATTAGAAGATACTGCTTTGCCTGAATCTTTCTAGAGCAGAAAACAGCAAAATTCCTCTGTAAAAGGCCACATAGTAAATATTTTAGATCTGGTGAGCCATATAATTTATGCTGTAATTACTCAACTCTACCATTGTAACGAAAGCAGCCATAGACAATACAAATGTGAATGAGTGTAGCTGTGTTTCAATGAAACCTCATTTACAAAAAACAGAGCAGGCCAGATTTGGGGGGTGTAGTATGCCAATTCCCTGCCCTAGTGTACAGGGTGGTCATTCTGTCATGCCCCTTGCTTCACAAAAGCAAGCCATTGAGTCAAGAATGTCCTAACTTGGGGTGCCTGGGTGGCTCAGTCATTAAGCGTCTGCCTTTGGCTCAGGTCATGATCCCACAGTCCTAGGATCAAGCCCCGCATCAGGCTCCCTGCTCTGTGGGAAAGGCTGCTTCTCCCTCTCCCACTCCCCCTGCTTGTGTTCCCTCTTTTGCTGTGTCTCTTTCTGTCAGATAAATAAATAAAATTAAAAAAAAAAGAATATTCTCACTTTTCAGTGTGTTGCTCTCCCCTCCTGTGTCAATCATCCTTGACCCCAGTCTCATCACTATCCTCTACCAATTTCTTGGTCACTCCTCAACCTATTTTGAAGAATATGGCAATTCATACTATTCCTCCTCACCCAAGTCATGTCCAATGTCTGGCATTTCCTTGGCAACCCTTTAATATCCAAATCTCCAAAGGCAACACTTTAATATTGCAGCATTTAATTCCTTGTTTATCTCAACTCTGATTATCTTAACTTACAATCCATTTCCTCTACCCTTATTTATGACCATATCTTGGTAAGTCCTTTTAGAGCTTACTGTGCACCAGGCCTTGTTTTTGGCCCAGGGGTATACAACGATTAATAAGAAATGGATCTTTCCCCCAAGTATCTGAAGTTTAATGGTAGAACTCTGCAGGCAATCAAATAAATACATTGCAACATATTGCAATAATAAAGGAATACGTGAAGGGATGATTTGGTAGCAAATGGGAAAAAATTATTAACTTTCTTAAGAGGAATCCTTGCAGATGAAGCAATACTTCAGCTGGATCTTGCAGCACAATTTGAAATGGACTAGGTGGAAAAAAGATTTAAAGAACATTCCAGAAAGGAGAAGCACCACATATGAGGGTGTGGAGACACACCTCAGCTTGCGTGAGCTTCCACTGCTAGAGAACAAAGGTGAAAGGGCTGGGAGTGGTAGGAGATGAAACTATTGACAAGGTAAGGGCAGATCTTCAAGAATCCTGAATGACTTCTACGCAGTTTGGAAAACAGGCACCTGGAGCACAAGTTGGGGAGAGAAAGGATCTTGCAAAGGAGACCATACAGGTGAAGATCAGACGAGGGGAACAACCGGATCACAGAGGTGTCCTCCAAGTCCAGGGAGAAGAACACTTGAAGAAGGGTGGGAAAGAAAAAAAGTTTTCAATACATCAAGAAGCACCAGAGCTACTGTATCAGTGGCTGAGGAACAACTTTACTGGAATTTCAGAAACAGAAATCCCTTAATGATTTAGTTGAATAGTTAAAACAATTTTTATGTGTCCAACTTACTTATCAAATATTCTATGTTTATATTGGCTGATAGTAAAGCTCTCTCTATATATCAATACAAAAACTCTCATTTTGGGTTTTTTTTTTTTGGGTGTGCATAATTTTTAGACTGAAGATCCTGAAGAACAGATAGCTACAGTTTCAATAAACGCTAACAATGATTTTTTATGTTAAAATACAATCATCAGTAGCCTTATTTTTCTCATTGCTACACTTCTCCTCTGATTTATGAAAAAAAATAACAAATAACTTCCTTATTATTACTTGTACCTGTTATTGTGTTTCCTATTCCTATCATATGATTTCACAGGATTATAATTAGTTATTTTCTCAGTAGTGATTAAATACTCATTTACTCTTTCTTTCCTCTGTCAACACATTTAACAGAAAATATCCCACTTTAAAAGTCTTGTTAAAATCCAAAGAATTGAGTTTAAACTTTTGTTCCTTGACTTATCTGATTAAAGTAAATTTATGTTTGTAGGGGAAAAGTGAAATGTTAATTAGTAGTAGATGCTACTTAATTGTTAATATTAGGGAAAAGTAATCATTTTAGGCTAAAGCAACCTAACGTTCATATTTTTCTAACTTGGCTTCCAAAATGGTGTTAAAGAATAGAAACATCTAGAAATATGTTGCAGAAATTGTGCCCTTTAGACTGAAATTGTTTCTTATTCTGAAATGATGGAAACCTTGATGATTATGCCCATTTTAAGTCTCAGTGGGTCATAGGGTTTCTTTGCAAACATGCAATAATGAATTACTGATTAATAACGAGAACTTGCTTCTTCAGCAAGTGCTTGCCTATCCCTAAGAGGTCAATGTAAAATAAAACTTTTCGCCCTGGTGGAGGTTGCAGGTTTCTGCACTGAGGATACTAACTAAAGGTTGTTGTTTGAAATGACTAAACAGTGATCTTTGTGAAATAAAATGGTTGGCTGGTTTCATTCTGTTTCCTTTTGCTCAGGAGGTCACCTGAGGGTGACAGGGAAACCTCTCTGGAGCCGTACTTATTTTTACAACAATCTGAAAGAGTTGAATCTGTGGGCAAGTCATGACATTTATTAAGCACGAAGAATAAACAGCACTGTGAAATGGGCAAGATTCCTACCCCTGTGGAGTAAGAACTACGGTATCAATGGCAGAATAATATATACACATGAAATTAGCTAAAAACATTTCATTACAGAGGGGTCCCACACCAGGAATATTAAGAATAACATCATCTATCAACCCTCTAGTGACATCTAATCTTCTGATACATTGTTAAGAAATAAGTTTAATTAGCAGATAATATGTTAAACGAAACTTGTACCTGCAGCCTGAGTGTGGAAACCATGAGAAACTATCTATAAATATCTCTCTGCCTTGTTTCCAGTCATGAGGGAATTTCTTATTTCTACGACCATTTGGAGCCCCAGTCTTGAAGTCCAAGTACATATTTTTTGCATTCTAATGTGTCTGTGGAGAGCTTTGATTCTGATCCTCACCTCTCCCTACCTTGTCCTCCACCTCTATTTTCATCACAGACAAGTGGTAGTTGTTTTAAAAGGGCCCCCAATCCCTAGCCACTCTTCTTTGAGAGGTGGAATTTCTTTCTCTACCTGTTTAGTTTAGGCTGGCCCAATGACTTGCTTTGAACAATGGAATATGGCAATAGAAACCCAGTGTAGACATTAAGACTGAATCTTATGGGATCTGCAGCTTGTACTTTTGAGCACTTGGACACTCCCTCTTGGAGCCCAGCCACCAAGATGTGAGAAGCCCAGATGTGGAAGAGAATCTTGAAACTCTGGTGAGCAGCCGTATCTCCACATGAGATCCAAGAAAACAGCCAGCACCAACTGCAGACATTTAAGTGAACTGTCTTGAAAATTCTAGTTCAGCAGAGCTTCCAGATGACTGCAGAACCAGCTAACATCTGATCTAATATGGCTGAAGGACCATACAGCTGAGCCCGTTAACACAAAATAAAGAAAAAAAAAGCCATTTTAAGCTACTAAATGTTGGGTAGCGTGCAACATAGCAATACATAACTAAAATACTAACTGAATTATTATTTGAGTCGCTTGCTTATTAAATTTCCTATGGATGCTTGCTTACTAAAATTTGAGGGTTTTTTGTTTGTTTGTTCAAAAGATTTATTTGATGAGAAAGCATGGACTTAGAAATCAATGAGATCTGGTTTAAATAAAGACTTTACTTCTTAATGTAACTGCATGACTTTGGGCCACGTATTAAATTTTCCTAAACTTCAGCTTTCCCTTCTGCAAAAAAAAAGAGGGTAAATAACACCAACTTCTTAACAATTGTCATAATGATTAAGTAAAACTATGTGTACCAAAAAAATCTTACCTCTGTTCACCATCCATGATCCATAATCCAACCATAAGTACTTATAAATATCAGTCTCCTCCTCATTGACCACATCCACATTAGAACCATGTAATTATTGATTTTTCTTTCTCTAACTCTCAGCTGTATGAATTTCTGTCTTGTTACTGTTCAAAAGACTGACAAAACTGTGAACATCAAAACACACTGACAGACAAGCTAATGAACAAAGGATTCTGCCTGGGCTGCCTTTCCAAGTTCTCTTTCAAATTGTGACGACTCTTAACGTAGGTACACTCCACTAGAATAAAACTGACTTGCTAGTCTTTTTATAGTATGACATGGCTCTGGGGAAGAAGAGATGGTGTGGCTACAAATCACACTTTTCACCTTCCTCAACATTACTAGCTAGCCATTCCTTACAAGCCTCTGTCCTCCATGCCTCACTGAGGACTTCACTGGTGAGTGAAAATGCCCTTGGTAATTTGATAACCCAAATCATTGCTCCTTCCAGTTTCTCCTTTTGAGAATGTATTGTCCCTCTGCTTACCACGACCCTTCTCACAAAACATTCTACCATTGTATATATTTTGAAATCCAAGGTAATCATCCATCTCCTTTAGGAAGCTTACAAAGTAGAGTCTGTTTCATCATAATCTCTTCTTTCTTTGAATTCAGAGAAATTAGATTCCACAAATCAGGTGGGATAATGAATAGGGTACTGTCTTGGGATATGTCTTCTGTTTTCACGTTATTACATAACTGTTCTCTGAATATCATTATCTATTCGCCAGATTTAAAGCTTCTTGAAAGCAAAGTCTAACACTTTCCAAATGGGTGATATTGGGCAAGTTACTCAATCTCTTAAAACCTGGAAAATGGGGGTTATAAATCCATTCTATCCCAGTTACTTGAATTTAATGAGATAAACACATAAAATGCATGGTTTAGCACATAATTATGTTCAATATAGTCCAGTTAATTTTTATGTGCAGTTTTTGAATATGGCTAGGCATTGGGTGGAAAGACACGATATTTGACTGAGTCCTTGATGTGTTCATAAAGTAAATTAGAAAATACTGTTGCCCGGGGCTGACATGATGCATATGAAAAATAAGTAACTAATATATGGTAGATATACTGAGTACCAACATCAATTTTTTGGTCCATTGATTTTCTTTCAGGAATATCCTAATAAAATCAAATACCCCCTGGACTTGGAACCTTCAGCTATTGAAAACTTAAGCCTGATTGTTTTAGTCCAGCATAGGAAAGAAAATCACATGAATGAGAATTTAGCTCTTGGATATAGGCCTAAAATAAGGATTCTGGGCAAATGAAGAGAACAGGAAGGCACCACATGGCTTTGATTCACTTCCGTCTAAAAGCAGTGCTTGAACAAGAATAAGTCCCTGGTCTTCATTTTGTCTCAGATGCCTTTTCATTAACTAATCAGAGGGGGACTATCTGTTATATCCCTAGGTACAAGGATTCAAATTCTAGGAGCAAAGAGCACAGTGTGGATACTGTGATGGATGATGTGGAAAACAATGCCACGATCCATGATTGGTCCAACTCCCTACATAAAGATCCCCAGGGACACTTGTCAATCACACAAAGCCGAGTTTTGTAAGCTTGCTGAGCAAGTGACAGCAAAACACTAGCAAGGGTATCCATAGTTCTCAAGAGGGAAAATTTAGGTAGAAGAACTTCTAGAATTGGGGTTGG
Source organism: Ailurus styani (assembly GCA_002007465.1). Taxonomy (NCBI): domain Eukaryota; kingdom Metazoa; phylum Chordata; class Mammalia; order Carnivora; family Ailuridae; genus Ailurus; species Ailurus styani. The sequence continues at coordinate 158,480 of LNAC01001013.1, read as the reverse complement.
GGGAAAATGGATAGAAGTAATGATTTTAGAGCAGAAGTTACTAAGCATTGTCCGTGCTCAAGTTGGTCAGAATTTATAAACAAGACAAATCAGTGAGACAGTCGTGGTCTTCTCTTTGAAAAACATGAGTTCAGACTTAGGATAAACCAATTCATCTGTGGTCTTATCTTGGAACACATGGGTCTAAATGGGGGGATGGTAAAGCTGTTTGGGCTTACATGGTGTATGCTGCATGCCGTAATTTAGTATAGTCCTTTGTGCAAGTCATACTATGTTTCGTAAATTGTCATTTTTATTTTAACTTCTCAGAATATATGTAATAAGCTCTTAAGAGAGATCTTCAACCTCACTACAGTGGTGGATTTCTAAGAAGGAAGAATGAGGAGAACAGTATCTTCATGTTTGAAGGGAAGATTCCAAACTTTTGAGTGAAAAGCCAATGTTGTTATTACCACTACACTCATTTTATTCAGGTGGTTTAGTGAAGAAATACTTGAGAAAAATACATCAGACACTGGAAAAGTGAGGGTAATTTCCATTTCTAGAATATATCAGATAGACTTTCACATAAGAAATATTGCCAGGAACATCTGGCATTGTGAATGATCCAGACAGAGTTTATCAGCCTGTTTCCTAACTATGTCATCAGAATGACTGGATGTTGGCACAATTGTCTTTGAATTTGAAGAAGGTACTGTGAGCATCCCAGAATATGACAGAACCAAGGATAAGCCATGTGAGGACCAAAATAAACATTGTTGTTGGTTTTTTTTGTTTGTTTGTCCTGATGCACTGGCAAGGAGAGCTTGAAATGTTGGAGAGAGGAGGTAAGATAGAAAATAGATACAGCAAATACATGTCAATGGCAGGGAATTCCTTAATTCTCTAACAAATAATCTCTGAGGAAAATATCTCTGAGGAAATAGTGCTGTGGAAACCGGCTTTCTTATCTCAATCATATTAAAGAAAAATAATGCCCAATCTCTCTATTAAAATAACACTGTTTGGATAGAAACAGAATTTTTTCCTAAGTAATTAAGTGTACTTGGCCATAAGCATTTGAATAAACATAATACTTGCTGGTTTTATACACTCATAAAAGCAAAGAACAGTGTTTAGAACTAAGCCCCAGACAGAGGCAATTGAAATCAGTTATAATTCCAAATCAGAGCAGACACAAAGATCTATTATGGTAGTTTATTGAATGAAGAGAATAACTTACCACTATTTGATGTGAATAATTATTTAAAATTTTTTTTTTCTCCACAGCCAAGTGAACTTATGTTAAAAGTGTCATAATGACTCAGGTACTCTTTAGAGTTTACAGTTCTTTCTTATATATATTAAAGGTTGATCCTCATTAATAGCCCCATGGGCAGTCAGAATCACCTCTGTGTTAATGAAGAATATTTTAATTTCAAGAAACGCAGCTCAACCTACTTTAAGAGAAAAAAGAAGATAATTGGTTCATATAACTAGAAAGCTTAAGGGTGATAAGCTTTATCAGGTATGGCTGGATCCAGGAACTTACAGAGATAGAACTCTCCTTCCCTTTTCAGTGCTTTCTTTTGTATTTTGGCTTCATGTTCACTCTCTTTTGGGTAATAAGACATATTGCCACTTCAACAGCACTTAGTCTGTGATACAGCTTCCCGTCAAAAGATAAAGAACCCCTTTTCTCTGACACGTGCATGCCAAATTTCACAGTAAATCTCTGAGTGGCCTTGGTTGGGTCAAGTTCTCAACCCTGAACCAATCACTACAGCCAAAGAGATGAGGTGTTCTGATTGGCATGTGTGTACGCCTATAGCTGGGGGAGGGAGTGGTGGTCATTAACACCACTGCTGCATAGGGAGGGATTGGTTTTGCAAGGAAATAAATACTGAGTAAACACATAATGTATGTCTGATACATCCTCCAATGTACAATGTACCAATGACAAATGACTAGCTACCCTTAGCCTGAAATATAATCTTTAGTTGAATCGTAAGTTGTTTTGTTTTTTTTTTCAGAGTTTAACTCCAGACGGTCTCTCCAAGTTACCTATTTTAATCTCTTAGATATACCCCTTAAACAAGAAACATCTCCCAGGTTCTTAAGATCCCCATGATTTCCCTCACCTCTAGGCATTCTACCTGTTTCCCATGCTGTGCTCCTTTTCGTCTCTTGATTTTGACTTGAAGAGGATGTCTCTATGCCTTTCTTCTAACATTGTTAGATGCTAGTATCATTAGCTCTGGCAGTTGCCTTTACCTGTACAAATGTAGCTCTTACATTCTGTAATTACTTGGCTACCTGGTTGTTGGTCCCTAAGCTCCATGTAAGCAGCACCTAGCACATAATAGGGGCTCCATAAATACCTATTGAATGAAGAAATGAGCACTGATAAGGTCATGAGAAGCCAGGTTTTTGATTGCTGTACCAGAGCTCATTAAATCACACCGCACAATTTTACTAAAGTGCAACGAAGTTTAAGAGAATGAGAAAACACAATAGTCAACATAAACTCACTACCACAGGCAGTGCAAGAGGAACAAAATTTGGCCATTTCAGCCTGGCTATAGAATTCAGTTCCTGGCTGTGCAATGGCCCTACCACACTCTGGATGATCTTAAGTGTCTCCTGCAAATCCCCTAACAAGAAAAGGCACTCCCCAAGCATGGAGTGAAAAGTGTTAGCCATAAACAAACAGTTCTGAGTTCATTGCTAGCATATCTGCAATTCTAAGAGGGAAGTCTCTGCCACTCTCTGGCTGATCTTTAAGTAGGCTCACACTTAAGCAAACGAGACAGAACCCTGCAGTCACTGTGGTATGCTGATTGTTAGAAAGTTGAAGGTGTATGGTTGTGTAGCATTAGAAGGAAATAACTTTCCTTTCCTCTAAAAAATGACCATAAACTATGAAAATGATAACTCGGCCTTCCTATTTTCTGGTCTTCTTTCATAGAAAAAAACAGGATTCTTCATTCCTTTTTGTCTAAGAATGCCCAGTCATAGGACAGAAATTCTCTCCCATGTAGTTCACTCTTCCCCTCTGGCTCTCTCAGCCCATTGCCCTTTCTCAAACATGTCTCAGATACACATTGTTTTAAAATTAGTTACATTCTTTGAAATGCCTGTTTTGTTGAATTTCACAAATATCTAGGAATCTTTGTGGGAACAGTTCCTTTTGATGTTTGTTCTCAACGACAGATAAAACACACATTTGACACCTCCTCAATTACATGTAAATCACTGCCACCTCTCAGTGCTTCCCGTGCCCCCCCCACCCCGCCATGGCTCTCTGTTTTCTCATTGGTGTAACCACTTACCAAACTGTATCTGTGGTGGACTCTTGGTATAATCTGTCCAGCAGCGTCTCTTAGAACTGCTTGTCACCTAACCACATGGTTGCATTGCTTTTTAAAAAGTCAGCTTTATTGGGAGACAATGTATACACAGCAAAATTTATCAGTGTTAAGAGTACGGTTCAAAGGATTTTGACAAATCTATAAAATTGTGTAACCACTACCAAAATAATAATATTGAATATTTCCGTTCCTCCCAAAGGGAGTACTCCTTTACAATCTCTTCCTCCCATCTCTGGCAACCATTTGTCTTCTTTTTCTCACTATAGTTTTGTCTTTTTCAAAACTTCGTGTAAAGGAAATCACAAAATATATGGTGTGTGTGTGTGTGTGTGTGTGTGTGTGTGTGTGTGTGTGTATCTAGCTTCTTTCACTTACCATAATCTTTTCTGAGACTCATCTGTGTTGCCGAATGTTTCAGGAATCCTTCCTCTCATGCGGTTTAATGGCCTTGACTTGACTTTGTGGCCCAAATCCTGACTGACTGATCTCTGATGGGTCTCTGGGCCAAACTCAGTAAGAAAGAGTTTCAGTATCGTCTCTCTGATGCCTGAAGTCAGGAAATTTAGAACTCACAAACTGAAGACAGCAATACCTCCTTATGTGAAGAAAGCAAGTCTAAAATGAAAGAACAGATACAAGACACAAAAAGAATCCTGGCAGTACTGAAGTCTCTAGCTCCAGGGCTCTAGGTCTTTCCAAGGACCAGCTCCTCCCTGCAGCTTGGTTGTTTAAGATGTGTTTGTATTCCATAAGTCAATAAAGCAATTTTCCTTTTTTTTTTTACCATTAAGTTGGAGGGGTGTGTGTGTGTGTGTGTGTGTGTGTGTGTGTGTGTGTATGTGTGGTTTTTTTGTTTTGGAGTGGTGTGGGCTTGTCACATAGCATTCAACTATGGCTGAGAGATTGTTAAAGCCTCTAGTACATAAGCTCCCTGAGGTTAAGGGCTTCTGCCTAACTCATGTTTGCCCTTCTGTCACCTGACCACAGGCATCTAGTATGTTTATTAGAAAGTTTAGCTAACCTGAGTCAAGCCATTTGCTGTCATCATTATTTGTTGAGCACATATAAAGTGTGCGACACCAGGTTTTGTGTTGGGGTAAAGACACATGTCTGTCTCCCATCTATCTCTCCAATCTTATCTCACAGTAACTTCACTGTGTCTTCTCCAACCACAGTGGCTACTTCTATCCATGGGTTGTTCAGAGGCTGGACTAGTCTTCCAAATCTTTTTGCTTCTTAAGCCACTCTTTCAGGGAAACCTTTCCTTGCCTTAAAGCTAAGACTTGGTCAGATGTCCCACAGAGAGATCCTCAGAGGACCATGCACTGGTATCTTTAAATGGCATTGGTTAGAACTATAGTTTTACATTTATTATTGTAATTATATATTTAATCTGTCCTCTCCAGTAGTTTAAAACCTTGAAGAATGTAAGGCTCCTGTTTGTTTTCATACACCATTTTATTTACAAAGCTTAATAAAGTGCCAGGAACAATAGGGCACGACATATTTGCTGAGTGTTTGAAAAAGATTAGGACCTGCCTTAAAGAGTTTATAATCAAATTAGGCTCTACAGATTTTTAAAATGCATTAAGTTCTCTATTTTTATTTGCTCAATCTGGAAAGTATAAATGAGTCATGGGGATACCTAGGGAACGCTTCATGAAAGAGACAGACAGAACTGAATGTAGTTTGAAAGGTATCAACAAGACTATTGATTTACGATTGTTGTAGCAGCAAACGTTCCCAGTATCTTAGTGGTTTACAACAGCAAACATTTATCTTACTCAGATTACACGAGGGCTCAGCTCCCTTCAGCTCTACCGGTTTTCTCATTCTGGAATGCAGGCGAAAGGAGGAACCACTCTCTGGGATATACTGTTTTCGTGGTAGTGGGGTAGAGCAGAGACACTGAGCCACATTGTGCATGTACATTCTTCTCAATTCCATCTATTTCCCAAGGCAGGTCATGTGGCCAAGGACAAGGTCAACGGGAAAGGACACGTAATTGCCTACCATGAGCAAGGAGCATAGGAAGGAGGGTTGTGCGAACTAGTATGAACAAAAGCACAGGTGTGAGCATGTTCTTGTCAATAAATGTTTGGGGGAACTTCCACTCATTTCTTATTAAACTTTCTATTTTAGAATGGTTTTAGATTTAAAGAAAAGTTGTAAACATGGTACAGATTTTCTGTACACCCACATCCAGTTTCCCTTATGGTTAACATCTTATATTCATGTCGTACATTTGTCACGACTTATTAGTTATTACCAATATTACATTATTATAAACTAAAGCCCATGCTTTATTCAGATTTCCTGAGATTTTATCCACTGTCCATTTTCTGTCCTTGGGTCTCATCTCTAGAATGTCCTACAATATTTAGTCAATATGTCTCCTTAGGCTCTTTCCAATGTTTCTCTGATTCTAGTTTATTAAAATTGCTTAATTGATCTTATCTCTACAGAATATCTTAACAGCTGAACCTCAAGGAAATTTCTCTGGACATAAGAAATGAATAAAAAGAGTTTCTTTTTTGAAACAAAGTCCAAACAATGATCTTATTGTCTCATCCCAGCTCCTGAAAAAAATTGATTTTCAATTGTTAGTTTGTTAGGGCATGCCTATATTTGGGGTCCACTGAAAAACAGAGAGGTGGTCTAGTCCTTTTTGTGGGCATCTGAGTGACACACATGGAAGAAAATCAACGGCTGAGTAACTACAGGACTGGATTTTAAGAGAAATGCTGAATACGCATAACCTCTTCCATCCTTGAGTTAGTGAGATAGACATGAAATATTGCAGATAAGAAATGAGGAAGTCTTTTGAAAGCATAATAAGAAAATATGCAAAGCATTACCTTAGTGTGGAGCCTTCACACTTTACATGGCATGGTGAAGGGTATACATGGGGTACCATAGCTGTTAAATTTTTGTCCAAAGAAGCGATCTTGGGCTTCCTGCTGATTGCACAGAAAGTAAGTTGGCTACTCTAAAACATAAGGAGAAAAGTCTAAAGTAAATAAATATACAGATAAACTATGGTACCCCCCATTTTCTAAATGAAAATTATGATGATTATTCTTTTTTTCATTAAAGAATAGTTGACACACAATGTTACATTAGTTTCAGGTATACATCATAGTGATTTGACAATTGTATACATTATGTTATACTGACCACGAGTGTAGCTACCACCTGTCACCTTACAATGCTATTGCAATACCATTGATTATATTCCCTAGGCTGGACCTTTCATCCCCATAACTGGAAGTCTGGTACCTCTCAATCCTCAGGATGGGCATTTTTAAAAAACATTTTATTCATTTATTTGAGAGAGAGAGAGAGCACAAGAGGGGAGCAGCAGAGGGAGAAGCAGGCTCCCCACTGAACAGGGATCCCGACACAGGACTCGATTCCAGCACCCTGAGATCATGACCTGAGACAAAGGCAGACGTTTAACCGACTGAGCCACCCAGGCATCTCTGGGGATGGGCATTCTGAAGTGGCTTGAAAACAGGATAGATTTTAGAAATGTTTCAGTTCACAAAATTGTATAATGTGAAATAACTTTTATTAACTAGATTAAGGATTATGTATGGTTATAAACATTCATTTATTATCACAAACAGCCTATTAGATAGATTTTATCATCTCCATTTTCCAGACAAGGGAGAGAGACACAGAAAATTAAGTAACTTGCACAGTCAGTAGTAGACCTGGGTTTCTAAATCCAGTGCTAGAGTCAATGCCGTAATCTCTACCTTGATTGCCTCTCTTATACGACACTGATAGCACAGGCATGATGGACACAGGTATGAACCATCCAGACCTCCTTCCAGGAAGGATGTGTGCCCTCATTTCTGGGAGTGCTGGCTGTAGACAAGTGACAAGCCTGGCTCTGGCATCCACACAGTTTCTTAGCACTGGTAACTGATATGTACTTGGCAGCTTCTTGGGGGTAATTCCACTCTACTCCCTGCCTACTGACGGTCTATTGGGTCTTCTCATCAGAGCCCTATGACTTCCTCCAAGACCACTTTCCATCCAGATCTCCTCCCTGCTCTACCTCCACATTTCAGTTCATGAATTTCATCTAGTTTCCCCCAGGAGAGGGGCTAGACCATGACTTACCACAAAGGGGAGACCTAAGCAAATAGGTGTTGCTCACTAACATCCTGAATTTGCCCCTCTCAAGAAACACTTTATGAGTGTTAGCTATCTACACTGAGGTTCATTTTACTCCCAGGTTAGTCTCCTTTGCAAAGTCCTATGGACTCATATTTTTGCTAAGAAGTGGTGGAAAACTGGGCAGTGTAAGTAAAAAATAAAAGAGCTGTTACTATAAACTTTGTAAATTATTGAAATACAAATACATTTTTTATATTCATGTGGAATAAAGCCATATTAAAATTGGGAGAAAGCTGCTCTCCTCACTGCTCCATGAAGAAATGAAGCCCAGCTTCTGGTCATTGGCTTTGAAGACTATTGTGAGCATCAAATTGGTGCCTCCAGGACTCCAGGTTACAGCAGCACCTGCACTCGGTAATGAGTGCCCATTGCAGCCAATTAATCCATGCAAAGGAAGCTAGAGCATAAAGAGCAGAAGTGGGGAAGAATTTGATAGAAGAGATGAGGCAGCTGATTGAATTTATCTGTGGCATTTTGAAATAGAAGGATGTCATTAAGAGATAGGCAGAGACCAGGTAAGAACAAGAGTGAAATATAGACTTCAAACAGGTGAGGAGGAGAGATGAGCAAAAGATAATCTAAAGAATCTCAAAATTGGAGATAACTAGACAACAGCAAAAAACAAAAAAACCCACAACGTGAGCAGGCATTCAATCACAGTGGACATCTGGCCAAAATGATGGTATTGATAGGTGAAGTGGGATTAAGAATATAAGTCCAGGGCGCCTGGATGGCTCAGTGGGTTAAAGCCTCTGCCTTCGGCTCAGGTCATGATTTCAGGGTCCTGGGCTCCCTGCTTGGCGGGGAGCCTGCTTCCTCCTCTCTCTCTGCCTGCCTCTCAACCTACTTGTGATCTCTCTCTCTCTGTCAAATAAATAAATAAAGTCTTAAAAAAAAAGAATGTAAGTCCAGGTTTGATGGTTTGTGCTTGGCTATTGTTGAGATATATCTTTTGCAGAATGGACTTGCCAAAGATAAAATGAAATAATGGACAAAATTTAGTCTCGTGGGATATACTGCCACAGGAAAAAAGAGAGGTACTTTTAGGATACTATTCTGATGACTTATGGTCTTGCCTGTACTTTGACACTGGGAACACAAAGGTGACAACTTTGCCCATGAAAATCTACCTGCTGTAGAAGTATATAGCACCGGGCATTAGAAGGCGAGCAGGCAACTTCATTTCTCCAGGAAATGTGCATTCACTGCAAAACAACTATTATGGGATGTACTGTGTTCAAAGGGCAAGGATGTCTGCATGCATCATAGGAAGCTGAATGCTGGGGGGACTTAAATGTGGACTTTGACTGGAGGTCTGAGAATTCTACCTCCGCATTGTCCAAAGGGACAAGAGCTCACCACTGCATTGAAGTCATGTATACTCTTAAAGTTCCTCTTCACTGACTCTAAGCCTATTCTGATGCCAGTTTGGAGTTCTGAGAGTTAAAAATATTACTGTGCTGAGTACTTCTACTTTCTATGGCATAGAAGAATGGTAGGACTAGATAACATGAATGCCAAGAGAAGCTGAATGTTGTAAAAACCTAATGCTGAACTGTAATTCTCTGGGGGAAAATTAGAAATAGCCACAGAAATATTTAAAGAAATATCTTAAAAAGTTGTACTTGAGGAAAGAGAGCCTCTTGAAGAGTTAGTGAGAAGATGTTCCAAGGGGAATTGAAGGAGACTCTTCATTAACAACGAAAAATGGTAGAGGGAGAAAGGAAAGGAGATTACAGCAATGGAATAAAAGGAGCTATTTACCTCAAGCTGTGACACTTGAGATGGTTTTGCTTTTGGACTACAAGTTTTGAGAGTATGTAAGGTAACTGGAAATAGCAGAAGGCTACCCAGTGACCAGATGAATTCCTGGAAGGAAGGCAGGAGGTACAAAGATCACAGAACAGTCACCACGAAGGCCAGGAGGAGAGGGAGCTCACCATGGGTATAAGGAAGATGGTTTCCATGATTTTAACAAGAATAACAAGGCACCTGCAGAAGAACCTCCCTTAGGCCTAGCACCCCCAGGTAGTTAGCTCACTGGCAGGCCAGGAACATGGCAGCAAGAATAAGAAAAAAGGAGGGAAATAGGAAGGGTATTCATCTACTTTCTATGGAACCTTCTCAGTTAATCATAAAATGTGTGGATTTTTGTTTGAGCATGCTGGTATACCTCTATCCCTGTGGTGCCTGATAGATGTATCATGTAGGAATACATCCTACTTCATTCTATTACACCCCATGGTATCTGCAGCATTAAAACACTAATCAAAGTGGAGATTATTTATAAAATTGGCCATCTGCAGCCCTCGAATTCATAAAATGAGAGATGGAAATGACAAGCACTATTTAAATAGTCTCTTCAAATACTTTGGAGATTTGTGACTCAAAACTAACATTTTCCCTAAACAAATAGAGAAAATAAACTTCATCCAGTGTTTGGATATGGTAACCAACCAGAGGCATTGGCAGGTTGTCACAGCTTGGGTGACTGGGAAGCAGATTCTGAGAAACAGTTTAGTTTGCTTAATTGAAAAGTTAAGAAGTGTCCCTGGGTTCCACACCTGTATGCCTGTGGAAGGAAAGAGATGGAACGAGATGGAGTAGGGAGAAGTGGATCTGCAAGGGAAACTGGACAGCCTCGGCTGACCCCCTGGGGAGCTCTGTAGCTACAAATATCCTTCAGTGTTCTCCCAACTTTGATCAACATAGCTAGATCTTTACTTGATACAGATTAGTCATTTTATGTGGGCCACTCTGGGAAGAATGTGCGTCTGGGCAAGGTCGCTATGTAGCTGGGTGGTCTCTGAAGGGGCTGGTGGTTGAAGGTTATAACTGATAGCACTCTCAGCTGTCAGGGCGTTGAGTCCTTCACTGATGGGGGATTTGGAAAGCACGGAAAATGTCTACCCCTGGTACAGTATACCAGAGAACATGGAGGAGATAGACAAATGAAATATTTAAGGTATGGTTCTCCGCTCTAAGGAAAAGAGATCATGGAGCAGGCACATTCAGGAGGAAGTAGAGTATATTTGAAAGAGTCAGTTCTGACATGTACAAGCTGTATGAGCTTAACTGTTCTATGGCTCAAGCTTTTATTTGAAAATTATAGATAACAACTGTCTTAATTTTCTATAGCTGCTGTAACAAATTACTACAAACTTAGCAATAGAAAACAACACAGATTTATTATCTTACTGTTCTGTAGGCCAAAAGTCCAAGTGGGGTTGGCCAGTTTCATTTGCTTGGGATCCCACAAGGTGGACAAAGTAGCAGAGCTATGTCCCTGTTTGCGGGCTCTAAGGGAGAATCCATTTTCTTGCTCATACAGAATTTTGATAGAATTCAGTTTCTCGCTATTGCAGGACTGGGGTCTTCGTTTCTTTACTATCAGCCGAGGGCCACTCCCAGCTTCCAGAGGCTTATGGCCCCCCTTCCCTCCATCTTCAAAGGAGAAATATTGGGTCAAGTCTCTCTCATGCTTGGCATCTTTCCTGCATCCTCTCCTGCAGATATGGACTTCACTGTCATCCTCCTCTACTTTAAGGACTCATGTGATCGGATTGGGCCCCCCCAAATAACCCAGGATAATCCCTCTATTTTAAGGTTCATCACCTTAGTTTGTGAAATTCCATTTGCTATGTAACATATTCACAGGTCCTGCTTATCAAAACTCTCGGCGTTGCATGAGATTATGCTAAATACCTGTATATCTGACAGAGTAGACTCTCAGTAAAACAAAGCTCACACCAGGAGTTTAGAAAAGAGACAAGCACTGGAGTCATCAGTAAAGGCTTCATGTAAGAGAAGCTGAGTCTTGCAGGATAGGAAGAATCTGGATATAGGGAAGGACAGAAAAAAAGGCAATCATGTCATGAGAATGACATGAACAAGGGAACAAGTGCAGCAAGTTCTCACAGCAAGATGCAAGATTTGAAGTGAAATAGACCTAAAACGTTACTTTGCTTACAATGAAGTATGTTATCTTAAACAACTTAATAAACCTCTCGGCCTCAGTGTTCCTCGTGTGTGAGTGTGTGTGTGTGTGTGTGTGTGTGTGTGTGTGTGTGTGTATGTGTATGTGTTATCTATTGAATGCCTGTATTCTAGGAGAAAAGCAAGGCCTTTTAGCAAACTCACATTGTCTTCACAACCATATCCCCCAGCTACTCCAGGAGCCTAACAAATTCATCTCTAATCAATTTGTGTCATTGCAAATTTCTGACATGAGTAGCTCTACAGGGTTCATAGGCAAATGAGGAGGAAGTCTAAAGTAGTAGTCTCCAATTTTTTTTGATGCTTCAACCGGTCAGTGAAAAGTTTTGAGAATGTACTTCCAATATATGAGCAATGAATACATATGAATAATGAATATATATGACTATATGAATAATGAACATGCATGTATATATGAATAATGAATATGTGTGTATATACAAATAATGAATATATGTATATATGAATGTTGGATATATGTACATATATTCATTGTTCATATACTGGAAGTATACATTAACATATATAAATAATATTAAGATATATGCATTATAGTATATTAAATATTAATAAACCTAAATTGTATTTTAATTATTTTAATTTTAGATAAAAATAAGGATTAGCAGAAGTGTTAATATATTCCTCTTACATCACAATTGATTGTTTTGCATATTCCCTAAAGTGTTCTTGGAGCAGAGATCTTCTTCAGTCTAGCTGGGAAGACTGTGATGTGTGCATCCCGACAAATCCATCCCTATCACACATGCCCTATGTTCTTAGCCTCAAACACCATCCTCCTTTTCTGACTTATTTAAAGAATGATTCCAACAGGTACCTAAAGAGGGTATGTTTGGTCTCAGGGTAAAAACTGATCTTGGTGCCTTCTGATGAATGATTCACGACCAAGTATGCAGATCGAAAGAATTTCAAACAGCCCAAGTTGCTGCTGATCAAGATTCAGTGACCCTTGTTTAGGGAAAGCCTGGAGATTAAGAAAGAAGGTAAAGTGTGCATTTTACTTGGGGCAACCTCATTTACCTGAAGCAGCTGTGTCCCAGGCCCCAGGAACTTCCAGGTGGCCCAATCCTCCCCACATGGAGAAAAGCCCTTAGGAAAACTTACCTGTGCCTTTTTCCTTGAAAAGAGTGTTCTGCAGGGGATGTGGGCGGCTCAGTTCATTATGCATCCGACTCTTGATTCCGGCTTAGGTCATGATCTCAGGGTCTTGAGATTGAGCCCTGCATCGGGCTCTGCACTGGGCGTGGAACCTGTTTAAGATTCTCTCTCTTCCTCTCTCTCTCTCTCCCTCTCCCTCTGCCTCTCGCCCCACTTGCATGCTGTGTCTTCTCAAAAAAATCAAAATAAATTAAATTTAAAAATAAGTTAAAAAGTGTTTCATTAGCTCAAGCTTCTTCTCTGAGGAAAAGACTGCATCTTGCTTCCATTGCTTCTGATTCCCCTTTGTCATGAATTATGCTTCATTTCAGTATTAGGATTGGACCCCATTTACACCTCCAAACAGCCCTTACTCCTCTTCAGCTTATAATTTAAAAATTGTCTCATATGAGACAATTCCCTCTTCATCATAACACTAATGGATTGGGTTAGATTTTATACAACCTTGTTAAAAAAGTTTAGATTTAATATTTTTTTAAATGAGTCATCGAAGATTTTGTTCTGAGAATTTATAAGACTTTAGGAAGACGGTCTTGTTCATCGGATTAGAGAAGAATATATGGAGGCTGGGAGTGATTGGGAGTGGAGAGAAGGCTCAGAGTTGTATTAGCCAACAATCCGGCTATGGTGTGATGAGGTTCCCCGCCCCCCATCTTTTAGAGAGAGGAAAGAGAAAGTTCCATCAGTGGTTTACAATATTTATGATAGTTATCTGCAATGTGCATAGGATGAGAAAACTGCTAGATGCTATTTTTAATTATTAAGTAATACATTATTAAGGAAGTCTGATGTTAGAGGGGATTCTGGCACATAGTTGAAAAATATGTTCTGTTTTTGGTGCTGCTACCAATTAAATGTGCAATTTTTGACAAAACACTTCTGTCTGTAGTTTCCTCAGCCATTACAAAAAGGCTATTCAATAATATAAGCCGCAAGGATCCTCTTGGTCTAGAATTATATGATGGCAAAGGATAAATAATGCCTAAATTTGGGGAAAACTTCTTTCTTCTTTTTTTTCTGAGCATCATACCTCATTCTTCAACTATGATTAATTTTTCATATGTACTTATATTTTATTAATCTGCATATGTGATCCCCTCTCCAAATATTTTTAAAAGGAAGTGGCATGTAATTCAAAAATCACTATATGATATTTCAAAAGTAACTCAACATAAGTGGAATCAACATTCAATAATTAACCATCATTTCTTCATAAAAACACAAAATGATCAAAATTGCATTTTCCTCTGGAGTTATAATGTTGCGGTATTATGAAAGAACTAAGAGATTTCCAAAACAAGGAAGCCAACCAAGTTCAGTGGCGTGTTGGTAATTTGAGGAAGTCCATGTGTATGATGTATAGAGAAGGACACCTCATTTATCAGCTCTAATGGATAGAGGCATTAGTGGAGAATCTAAGCACAATTACGTTATGTCTGACTCTAAACTAAGCTCGCAAAATTATACATTAACATGACTGTGCCTAACGTCTTAAGAATTTACAATACTTCTAATTAAATGATAAAATTCCCATTCAGGAGAACTGGGAAGTGTACAGTTTCACTATGCAACCAGTGCTTTGATGAGAATGAAAATTATCATCTCTACTTCTAAGCAAAGAACTCACTTAAAACTGATTAACTTATTTCTTCAAGTTTATTTTCTCTGGGCAACTAATATTTTGACTTGCTTTTTTAAAGATTTTATTTATTTCTTTGAGAGAGAGAGCATGAGCCAGAGAAAGCGTGCACACATGAGGGGGAGGGGCACAAGGAGAGGGAGAGGCAGACTCCCCACTCAGCAGGGAGCCCTATGTGGGACTCGATCCCAGGACCCTGGGATCATAACCTGAGTTAAAGGCAGACTCTTAATTGACTGAGCAACCCAGGTGCTCCAATATTTTGATTTGAACAACAGTTTTGGTTGATTGGAGTAAGCTTGGAGTCAGAAGACCTGCATTTATTTATTTATTTTTTCATTTCCAAAAGTTCAACTTTTAATTTTTTAATTTTTTTATTATGTTATGTTAGTAGACCTGCATTTAAACACTCCTTTTGCTAACTCTGTGGCATGGAACAAGGTCACAAACTCTGTGTGTGATCATTAGGGACATGAAATGAATAATAGAGTTTTATCTACCCTATGTTCTTCAAATGAGTATGGATAAGATACAATAAAAGGATTAATGTGCAATTACTTTATAAAGTATTTACATTTATAATAATTTGATGAATTATTACAGATAAAATATAACAGTATATACAAACAACTGATATATACTGCAATAACTTCATATTTTCTGTAAATGTTGCAAAATAAACCACATTTCTTTTAATGACTCTACTTTCAGGATAATATGATCTATCTGAGAAGACATACAAACAAGAAGACTTAACATTCTCCCACTAACGCCATGGGAGCTTGTGCAAATCTCTAGGGCTTCAAGAAAACAGGAGACCCCCAAATCAATGACCATTCTTAACAGCTGAGCTCCAGAGTTTTAAAGTATGATTTAAGAAAAAGATTCAGAAGAAAGGTGACATTTGCAAGTGAGATTTGGCATTAATAAAGGAAAATGTTGCTAGTGCATCTTGCTTAATTGCAGATACAAGAGCCAAAGAGAACAGTAGTGTCTCTAAATCATATCTGTTTCTAAGAATAGTGGTTAAAAGAATTAACTAAACAACCTGCAGATGTGACTTGAAAGTTGATGATAATCTTGACAACCAAACCCCATTATCGCTAACCTCTGAGGATTTTCTTTCGCAAAGTAAAGTAGCAGTAAGACACCAGACAGAACTATTCAGTTTCCAATTAGACTCTCAACTTTGGCATGTGTGCCTTCATCAGCCCATGAAATGGGCACTGTACTTTGCACAGTGCCCACGTGATGCTGTTTTTAGCAACCAGAGCACTAAAATTCTGCAAGTAGATCAGTCCTAGGCTGTCAGGCAGAACAAGACACAGGTGCTCAATCTTGGAGGCCTGCAACACTGTATTTTTTAAAATGAGGGTTATAATAAAAATGATTCCTTAAACTGTACAGTGATTTACGTACACTATCTCACAGGACGGTGAGGCACAATAGGTAGAGGTCTCCATGGTATAGATGAGGAACGAAATATATGTGACTGAGGGCACATAGCAAATGAATAATGAAGCTAGAAGGATACTTCATATTCTCTAACCCAGAGTCCAGTCTTTTGTGTTCCCAGTTCCACACTCGTCAATAATATTTATTTACCAAGCACTTACTACGTGTCAAGCTCTGTGCTGAGTTCTTTAGATGTTCTGTTTCATTTAATCAACTCAAAACCCCACCGAGAAGGAAGCGTTATTATCTGCAATTCATAGGCAAGGAATCTAAAGCTTGTGGGAGAAGTAGGAACACCTTGTTCAAGGTCACAGAGCTCCCAAGGGATGGAGCCAGCACCTACACCCGTGTCTGTCTGATGTCTGCTTGCCCTCCCCCTCCCCCTAGGCACCTTCTGTACCTCTGGCAGTTACCGTTGTAGAAGCTTCCCCTTCAAGGAGTTTGCCTTGAACCAAAAAGCAGTTTCACTTAAAAATAATAGGCAGAACATGTGCCCCCGAATGTTTATAGCAGCAATGTCCACAATAGCCAAACTATGGAAAGAACCTAGATGTCCAACAACAGATGAATGGATAAAGAAGATGTGGATATATATACACAATGGAATACTATGCAGTCATCAAAAGAAACAAAATCTTGCAAATAATACATTATATGTTAATAAATAATAATAATAAGGCAGAACATTGAAAGCACCTTCACTCTTGCCCTTTTAGGGATCTCTCTTAGTATCTAATATTAGAATGTGATATTATTTTATATAATCCATACATTCTGAGTTTCATTCTCTGCCCAGTATTTCAGAGCAGAGCTCTCTATCAGGCTGTCCCCCCCCCCCCAATTTCTACCTCTCAAAACATAGTCAGTTTGCATGTATATGGTCAAATGTGTATCTACCCCTGGGCCTCCTCCCGTTTCACATGCTCAGGAGAGTCCTGGACAATGACAAATATTCTAAAACCTCCATGCAACCCTGATTACTCAGCTATATTACTAATGATTTCTATATATTTTCCAGAATCTAACATACTTTTGTTTTTTTTTGTTTTTTTTTTTGTTTTTTTTAAAGATTTTATTTATTTATTTGACAGAGAGAGAGAGATTACAAGTAGGCAGAGAGGCAGGCAGAAAGACAGGGAGAGGAGGAAGCAGGCTCCCTGCTGAGCAGAGAGCCCGATGCGGGCCTCGATCCCAGGACCCTGAGATCATGACCTGAGCCGAAAGCAGAGGCTTTAACCCACTGAGCCACCCAGGCGCCCTAACATACTTTTGAAAAATATTAATTCCACTTCCCACTACCAACATTCATTCTGCCCCTCCTTGCTTTTTCCTTCCTTCCTCCTTTCTCCCCCCGCCCCCCACGCATTCTTTTCTTCTTTCCTTCCTTCTATCCTCCATAGTGACTATTAAGTACAAACATGACCTGGGGAAAACTTGCTGTCTAGCCAGTAGAAGAACCCACATATGTATTAAAGAGTAGCAATGTCTCACAGACTATACACAATGTAGATTATCTGTAAATTAACAAAGATCATGAAAAATAGTTCCCCATGAAATGCCAGCAGTGACCCTTGAATAGTATCAAAATACGTAAAGAGGAAGGAAGAGGTAAGAGAACATTTTCTAAATTTCAAAGAGGAAACAGTGGGTACTATGAATTCAGTCTCTTCCCTGAGCAAATCACCCCCTCACTTGCTAACTAACCAACACAGACCAACAACAACTGGCATGCAGTTCTCCAGATTCATCCGCAGTCTTGTGTCTCTGTTTCTTTGCCTCTGCTGCCCCCTCTGTCTGGGATAGTCTCCGAA
Source organism: Ailurus styani (assembly GCA_002007465.1). Classification (NCBI taxonomy): domain Eukaryota; kingdom Metazoa; phylum Chordata; class Mammalia; order Carnivora; family Ailuridae; genus Ailurus; species Ailurus styani. Next base: position 140,865 of record LNAC01001013.1, on the reverse strand, counting down.
CTCCCATCCAAACCCGACTTTCTGTGAAAGTCAGCTCAAGGGTAAGTCTGTGAATCCCGTGTGAGGCTCTCCCTGGTTCCCCCAGACAGGCTAGGCTCAACTTCCTGGAGCCCCACTGCACACTGCATGAAACCCCGTTGCAGCTGTCACCACTATGCTAGGTCAGTGCCTCTCTGTGCTGTCTCCGGGCCACGCTGTATGTTATCTGTTGTCTAGATCCCAGAATATCAACAGCGTGCAATGCTTAGTAAATAACCAGTATATGTTCCAGGAAGGAATACATTCTATAAAAACATTTGTGAACTTGGTCTATATAATTTGGGTACAAGAATGGTGGCTCTAAGTGTTAAGGGCTCCATCTAATTCAGGCTATTCTCAAATATACTTCCTCTGTGGCTTAACTCTGAGGAAAAGAATTAAAAAGGCATGGTTTGAGAATGTGAGAACCCTCACCATGAAATGAACTATATGCAATATAAGTATCTAACTGATGCATAAATATGCACGAAAGAGATGAATGAGACATTCATACGACAACAGTGTCTGAGTCTTCTAGAAGTGGTTGATGATTGCAGGCTTCTGTGGAACCTCATGAATAAAAGATGAAGCCGTATGTGTTTTAGGTAGGTGGGCGGGTGGGCAGTACAGAGAACTAACTGGTAACAAAGAGGGAGAATATTCAGAAATACCTAAAATAAATAATTCATTCCCCCATGAAAGTGAAACCCCAAACATGACTATTGCTAAAAGTATCACATTTACATGACATATTAAATGAATTTCCTGTAGTGTTTTTATTATAAAATGGATCATTCTCCAGATGGAAAAAGGATTTTACACATGTCAACCAACATTTGGAGATTGATTGTATGAAAGTGGGAAAGAATACAAAGGTTTTCCAGCTTCACAGAAGGTCATAATCCAGGGGGGCCTGTGTTTAGAATAAAATTGAGTAATAAGGGTACCCAGAATTCTCATGTGAGCTGACTTTCCCAGTCACCACTATAGGTGAAGAGTCCCTTGCCACTCTCTTAAGGAATTAGCAAGAGGAGGGAATAAAATCATCGGGAGTTAGACCTGCAAGGTTTATGGGAATCATCTTCTTTTGCTGCCCTTATTTTCCAGTGAGGAAACCTTTCAGAGTCCTGTAAGGTAAAGAAACTTACCAGCTAGTCAAAGAACTAGAAAATGTCAGAATTGGAGCTAAAACCCAAGATTTCTGATTCCCAGTCTGGTGTCCTTTCTTCTGCACTAGGCCACATCAAAATCAGGCCAAAAATAAAATGCTAAAGCTACTAGGCTTACCATTCAGAAGAGTTTGTACAAGGTAATAGATTTGTTCCATGTTTCAATGTCAAGTCTTTGTTTCCTTCTTGTTTACAGGAAGAGCGACATGGACCACAGTCTCCTACTGACACCTGGTGACTGAATCAGGGTAATACAAAATATGGGATAATACAAATAAAGCACTTTTGTTTATTAACATTTTCTAGGTAATTAAATAAAAAATTAACATTTTCTAGGTAATTAAATAAAAAATTTGGAGGGTAATTAAATCCAAAATTTGGAAGATATGTTATAATTTTTGAAGATAGTCTTTCATGGTTCCTTTCCTCATTAATATGTTTACAAACAAGGCTTTGTTTTAGAGTAATTCTCTTATTTGTGATAATGAATTATTGCTCCTCTTGTGCCATCTGAGTCTAAATTACCTAATCTAGTCAACAAAGGTTTATGAGACACTCCTATGTGACAGAAACAGTTCTAGTGACTGGGGATGCAAAGATAGCTATCTATCATTCCTTTCTTTAAGAGCCTCACTGCCTAGCTGGAGAAATAAAGTCATTACAGGGAACTATAATATGATGGGATAAGGGCTAAAATGAAGATATGTCTAAAATATGCTGAGGAAGGAGTGGCTGTCTGGGAAATCAGGAAGGCTTCAGAGAAAATGAGACCTTCTTAACATAATTTTTAAAAGAGCCTGGGAGTCCATCTGACTTAGAAAGCAAAAGGTCCCAATTCATTCTCTCAAATATGACACAAAGGATCTAACATTTAAATGTACTTTTATCAAATTTCATGCAATGAGTATGACTGTCACACTATATTTCTTCAATTTTGATCGACTGGGTTCTCGTAGAGAAGAAGAGGAGGCTACTGTTTCTGGTCAATAACACAGGGATGTTTCTAATATTCTCACTATTTTTATTTCTGTCTCTGCTGAGTAGACAAGCTGGGGGCAGAGCCCAGAGTTGTCTGACTTTAAAGCATCCCACTGTTACTTATTGAGTGACCACAACGTGTCAGGAATTCTTCATCATGCTGGAGACAAAACAGTGAATGAAATCCAGACCCTCATTATATTTATATTCTATAAGGAGGGGAAGACAGTCAATAAATAAATAGGTAAAACATGCTAGTCAGAAAGCTATAGTATTACTAGAGAAAAATGAGTAAAGTTGGGGGATAAAGAGTGCTGGGAGGGATAATTTTCAGGACGGTAGTCAGGGAAAGCCTCCTGGAGAAACGGATGTTTTAGTGAAGGAGCAATGGAGGGGACATGTAGGTCTTAGAGGAAGAGAGCTCCGAGAAGGGGGAACAGTAAGGGTAAAAACTCTGTGCTGGGAACATGTGTAGAGTGTGCAGCACACCAAGGAGGACAGTGTGACTAACATATGAGGCTTAAAAAGAGCAGAAGAAATTAGTTCTAAGCAAAACACAAAAACAACAAAAAGATGGGGGCAGATTGTGCAGGGCCTGTTAGCCACTGTAAGGAGGATGGTGAAAAACTACTGTAGAGTTTCAGGTACGGGGGTGAATTACTCAATCCAATCTGCCTACCATGTTCAGAACAGACCACAGGAGGGAGGCACATGTTGAATCAGACCAAAAGTAGAGTATCTTATTTATCTAGGAAGCAGATGATGACCACCTGGAGAAGAGTTAACAGTGGGAGAGAAGTCACCAGATCGTTTATACATTTTGAAGGTACAATTAACAGAATTGATTGATGGAGCAAATACGTATGAGAAGAAGAGAGAAATCCATTGCGGGGCTGGGGGGGGTGACTCCAGGTTGCTTAAGCAATTGGAAGAGGAAGTTGATATTAAATGCACAGGAAGATCCGGTTTGGAGAAGCTCCAGGGTATATTAAATTTAAGGTGTCTATTAACTGCAGAAGGGAGGACGTTCAGTAGCAGTTAAATAGAATTCCAAGCTCAGGGGAAAAACATGTGAACCTCATCAAAATACAGATAATATTTAAAACCGTAATAGGGGGTGATATGGCCTTGGGAGTTAGTGTTGATAGAGAAGAGAAGGGAGGTAAGGACAGAACCCCAGTGAACTCCAGTGCAAAGAGGAGAAGAATCAGTGAAGGGAGCTATAAGAAGCAGCAAAGGGAAGCAGGAGCAGTGAGAGTAGCTTCCAGAAGTCAAGTGGAGATGAGAGATTTCTACGAGAGATTCATTCATGGCATCACTGCTGCCGAGAGGTTAGTTAGGACAAAGACTGAAAGTTTACATCATCGCATTTAGCAACTACAGAAGTCATGGGCAATCTTGAGAAGAGCAGCTTTTGGAGTAGATTCAAGTGAGAAAAGGAAGAGAGAAAGGGGACCTGAGAGTGAATACAAGAAATCTCTTTCAAGGAATTTTGATGTATAGGGAAGAAGAGAAATCAGGTGATAGTTGGAGATTATTTTATAGAAGGGGGTTATTTTTCAAAAGATACCACAGCATGCCTGTGTGTTTATGGGAATGACCTGGTTGAGCTGAAAAAAAAAAACATGACTTTAGGAAGAAAGAGTAATTGCTGAAGTGGATTTTTTAGAAGGACAGAGAAAAAATGGAAGTGTCACCTAGGTGAAAGGACCTCTTTACATCTAGGTCCAGTGACAGAAGAGGTCTGGGAGACTAACCAGTGAACACTTGAGAGTGTATATTCCCTAAGTTTGTTATTGCTATTATCCTTTCCACAGATATTTATTAGAATGCCAACTGTATTCAGGTCACTAAATGAGGCCTTTTTAAAAGGATTTTATTTACTTTTTATTTATTTTAGAGAGAGAGAGCGTGAGTGCCCACAGGAAGGCGGAGGGGCAGAGGGAGAGGGAGCATCTCAAGCGGACTCCATACCGCCCACACACGGGCTCGATCTCATGATGCTGAGATCATGACCTGAGCCCAAACCAAGAGTCCGACGCTTAACTGACTGAGCCACCCAGGCACCCCATAAATTAGGACTTCTTAAATAAAGACTAGCATTATTTGATCCTGCCATTTCCATAGGTTTCATTCTTATCTATTGGCACCCAGCATGTTTGAGAGTAAGATGGGCATTCATATCCCTAAGTTCTAGCCAATTTCAAACTCAGAAAATATGTGCTTTCCTACATATGTTCCTGCTATTTCAATTGAAAAAGCTTTTCTCAGGGCACCTGGGTGGCTCAGTCAGTTAAGCATCTGCCTTCAGCTCAGGTCATGATCCCAATGTCCTGGAATTGAGCTCCACATCCAGCTCCCTGCTCAGTGGGAAGCCTGGTTCTCCCTCTCCCACTTCCCCTGCTTGTGTTCCCTCTCTCGCTGTGTCTCTCTCTGTCAAATAAATAAATAAAATCTTAGAAAGAAAGGAGAAAGAAAAAGAAAGGAAAGAAGGAAGAAAAGAAAGAAAGAAAGAAAGAAAGAAAGAAAGAGAAAGAAAGAAAGAAAAGGAAGGAAGGAAGGAAGGAAGGAAGGAAGGAAGGAAGGAAGGAGGGAGGGAAGAAAATCTATTATCAGCTTCCTCTCTGTGGTGTTCAGCAGAAAGAACAGTGCCTGGACGTTTCCAGAGTTGGAAACTCTAATCAAGCGATGTTCTATATTGTCTCCTAACCGTGACACAGTCTCTCCAAAATGCTTTCTGAGTCTGCAGAGGAAAAGCACCTAACAAATATCAGAGCTGCTAGGAACTTAATCACGCACCCTAAGCAGCAGATCGCTCAAATATAATTGGCCAAAGATTTCATCTTAGTCTTTCTTGCTGGCCCCATGTCATACCCCTGTACCCCATGCGTTCTCACTCCCAGGCTTACAAATTGTGTTTTCCTGAATTTGTTCTCGTTTTCAATTCACACAACCATAATGATTCTTCTTTGATGAGAGTCTTTCACTCGGATAGTTCAATTCATCCACATGCTTATAATGAGCAAGATCTCAGGTCCTAGGGGGAAAGGGAATGAAAAGACGAACGAATTCTGGTCCCTGCAGGCCATAGCCTGCTGCGAAAAAGGAAGTTTGGTCCACACTGCTTCCCTAATCCTTTGGCCAGGAAAGAACAGAATATTGTTTTAAGCCTCCTCACATTAGCAATCTCCTGGGGGTGGTGCCTGGAAATAGGAATGATTAGCGAGAAACTCAAATGCTTCTTGTGTACACTAAGCCATCCTAATAACACACCTATATTTCTGATCTGGATCTTCCCTTTAGTAAGTGCTAAGGGATCCTACTTCCCCAAATTTCCTCCTGCCTCAATGTTTTCAGCTTATGTTACTACTTCGCAGAAGTTCTGTTTCTCTTCTGTTCACTCTAAAGCAAAATTTGCGGATTTTTAAGAATACAAACTGTTCTAAAATCTGCCTGCAATCTATCTTCTGACTCTGTGTTTTGGGGTCAGTCTTTTTATGGGAAAAAAAAACACAAAAAACAAAACCAAAACAACCAGAGCATGTAGAGTTAAAAACCTCATTCCAAATCACAGTTAGTAAGTCTTATTTATTTATTTATTTATTTATTTATTTATTTATTTATTTAATTTGGCAGGGAGAGGAGGAAGCAGGCTCCCTGCTGAGCAGAAAGCCCGATCCGGGGCTCGATCCCAGGACCCTGAGATCATGACCTGAGCCGAAGACAGAGTCTTTAACCTGCTGAGCCACCCAGGCGCCCCCCACAGTTAGTAAGTCTGGGTGAAGAAGTCTGTGTGGTATGTATGTAGTATGGTTGATAACATGAGTTCAGAGCAATAGCTGAGCAGACTTCAGTGACCTCATCTGTAAAGTGGGACAACTATAGGCTACCTCAGAAAGTGTGAAGATAATTAAGATAATGTAAATCTTTATTCCACGCAGTGGAAGTAAGCCTTAAAAATATAATAATAGCTATCATTGCCAAGTCATTCTACTTATCCTACTTCTCCACGCTCCAGACAGATGGACTGCTAATGACCCCGATGTTCTTGCTCGTTCTCATCTTGACAACTATATTTGTAGGGCTATCTCCCTGTCTATCAAAATCAACTGCTCTTTGTAAGCAGAGCTCAAATGCCCCTCCTTGAGGCCTTCCCAGACCATACCATGGCCAAGGGTGATCACTGTTCCCCGTTCTTGATACACAGCTGTTTCTTTCCTACTTGACAATTATCACATATTTGTATGCACTGAAATGCTGTTAAAAAACATGGCTTGCCTTCTTTTCCTTCAAACTCTTTGCCTAACATGCAATTTTTTTCTCTTCGTGTGTGTATAAATATAAATATATATATATATATATTTACCTTTGTGTGTATTCTTTTTGTTTTAAAGATTCATTTATTTATTTGAGAGAGAGAGAGAGCAGGGGGAGTGGCAGGAGGGAGAGAGAATCCTCAAGCAGACTCTTCACTCAGTGTGAAGCCTGATGCAGGGCTCAAAGTGGGGCTTGATCCCAGGACCCCAAGATCACGACTTGAGCCAAAATCAAGAGTCAGATGCTCAACCTCAACTGACTGAGCCACCCATGTGCCTTTGTGTATATTCTTTTCTTTTTAAGACTTTGACAGAGAAAGAGAGGGAGCACAAGCAGAGGGAGCAGCAGGCAGAGGCAGAGGGAGAACCAGGCTCCCCACTGAGCAGGGAGCCCGATTCGGGACTCGATCCCAGGACCCTGAGATCATGACCTGGGCTAAAGGCAGAGGCTTTAACCCACGGAGCCACCCAGGTGCCCCTTTGTGTATATTCTTAATGCTCCACCCCACCACTATCTTCCAGACTATTTGCCCCATGAAAGTAGGGATCATTTCTTGCGTTCATCACTGTATGACCCTCGAGCTGGCTGAATAGTAGTTACATAATTACATCAAGCACTCAATAAATATTTCATGAATAAATTTTGGATCTTAAGGCAGGAATCATGTCTTACGTTTTCTATCCCTTACAAAACTACCACAAAATATAAAGCATATGACAGGCAAGTTTACTTGCCTTGATGAACGCATACTCCAGTGTAGAAAAAATACCAAAGGAAAAAAATCTGCAGTTGATGATTGTTTTATAGAGGTACTGCATTCGTTCTCCAGGTCTGCTACCACCAAATACCACAGCTGAATGGCTTAAACAAGAGGAATTTATTATCTCACAGTTCTGGAAGCTGGAAGTCCAAGATGGAGGTATTGGTAGGGTTGGTTCCTTCCAAGGGCAGTGGGAAAAAGATCTGTTTCATGCCCCTACTCTAATTACCGCTGTTTGCTGGCAATCATTGGTATTTCTTGGCATGTAGAAGCATCACCCTAATCCTTGCTTTGTTTTCTCAAGGCATTCTCTCTCTATGAATGTCTATGTCCAAATTTTCCTTTTGCATAAGGACACTGGTCATGTTGCATAGTGCATTGGGGCCTATGCTACTAGCCTCATTTTAGCTTGACTTCCTCTGTAAAGGTCCAGTTTCCAAATAAGATTACATTCTCAGGTACTGGGGATTAGGACTTCAACATGTAAATTTTGGGGAAAATATTTAACATACAACAGGCACATATACATTTGGCTGGAGCAGAGACGTAACTCTAACTCATTTCTAGACTTAGTTCACCAAAAGATGTGAGATGGCTTACAAAAGATTTACAAAGAGCAACAGAATAAAAAATAAACAAGGATATAGGGAAGATGTGTTAAATTAACATGCTTCCCTAACATGTTATGGCGCATAAAATGGTTAACCAATGATAATTCTAAAGTGTTTCATTCAAACAAAGATACTAAATGTTGCTGTATATGAAGTGCCAGGTCATCATCCACATTTCTGTCCGATGAGAGGAAGTTTTTCATTTGGGATCTCCATGAATATATTCTTCCTGAGAAGAGAACTACATTTTTTAAAAAGATTTTATTTATTTATTTGATAGAGAAAGAGAGATCACAAGTAGGCAGAGAGACAGGCAGAGGGAGAGGGGGAAGCAGGCTCCCCGCTGAGTAGACAGCCGGATGTGGGGCTCGATCCCAGGACCCTGAGATCATGGCCTGAGCTGAAGGCAGAAGCTTAACCCACTGATCCATCCAGGTGCCCTGAGAACTGCATTTTTAACGGCCCAGGAAAATCAGTGATCAACACATACTGGGACAAATAAAAAGGAAAAATAAAGGTATGCTGCACAGTGAAGGCTGAAAATTATGACTGTACATATACATATGGTTAATCTCAGTACCAAGAAATATTTGAATGCAGAAGGATATGGTACAAGAACAGAATGTGAATACATTTAGAAAGGAATTTGCAAAATGTAGATGAAGCAATAAAGAATTCAACCAAACTAGAATAAAGATGATTCTCATAACCAGTATAAGTTAAGGGATTACTAAACTAGAATTAAGTATTTATACCTGACCAGTAATGCAGGGAAAACATCCACACTGAGCACCAGGTGTGCCCCAAGGGGAGCTATGCAGTGCTTGGCTCTGATAGAACCCCAACATTTGTCATTGGTAATACCCATAATGAAAGTTCAGTTAGTGGTGTAAAAAAGTACATAGCTTTTATTCTTTTATTTAGAAGACAGGAACTCTTAATTAGTCTTTTCTCAAAACTCTTTGTGTTGTGAAGTCCTGAGTTATAGAACTCCTCCATATTTTGGGCTGTGATAACTTCACCTTACTCTTGCTGACAAAATCCACTATCCAGAATGTACACACCCATAGTAAGCTATAATAATAATGATAATAATAGTAATGATAATAGTGTCCCACCTATTGAAATAGCACAATACCTATTGAGGTACCACAAACATCAATGCCACATGCTTACTAATCCAAATTATTTTCCTGTGTGCAGTTGTATTTTTTAAGATTTGTTTATTTATTTGAGAGAAAGCATGAGTGTGAGTAGAAGGAGGGACAGAGGGAGAGAATCTTCAAGTAGACTCCCCAGAGAGTGTGGACGCCAAGCTCCGAGTCTGAAGCAAAACTCAATGCAGGGCTTGATCTCACAACCCTGAGATCATGACCTGAGCTGAAACCAAGAGTTGAATGCACAACTGACTGAGCCTCCCACACACCTCTCCTGTGTGCAGTTTTAATTGAATAATAGAATTCACTTGGGATGATGAAATCTGAAAAAGGGTCTTTCTGTCAATAACTTACTCCATCTTTATGAAAAGTCAGAAGTGAAAATGGGGAGGGGAAAGGAATGTTTATTAATTCCCTAAGGGGAAATTTTTAAAAAACTTAAAAATGAGACAGTTACTTCTCCCTTTTAAGAATCTTAGATTCACATCCTCATAAAAGTTATGTTTCCCCTCCTCCCTTTTCACACTATTATATAGCATATAGCATATGTTGCTCTGAAGCTTCTGAATGAAGGGTATAACTCAGTTCCATTTCATATCTATAATAGTAAATACGCTGGTCTTGCAATGCCCAGGCTTTGCATATGGCATTTTTTTTTCTTTTGTGGGCTCCATGCCCAGCTTGGAGCCCAATATAGGGCTTGAACTAATGACATGAGATCAAGATCTGACTGAGATCAAGAGCCGGACGCTTAACTGACTGACCCACCCAGGTCCCCTGTGGGTATGGCTTTTTACTGGGAACAAGACATCTAGCTTCCTAGCCTTGATAAAAATACAGTAATAAAATAGTAAAGGCAGACTTCTATTGAGTTACTTGGCTTGGCTATAAAAATTGCAACATCTGTCTAAAATACTCTCTACTTATGCCTAAGCACAAAACACAGTAATGTTTCCATGTACACCGTAGATAATTTTATTTATATTTTATTCTGTAAACAAAGTAAAGTTTATCATATATATCTACCCTCTAGTTCGTTGCTCACCTAACATTTCATTGATTTCCATCTGTCCATGTAAACATTTATCTCAGTCTCACACATACAGCAAATAAGAAAGAACAGTTATGATTACATGGTTAAATCTTTTAAATATATAAAATTGCAGTTCTTGATTCTTGAGATAGAGTTCTTTCCATTAAACAGCAAAATCCAATCGAATAATATACAAGCAATATATACTAATGAGAAAAAAATAATATAGAAATATCCACGTAGAAACACAGATGGAATTGGGCAGCTTTCCCAAGAAACAGGAAGAAGAGTAGGTACAAGAGATGGGAATGAGCATTCTAAGCAGAGGCTAAACTGCAGAAGGGTATTTGGGAAATCCAGGGCAGGAATGCCTTTTCTTCTGGGGTCTGAAGCTATGTTACAGCTCTCTCTTTGTTCTTGTCCAGATGGTAAAGGTTTAGTTTGCAGGGGAACTGCCAGTTTCCAATTCATATCAACTTTCTTTACTGGGCTTTCCAAAGAGGATCCTCCCCCACTAGCTTGCCTCCTTGGGAATAAGCTGTTCCTCTGTGTATTTAGGTCTGAGATCTAGAAGCATTCCTTGTCCTGTCCGTTCAACTAGGACAAAGCTAGAGTTTTTCTATCTAATTTGTACTAGAAAACATTTTTAAAGGAGAAAATTTTTAGAAGCTGGAACAAAAATACATAGAAATTCTAATTCAATTATGTTTTAACTGGTTGACATAATTCTTCATTCTAGCTAGAAAATTTCACCTCGAAACCCTCACCCCCAGGTCTCTGTCACCCTTCTCCTATAATTCTCTGCTCTCCTTTGACTCACCACCTAATGGGAGGAGCTGGAACAGAAGAACAGATCAAATTCCTCATCAGAAAGGGCAAGAAACAGTGAAATGAATTGTCAAACGTACATCAATATGATCATCATATGATCATGTCAGAATCACAGGTAGAGAAGTCAATCCCGAGGAACAGCATATTTTCCTGCCACTTCTGAAGTGTAAAGAGGTTTTCCCTCTCACAAGGCTGTCCTAGCTAGTAACCTTATACCATACAAAGAATTTATTTGCATACTATTGGCCAGTAGCTCAAAAAAACATTTAAGTTCAGCTCTTGGCAGAAGGAAAGATAGACACTCATTAGGTGTTTCTTAAAAGATACAGTACATATTTAAAAAGTACACAATCATAAAATAGACATTTCTGAATAAAATAACACAATATTCTAGTGTAAGAGGACATCGAGGACCCCAATATAAAAAGTGTGAAATAGCTCACAACTTTTTCTAAGCCCTCAAATGGTTGGTTAACAAATTCCTACTCCAACAACAACAAAAAATATTTATAACCTAAATAAATGACTTGCTCTAGAGCCTAACGTTGGCAAGAGACCATTTCTTTATACCCACTGGACTTGGAGGAATCCAATATCCCAAACTGATAAATGAGAAGGGTTACGTTAATTAAACCAGAAGGCCATTGGACTGATGTGGTTCTACTGCCATGATAGCTTCTGGAAGCAAACCCAAATCCAAGCCTCAAGGTTAAGAAATCAAAATCCTTGGGCGCCTGGGTGGCTCAGTGGGTTAAAGCCTCTGCTTTCGGCTCAGGTCATGATCTCAGGGTCCTGGGATCGAGGCCCGCATCGGGCTCCCTGCTCAGCGAGGAGCCTGCTTCCCCCTCTCTCTCTCTCTGCCTGTCTCTCTGCCTCCTTGTGATCTCTCTCCCTCTGTGAAATAAATAAATAAATAAATAAATAAATAAATAAATAAATAAATAAATAAATAAATAAATAAAAAAGAAATCAAAATCCTAACGATGGGAGCACCTGGGTGGCTCAGTCTGTTAAGCACCCACCTTCTGCTCAGATCATGATCTTAGGGTTCAGGGATCAAGTCCCATGTGTCCTGAGTGCCCCATAGAGGGCTCCCTGCACAGCAGGGAACCTGCTTCTGCCCACCCCCAACTTGTGCACATGCTCTCTCTCTCTCTCTCTTTCAAATAAATAAATAAAATATATTTTTTAAAAAAAGTGTTAAAGACAACCAATCACAATCAACCAACTGGTCCTTAAGCTATAGTCAATCAGTAATTTCCTCACTTTCCTTCTGCCTTTTCCTTGTGAAAAGACTTTCATCATGCTCCTATCAGTGGAACATTCTTAACCACTTCCAGGTTGATGCTGCCTGATTTGAATTGATTTTTCTTTTTTTATTTTATTAACATACAGTGTATTATTTGTTTCAGGGGTACAGGTCTGTGATTCATCAGTCGGACACAATTCACAGAACTCACCATAGCACATACCCTCCCCAATGTCCATCACACAGTTACCCTATCCCTCCCACCCCTCTCCCCTCCAGCAACCCTCAGTTTGTTTCCTGAGATTAAGAGTCTCTTATATTTTGTCTCCCTCCTTGCTCTCATCTTGTTTCATTTTTCACTCCCTTCCCCCCACGACCACCCAACCTTCCTCTCAAATTCCTCATATCAAAGAGATCATATGATAATTGTCTTTCTCTGATTGACTTACTTTGCCTAGCATAACACCCTCTAGTCCTATCCACATCATTGCAAATGGCAAGATTTTGTGTGTTTTTTGATGGCTGCATAATATTCCATTGTCTATATATACCACATCTTCTTTATCCATTCATCTGTTGATGGACATCTAGACTCTTTCCATAGTTTGGCTATTGTGGACATTGCTGTTATAAACATTTGGGTGCACATGCCCCTTCAGTTCACTACATTTGTATCTTTAGGTTAAATACCTAGTGGTGCAATTCTGGGTCGTAGGGTAGCTCAATTATCAATATTTTGAGGAACCTTCATACTATTTTCCAGAGTGGGTGCACCAACTTGCACTCCCACCAATAATGTAGGAGGATTCTCCTTTCTCCACATCCTCGCCAACACCTGTCCCTTCCTGATTGGTTAATTTTAGCCATTCTGAGTGATGTGAGGTGGTATCTCATTGTGGTTTTGATTTGTATTTCCCTGATGCCGAGTGATGTGGAGCACTTTTTCATGTGTCTGTTGGCCATTTGGGTGTCTTCTTTGCAGAAATGTCTGTTCATGTCTTCTGCCCATTTCTTGATTGGATTATTTGTCCTTTGGGTGTTGAGTTTCATAAGTTCTTTATAGATTTTGGATACTAGCCCTTTATCTGATATGTCATTTGCAAATATCCTCCTCTATTCTGTCGGTTGTCTTTTAGTTTTGTTGACTGTTTCCTTTGCTGTGCAAAAGCTTTTTAGTTTGATGAAGTCCCAATAGTTCATTTTTGCCCTTGCTTCCCTTGCCTTTGGTGATGTTTCTAGGAAGAAGCTGCTGTGGCTGAGGTCGAAGAGGTTGCTGCCTGTGTTCTCCTCAAGGATTTTGATGGATTCCTGTCTCACATTGAGGTCTTTCATCCATATTGAGTCTATTTTTGTGTGTGGTGTAAGGAAATGATCCAGTTTCATTCTTCCGCATGTGGCCGTCTGATTTTCCCAACACCATTTGTTGTCTTTTTTCCATTGGACATTCATTCCTGCTTTGTCCAAGATTAGTTGACCATAGAGTTGAGGATCCATTTCTGGGCTCTCTGTTCTGTTCCATTGATCTATGTGTCTATTTTGTGTCAGTACCATACTGTCTCAATAATTACAGCTTTGTAAAAGAGCTTGAAGTCTGGAATTGTGATGCCGCCAACTTTGGTTTTCTTTTCCAACATTCCTCTGGCTATTAGTGGTCTTTTCTGGTTCCATATAAATTTTAGGATTATTTGTTCCATTTCTTTGGAAAAAGTTGATGGTATTTTGATAAGGATTGCATTAACTGTGTAGATTGTTCTAGGTAGTATAGACATCTTCACAATATTTGTTCTTCCAATCCATGAGCATGGAACATTTTTCCATTTCTTTGTGTCTTCCTCAATTTCTTTCATGCTTTGCCTCTTTGGTTGGGTTTATTCCTAGTATCTTATGGTTTTGGGTGCAATTGTAAATGGGATTGACTCCTTAATTTCTCTTTCTTCTGTCTTATTGTTGGTGTATAGAAATGCAACTGATTTCTGTCCAATGATTTTATATCCTGACACATTAGTGCATTCCTGTATGAGTTCTCGCAATTTTGGAGTGGAGTCTTTTGAGTTTTCCACATAAAGTATCATATCATCTGCTTTTCCACATAAAGTATCATATCATCTGCAAAGAGTGAGAGTTTGACTTCTTCTTTGCCCATTCAGATGCCTTTTATTTCTTTTATTGCTGAGGCTAGGACTTCTAGTACTATGCTGAATAGCAGTGGTGATAGTAGACAACCCTGCCATGTTCCTGGCCTTAGTGGAAAAGCTCTCGGTTTTCCCCCATACAGAATGATATTTACTGTGGGATTTTTGTAGGTGGCTTTGATGATATTGAGGTATGTGCCCTCTATCCCTACACTATGAAGAGTTTTGATCAAGAAAGTATGCTGTACTTTGTCAAAGGCTTTTTCAGCATCTATTGAGAGTATCCTATGGTTCTTGTTCTTTCTTTTATTAATGTCTTGTATCACATTGATTGATTTGTGAATGTTAAACCAACCTTGCAGCCCAAGAATAAATCCCACTTTGTCATGGTGCATAATCCTTTTGATGTACTGTTGGATCCTATTGGCTAGTATTTTGGTGAGAATTTTTCATCCGTGTTCATCAGAGATATTCGTCTGTAATTCTCCTTTTTGATAAGGTCTTTGTTTGGCTTGGGGATCAAGGTAATGCTGGCTTCATAAAATGTTTGGAAATTTTCCTTCCATTTCTATTTTTTGGAACAGTTTCAGGAGAATAGGTATTAATTCTTCTTTAAATGGTCGCTAGAATTTTCCTGGGAAGCCGTCTGGCCCAGGGCTCTTGTTTGTTGGGAGATTTTTGATGACTGCTTCAATCTCCTTACTGGTTATGGGTCTGTTCAGGTTTTCTATTTCTTCCTGGTTCAGTTTTGGTAGCTCATACATTTCTAGGAATGCATCCATTTCTTCCAGATTGTCTAATTTGCTGGTGTATAGTTGCTCATTGTATGTTCTTATAATTGTTTGTATTTCTTTGGTGTTGGTTGTGATCTCTCCTCTTTCATTCATGATTTTATTAATTTGGGTCCTATCTCTTTTCTTTTGAGAAGCCAGGGGTTTGTCAATCTTATTAATTCTTTCAAAGAACCAGCTCCTAGTTTCATTGATTTGTTCTACTGTTCTTCTGATTTCTATTTCATTGATTTCTGCTCTGATCTTTATTATTTCTCTTCTCCTGCTGGGTTTAGGCTTTATTTGCTCTTATTTCTCCAGCTACTTTATGTGTAGGGTTAGGTTGTGTATTTGAGACCTTTCTTATTTCTTGAGAAAGGCTTGTATTGCTATATACTTTCTCTCAGGACCGCCTTTGCTGTTTCCCAAAGATTTTGAACAGTTGTGTTTTCATTTTCATTTGTTTCCATGATTTTTAAAAAATTCTTCTTTACTTTCCTGGTTGACCCATTCATACATTAGTAAGATGTTCTTTAGCCTCCATGTATTCGAGTTCTTTCCAACTTTCCTCTTGTGGTTGAGTTCTAGTTTCAAAGCATTGTGGTCTGAAAAAATGCAGGGAATGATCCCAATTTTTGGTGCCAGTTAAGACCTGATTTGTGACCCAGGATGTGATCTATTCTGGAGAATGTTCCATGTGTACTAGAGAAGAATATGTATTCTGTTGTTTTGGGATGCAATGTTCTGAATATATCTGTGATGTCCATCTGGTCCAGTGTGTCATTTAAATTCTTTATTTCCTTGTTGATCTTTTGCTTCGATGATCTGTCCATTTCAGTAAGGAGGGTGTTAAAATCCCCTACTATTATTGTATTATTGTCGGTGTGTTTCTTTGATTTTGTTATTAATTGGTTTATATAATTGGCTGCTCCTATGGGGCATAGATATTTAAAATTGTTAGATCTTCTTTTGGACAGCCCCTTTAAGTATGATAGAGTGTCCTTCCTCATCTCTACTATAGCCTTTGGCTTAAAATCCAATTTATCTTATATAAGGATTGCCACTCCAGCTTTCTTTTGATGTCCATTAGCATGGTAAATTGTTTTCCACCCCTCGCTTTAAATCTGGAGGTGTCTTTGGGTCTAAAACGAGTTTCTTGCAGACGACATATCAATGGATCTTTTTTTTTTATCCATTCTGATACCCTGTGTCTTTTGATTGGGCACTTAGCCTATTTACAATCAGAGTAACTATTGAAAGACATGAATTTAGTGCCATTGTATTGCCTGTAAGGTGACTGTTACTGTACATTGTTTCTGTTCCTTTCTGGTCTGTTACTTTTAGGCTCTCTCTTCCCTTAGAGGACCCCTTTCAATATTTCCTGTAGGGCTGGTATGGTGTTTGCAGATTCTGTTAGTTTTTGTTTGTCCTGGAAGCTTTTTATCTCTCCTTCTATTTTCAATGAGAGCCTAGGTAGATATAGTATTCTTGGCTGCATATTTTTCTTACTTAGTGCTCTGAATATATCATGCCAGCACTTTCTGGCCTGCCAGGTCTCTGTGGATAAGTCTGCTCCCAATCTAATATTTCTACCATTGTATGTTATAGACCTCTTGTCCCGAGCTGCTTTCAGGATTTTCTCTTTATCACTAAGACTTGTAAGTTTTACTATTAGATGATGGGGTGTTGACCTATTTTTATTGATTTTGAGGGGTGTTCTCCATGCCTCCTGGATTTTGATGCTTGTTTCCTTTGCCAAATTAGGGAAGTTCTCTGCTATAATTTTCTCCAATATACCTTCTGCCCCCCTATTTCTTCTTGTTCTGGGATCCCAATTATTCTAATATTGTTTCATCTTAGTATCACTTATCTCTCGAATTCTCCCCTTGTGATCCAGTAGTTGTCTCTCTTTTTCTCAGCTTCTTTATTCTCCATCATCTGGTCTTCTATATCACTAATTCTCTCTTCTGCCTCATTTATCCTAGCAGTAAGAGCCTCCATTTTTTATTGCACCTCATTGATACCATTTTTGATTTCAACTTGTTTAGATTTTAGTTCTTTTATTTCTCTGGAAAGTGTTTTTATTTCTCCAGACAGGGATTCTTTAGTATCTTTAGTGCTTATTTCAAACCCAGCTGGCATCTTGATAATCATCAAGTTCTAAACTCTAGTTCTGACATCTTAACTAATGTCTGTATTGATTAGGTCCCTAGCTGTCAGTACTGACTCTTGTTCTTTTTTTGAGGTGAGTTTTTATGTCTTGTCATTTTATCCAGAGAAGAATTGATGTATGAGAGAACAAAATGCTAAAAGGGTAGCAACGACCCAGAAAAATATACACTAACCATATAATAAGAAGAGACCCAAATCTGGGGGGATAAAAAAGGAGAAAAAACAATAATATGTATGTTTATGATTAGACTGGTGACTAGAACAGAGCCACACACTTGATTTGGGGGTGTATTTTAGTCTGTTTGAAAAAACTGCCTCCCAAAATTTTAAAGAAAGGAAAACTTATATATACACACAAAAATAAGGTACATGATGAAGGGATGAAATATGACTGTAAAGATGAAAATTAAAAAATATTCTAAAGAAAGAATTTATAAAATAGGAATTTGGTTGAAAAAAGAAAAAAAAAGAGAATGTGATCAGGCTGGAGACTAGAACAAAGTTATATGCTAGATTTAGGGTATATTTTGATCTGTTAGAAGAAACTGTATCCCAGAATTTTAAAGAAAGAAAAACTTATATGCATACAAATTAAGGTTAAATACAATGAAGGAATAGAATATAACTATAACAATGAAGATTAAAGAAGATTTTTATAAAGTTATTGATAAGACAAAATAGTTTTTAAAAAAGGTTAAAATAGGAAGGAGGAAAAATAAAGAAATAGAATAAGGAAAAAACAAAATTTTAAAAATTTAACTTTGAAAGACTAAGGAATCATGTGGGGAAAGCCAGGAATTTTATTTGCTGTATCCCATAACTGAAGTTTTGCAGTTTTCATTGATTGGTGAACTTGGTCTTGGCTGGATGTTCTTACTGATCTGGTGGAGGGGCCTGCTGCAGTGATTCTCAAATGTCTTTTCTGGAGGTGGAATTGCACTGCCCTTGCCAGGGGCCAGGCTAAGTAATCTGCTCTGGTTCGCTCTTGGGAGCTTTTGTTCCCTGAATGCTTTCCGTACAGCTTTGGAGGATGAGAATGAAAATGATGGCCTCCCAGTTTCCTGCCAGAGGAGCCAAGAGCTCAGGGCCCCACTCCTCAGTGCGCTCTCCGAGAAAAGCAGTCAGTCCCTCCCATCTCCCTGGTCTCAGGCTGCACTCCAAGCTCTCCCAACCTGTGACCAAACATTTCTATCTTAGGCGCACAGTCCCTTTTGGAGTCTCCAAACCCAGCAGATTCCTGCAGTGTGCTCCTGTGCCACTCCTCCTGGAGGAGGAAGGAGCGGGTCTCCCCAGATCTGCCACCTGTGACATGTCTGCTTGAAGAGCAGTGCTCCGACTGTGTCTTGGATCATGTTTTAAGGTAACCCTGAGCTGAGAGCCCACTCCTCAGCTTGTCTCTGCAGCTGGCTTCCCCACTCTGATACCTGGGAGCTCTGCCACACTCAGACACCCCCCAGTCTTTCTGTGACCCCGAGGGTCCTGAAACCACACTGTCCCCACAAGGGCTCCACCCCTGTTTAGCCTCTGGAGCAAGGTCCCTCAGTGGAGCAGACTTCTAAAAGTTCCAATTCTGTGCTCAGCTGCTTTACCACTTCCCAGGAGCCTGCCCCTCCCCCCATTGTCTATTTTCCTGTATATGGCCTCAAATTCACTTTTCTGTACATCCTACCTTCCAGAAAACGGTCGCTTTTCTGTTCCTAGAATTGCTGCTATTCTTCTCTTCGATCTCCTGTTGACTTGGTAGGTGTTCAGAATGGTTTGATAACAATCTAGCTGAATTCCTGGGGCCAGATAAAATTTAGGTCTCCTACTCCTCCGCTATCTTGCTCCTCTGTCTCTTGAATTGATTTTTCTTAAGTAAACTCAAGATTTTAATCTGCCACAGTTTATCTTTTAATAGTTTTGGTGTCATAAAAGGGAACCAAAGGAGACCTTCTTCACCCCCCAAGGGTCCCCAGGAGCAAATGAGCAACCAGACAGAAGTACCTGCTGAGCCTCTCGAGTGCTGCTTTCTGGCTGCCTCTGGAGGTGATGTGGGCTGGGAATGGGGAGCTAGAACTGAATAAGCAATGAGACTGGAGAGCTTAATTACTCAGGATTCTAAGCAAGAGAAACCAACTCCAGTTAGTTTAAACAAAAAGGAGACTGAGTAAGGGAGCAGGGGGTTATTATAAAGACACAAGAGTATCTCACAGAACACAAGAGCAGGAATGACACTGGGTCTGTGGAAACACTGGAACCAAGATCTTGAAGGTCAGGAATTAGGGCATTGACTCCATTTCTGATACTGTCCGTGCTCTTCTCTAGACACTTTCTTCCTTCTACTTTCTAGTTAATCTAACTTTCTCTGTCTTCTATCCATGTGGTATGTGGAAGCTGACTGGCAACCTATGTAACACGTAGCCACTTCAAACTCCAACTCAATGCCTCAGCAAAAAAGACTTTCCTCTAAGCTAAATCAGGTGTCTTTTGCATTCAATTAATTGTGCCCAGAAGCACAAGGTTTTCAATGCCGATGTCCTCTATGAAAATGGATTTGAGTAAGGTTTTGGAAAAATGTGCAGATCTTGATGAAGACTTTAAACTTGATCTTGTAGGGGGAGAAACAAGTAAAGGCAAAGATTTTCAAACAAAAGATTGAGATGATGGTATTTATTTTTTAGGAGACACTGGTGATCAATAGTTGGGTAGGAGTAAAAGAGATAACAGGAACCAGGTCACTTCATTTATATTGTGTCTGCTGCACCTGGCATAGGCACATAGGAGACACTAAATAAATATTTTATAAGTGAGTAAAGAATGACTTAAGATTTCATCCTGAACAGCAATGGAGAGTGGTGTCATTTACTCAGGGCAGACACAGAACTCTAGCAGGAGGTGGGAGTGGTGTTGGGATGAGGTGTTACAGTTAATTTTATGTCAACCTGACTGCACTAAGGGGACACCCAGATAACTGGTAAGTATTATTTCTTATGTGTCTGTGAGGGTGTCTCTGGAAGAGATTAGCATTCGGGGGTGCCTGGGTGGCTCAGTTGGTTAAGCGACTGCCTTTGGCTCAGGTCATGATCCCGGGGTCCCAGGATCGAGTCCCACATCAGGCTCCCAGCTCCCTGGGGAGTCTGCTTCTCCTCTGACCTTCTCCCCTCTCACACTCTCTCTTACTCTCTCAAATACATAAATAAAATCTTAAAAAGAAAAAGAGAGATTAGCATTCAATAGACGGTGTAAAAATGATCTTCCCTCACCAATGTGATTGGGGCTCTAATTGAACAAAAAGATTTGAAAAGGGTAAATTCCTTTTCTTTCTTCTTGAATGGGGACATGCAGCTTTTCCTGCCCTCTGACTTCAGAGCAAATGAATCTTGGGCTTTCCCACTTAGGGACCTAACCCAAAGCTATCCCTCCCCACCCAACACCCCTTCTCAGGATTTTGGACTTGCACTGAATTATACCACTGGCTTTCCTGGGTCTCTAGTTTGCAGACAGCAGATTAAGAGCTTCCTAGCCTCCATAACCATCTGAGCCAATTCCTATAATAAATCTTTTCTTATATATAGTCATCTGTATCCTATTTGTTCTGTTTCTCTGTTGAACCTAGACTAATACAGCTGGGTAATAGACCAACTTCTCTTTGATCATGCAAAGTTTGAGTGGCCAAATAGACATCTAGGTAGAAATCTCAATTCAGCAATTAGATATTTAATTCTGTGTCTCAGGACTGTGAAGTCTATACTGCCAATAAACATGAAAAAATGGAGCATTCCATCAAGATCAGTAATATTGAGTGACATCAGCTATTGTAACAAAGAAATCCATTAGGTTAAAAAACACAGAAGTTTATTCTCCACATTTTTGAAGTCCAATTGGACATTCTTGATTACTGGTCACTCCTCCAAGAAATGATTTAGGAATGGATGTTCTTTCAATCTTGAGGTTATACCATCCCATAGGGCCTTGATTCCTCTCTTAAGATCGTGTGCATTCAGCCAAATGATTGATGGGAGGACGGAGAGTGGAAGATGTATAGGAGGTTTTTAAGGGCCAGGCTTGGCAGTGCCAGACATTACTTTCTCCAGTATTTCAGTAGCCCTTAAACAGGAAAGTGGCCTACCCAGTTTTAAAGGATACTGAGACTTGTAGTCTAGCTGTGTGCCTAGGAAACAGGGCAATGTTTGGTGAACCTCTAGCCAGTTTCTGCCAGAGTATAGATGGTACTTGGAGTTTGAAATCACCTCAGGGGATGCTATAGAAAGAAGAGAACATGGGGCCAAAGAGGGTCCTTAAGACACTCCCACATTTAAAGGACAGGCAAAGGAGAACCTGGCGAAGGAAACTAAGAGTTGCCAGTATGTTTGAGAGTGTCATCTAGTCTAGAAAAGAAAATGTTAATTGGGGAACTAGTAATTAACTTTGCTAGACACTGCAACAATTTTTTTTTAAATGTTCTTGAGGGCAGGTTTTATACTGGAAAAAAATATTTGGAGCTTCACTTTGATTTTTATAATCAGTATTTGGTTGATTGAAGTTAGAAATTTTTAAAAACCTTGTTCTTCCTTAGTGGCTTTAATTTCAGTGTATGTGTCTCATTCTATTTATAAATCTAATAAATTTTAGCAATGACTATGGGACATTTTTTTCATTTTAGTCTTATTTTACACACTTGATTAAATACTGTTAAACATTTTAAATAGCATTTAGTCATTTAATGGATTCTATTAATTTTTAGGCACTTCAATCATTTAACAAAAATTTTCAAGTACTTAAAAGTAATTCTTATAAGTCTACTAAATTTAATTTATAATTATGGAGAATCTTAATTCCATATTCTTTTACATATTCCAGTAAAACTGCATGTAAATATACTAAGTAATTTCAATTTAAAACCCAGAAGGTGAACTCAATTACTTGCTTATACAGCTTAAATTTAGAATTAAATCTACTTGAATAGTCCAAATTCTCTCAAATATCTCACATTACATTTTTGAAATACTAAATTTGCCTAAATTTCTTATAATTACCCATACATTTCTGTGTTTAAATATAAGTATTCTGGAGGTAAAAATAATTGTTTTCACAAAGGAAACACTGGTGTCATCACAGTCTTCAAGGATACACTCTTAGACATTTAGGATTTGCATAGTTATCTGAGATACTGACTAGGGAAACTCACATCTGTGCCTGTGATGCCCTATTGTAGTCCCCGTATCAACGCACTAAATGTTCATGTGGATTTCAAAATCCGTATAGATTACATGCTTGGATATGGATTTAACCTAATTCTTCTTCTCCCTAATTCTTCTTCAACCACTCTGCAACTCAGTGGCTATACCACTTGAATTAATTTTCTTTGGTTCTTATGTTATTTAAAATAAGTAAACAAGTAAATCTGTAAGTCTAATACTTGTGATCTTGATGGAAACCTACACTTTTGTCATGTTTTTCCTATTTGGTTGGAACGGATGCCTTTATGGGCCGAGATAACTCTCATAGCTATACAGTAGTCCAAGGTTCAGTCATTCTGCTGACCGAGAGAGGGCAGGGTGGGAGGAGGGGGTTAGGCTGGGGTTGGGTGGACAGAGAAAGAGAATTGACTACTACCTTGGTAATTTAGAGAAGGCAGAGCAATTTACCTATAATTGTGTATGTGAGTAATTGAGATGGACTTAAAACCAAGTATGTATGATTTTACAGCCATGACTTTGAGGAGATGTATCTGGCATACTTATATGTGGGGATGTTTGTGTCTTTTCAATAATATTTATTGTTATTGTTTGTTTTTTTTTAATTAGGTGAATATCCTCAGTAAAGATTCAGCATTTTGGAAGCCAAATCTTTATTAATTTGTTGTTTTGGTTATGAGCCTCTTAGCATCCTTTACTTTTTAGAATTGCCATCTAGTTTGCTTTTTAAACGGTGGTAAAAACATTTAATGTGAGATCTGCCCTTTTAACAGATTATGCATTTATTTATTTATTTTGCTTTTTGTTCTTGTTTTTATTTTACTTTTTATTTTTTAATTTCAGTAATTTCATAATTAACATACAGTGTTGTATTAGCTTCAGATGTACAATATCTGATGCAACATTTCCCTATATCACCCAGTGATGTTAATCTCAATCTCTTAATCTCCTTCACCTACTTCACCAGTGCTCCCTGCCTATCTCCCCTCTGGTAACCACCAGTTTATTTTCTATAGTTAAGAGTCTGGGGGGTTTTGTTTGTTTCTTTGTTTGTTTTGCTTCTTAAGTCACCGTATGACTGTGATCATACCATATTTGTTTCTCTCTGACTTATTTCAGTTAACATTATTCCCTATAGATCTATCCATGTTGTTGCAAATGGCAGATTCCATTATTTTTATGGTGGAGTAATATTCCATTGTATATCTATACCACCTTTTCTTTATCTAGTCATCTCTTGATGGACACTTGGGTTGCCTCCATATCTTGGCCCTCTTTTAACAGATCTCGAATTGTGCAAAGCAGTATCGTTATCTATAATGCACAACGTTATCTATAGGTACAATGTTGTGCACCATATATCTAGATCTTTTTCATCTTGCACAACTGAACTTTTATAGCCCTTGATTAGCAACTCCCTGGAAATGACTGTTCCATTCTTTGCTTCTTTGAGTTTGATTGACTCTTTTTGGTATATAAGGGGAAGCATGCAGTAATTTCCCTTCTGTGACTGGCTATTTCACTTAGCAGAATAGCTTCAAGTTTCATTGATATTGTTGCATGTTGCAGGATTTCCTTCTTTTTCTTTTTCCTTTTTTTTTTAAAGATTTTATTTATTTATTTGATACAGGGAGAGAGATTACAAGTAGGCAGAGAGGCAGGCAGAGAGAGAGGAGGAAGCAGGCTCCCTGCGGAGCAGAGAGCCCGATGTGGGCCTCGATCCCAGGACCCTGAGATCATGACCTGAGCCAAAAGCAGGGGCTTTAACCCACTGAGCCACCCAGGCGCCCAGATTTCCTTCTTTTTCAAGGCTGAATAATATCCCTCTATATGTATACACGTTTTTTTAACCTCTTCATTGATTGGTGGACATTTAGGCCGTTTCCACATCCTGGCTATTGTGTATGGAGCTGCAATAAACATGGCAGTGTTAATATCTCTTTGAGATCCTGCTTTCAATTCTTCTGGATGAATATCCAGAACTGGGATTGCTGGTAGTTCTTAAATTTTTGAGGAACCTTCATACTGTTTTTCATAGTGGTTGCACCATTCTGCATTCCCAGCAACAGTGTACAAGACTTCCAATTATTTAAAACAAACAAACAAACAAAAAATAAAACCAAAACAGAGATACTATCTTTTAGTTTCTAGTTTGATATAAACAATGTAGTATCCCTCCATTCCATGTTCCTCCCATTTCCCAATAAAATTGCATTTTAATTGAATTCAGTTTCCTCTTCCCCATATTCATTCATTCATTCATTTTTTTAAAGATTTTATTTATTTATTTGACAGAGAGAAAGACAACAAGCAGGAAGGAGGGACAGAGGGAGAGGGTGAAGCAGACTCCCTGCTGAGCCAAGAGACCAGTGAGGGGATACAGGGCTGGATCCCAGGACCCCTGAGATCATGACCTGAGTTGAAGGCAGATGCTTAACGAACTGAGCCACCTAGGCACCCCTTCTCTCCCCCAGATTCTGTCAAGAGCTTCGAAGAAGATCTTTCTTCTGCCACATGCTAACTCAATTTCCTTCAGTTTTGGTTTTAATATATTTTCCTCAGAATTCCCATTATAGACTTTCAAAACTGTGACCTTTAGTAGTGCCTGGGTGGCTCAGTTGGTTTTGTCTGACTTTTGTTTTGGGCTCATATCATGATCTCATGGGTCATAAGATCCAGCCCCTTGTCAGGCTCTGTGCTCAGCCAGAGTCGGCTTGAGAATTTTCTCTCTCCTTTCCTTTTGTCTCCACACCCCCTGCCCTGCTCACACACACATTCTCTCTAGAATAAATAAATAAATTAAAAAAAAAAAAAAAACAACGACAACAACTATGACCTTTGCCGGCATTTATTCCCAATCAGCTTCTGGCTGAATTCTTACTTTTATATTCCAAACAAATCTCAATAAGTTTTTATTTTTCTCTGTAGGAATCACACTCACCTTGCTTTGTATCACACTGAAATCACTAACATTCTCTGATTATTCTGCTGTGTGTGGAATATGTCTACTTCATCTGTTTGTAGAATGCCTTCTCATATTTCAAGTTCTCTGAGGGCCACTCCTTTTTAAATGTTTATTCATGACAAAATTTGTGGTGCTACTTTTCAGAACAGCTTTTAGCTTTAATTCAATATATTAAACTCTTTTTAAAATTTTTTTTAATTTATTCATTTGACACAGAGAGAGAGATTACAAGTAGGCAGAGAGGCAGGCAGAGAGAGAGGAGAGAGGAGGAAGCAGGCTCCCCGCTGAGCAGAGAGCCCGATGTGGGCCTCGATCCCAGGACCCTGGGATCATGACCTGAGCTGAAGGCAGCGGCTTTAACCCACTGAGCCACCCAGGCGCCCTCAATATATTAAATTCTTATATGAATCAGCTACACATAGAAATTTTTGGTATGCTTAGAATAAAAATTGCACTCACACCTATTCTTGAAGATCTTATAAAGCTACTAAAAACAAAAAAGGAGATAATTTATATATCCATATGAAAGTCTTCATTATTATGGAAAAGAAATAAATTTAAAAATTATAGGCATATATATGTTTAAAAATTCTTATAAAGAAAAAAGAAAAAAGCAGAATACTCAATAGAAAATAGCTTCTTACTTTTGAAGAAAAACCACATTTGTCATATTTAAGTAAAATGCAATATTTTTCTGTTAATTTTTATTAGTAAGTGAAACTTGCTTATTATTTTAAGATATATATATTTAGAAAGTAGGAAGTTCAAGAACATCTTTTCCACCCCTCTCTCCCTGCCCTCCCCATACCACCCTCCAGAAGTAAATACTGTAAACATTTCGGTACCAATCCTACCCAGACATTTTTCTATGCACACACACAAAATACTTCAAGAAACACAAGATGAGATTATGCTATGCTATGCCTTCTTCTTTTTTTTTTTTAAAGAAAGGTTTTAAG
This sequence comes from Ailurus styani, assembly GCA_002007465.1. Classification (NCBI taxonomy): domain Eukaryota; kingdom Metazoa; phylum Chordata; class Mammalia; order Carnivora; family Ailuridae; genus Ailurus; species Ailurus styani. The sequence goes on along the minus strand of LNAC01001013.1, from coordinate 114,564 downwards.
TGGCTGTACACAGACATACAGAATAGTGCACGAGTCACAATCTTACAGCTTCAGGATGCTGAGTTAGCAGCGTTCTGTAAGAACTCCCGCAGCTGATTGGTCCAGAGTGAGCTAGAAGTACTTTAGGGCGGAGAAACTGGAGTCGCGGGCAGGAAGCGCCTTCCAGCCTCAGGAGCCGAGAAGCGCGGCGCTGGGGGCAGGAAGCTTGGGTCCCTCTGCCTCCCTGCAGCGGGGCCGCAGCGGAGGCGCAGGGCCCAGGAGGGCCCGCCGGGCGCGCCGAGATGTGGAATCCCCTGCACGAAGCCGAGTCGACGTTTGTCCCTTGGCGCCGCCCGCGCTGGCTGTGCGTTGGGGCGCTGGTGCTGGCCGCCGGCCTCCTGATCGTCGGCTTCCTCTTCGGTAGGGGCGCGCTGGACTCGCGCACGCCCGCGCTACCCGCGGTTCCCGGGACTCGCCGGCCAATGTCAAGTGCGGTCCTGAAGCGCGTTTCCCCAGGGACGGTGGTTTGGTCTGCGGGGAGGTGGGGACAGGGCCCCCACGGGTTAGCGGGGTTCTCTGGGGACGGGGCACAGTGGGGTTCAGGACGAGCTATGGTAGGACAGTCACCCGGGGCAAGGAGTGGAACGCAGAGACCCTGAAACTGGACTCGAGCCGGGGCCACCCGCTGGAGCCCCTTGAGAAACTGGTACGTTTTAGGACGAGCCGGGCAGTTGAACCCGGCCGCCCAGGGAGCTTTGCAGGAAAGGACTCTCCTGGCTGGGGTTTTAGCCGTCCGGTGCCTGGGCTGCTTCATGTATACAGTGGGTATACACAGTCAGGGCCTTGTTGCACGGGGGCTCTTTTCTCTCCTCATTCTTTCGTCCTTCGGCAGTTAAATAATTAGAGGAACATTTGGAAACTGGCTATTATGTTTCAGCTCTCTGAACAGATCTTTACCGGTAGGTCTTTTTCGTTGCTCTGTGCACTGATTCGCACATTTAACCCGACTTCCTAAAGGACCAGGGGCAGCCCAGACAAGCTCAGATTCTTAAATTTTAGTTTTGACTCTGCTACTTTGTGGCTTTGAACAATTTACCAAGTCTCTCCTAGCCTCAGTTTTTCAGTCTTTATGATGAGGAGAATATCTGTAATTTATTCGGAATGGTAAATGAAATAGCACCCCAAGCTCCTAGGACAGTGTTGAGGAGTTGGCACTCTATTCCTTCTCGATGAGGAGATGCTCTAATTGGATGTTGGTGCACAGGACTGGTTTAAGGTCGTTCACCCCTGTTCTGAATTCACCGCCCAGTGGATGACACAGAATAAGTTCTTTAGTAACTGTTACTTTTTTCCTAGGATTCTCTGCTCTCCTCTCCCCCACAGGCCTCCCACCTCTTCATTTGGGTCGTTTTTCAGCTCTGGATTCAAGCATTTCATCCTCAGTGTGTCCTCTCTGATCCCAGTCGAATCCAAGTCCTTTTGTTTTATGTGCCGGTGGAATTGTATTTCCATTCGCTGCTGCCCGTTTGTTTCAGTATGCATGTATATATGCGTGCGTGTATGCGTGCATATGATTAATAACTGGAAAGTTCCACAAAAGATGGATGGGTGATTTTGGTCACTATTTTATGCTCAGATGGTATCATTTCTTTAAATTCAGCCTGTAAAGGTGCCTTGTTTCCCCCAGATTAAAAGCCAGCTAGCTACCTCCTCCCTCTGGCCTCTGTGTGTACTGGGCGTCGTGCAGAGCCATTGGGTAAATTGTAGTTTTCTTTTAGCTTTCTGAAGTTCAAAGTCTCAAGCCTGTTCCAACTGGAAACACAGAATCTCAACACATTTTGGTTTTAGTTTCTGAAACAGAACGAATTACAAGTCTGAGTTTCCTTCAGCTCTGAAATAATTTATGTACTTGAAATAGATTCATCATTAATTCATTATCAACATTTACTAAATGCTTATTCTGAGTCAGCAGAGGAGTAGTCGCTGCGGAGAGAAGCTTTCAGGAGAAAATAAGTAGGTCTCCTTTTTGCCTTAACCTTTAAGAGATCTTGTTTATCCCCATTAGTTGAAACATACTTAATTTAGTCTTTTATTATAAAACATTTTGTTTATTAGAATCACAGCAACACCTGTCATTGAAATTGAATTAAAAAATGTGTTGTGACTGATCTGTATTTGAAACGTGTTTCCATGATTTTTTTCCCCCAGTGGAAATAGGCAAGAGAAATTAAACGTAAGAGAATCTCAGTTAATACTGGAGGTCATTGATACTTTGTGTTTCATGCATGATAGATACAATAATAAGGACAAATAGGTCCTGTTTGTGAGCTCATGTCTGATTCCTATCTTTGTATGTGTTTTACAGGACGGTTTATAAAATCCACCAATGAACCTACTAACATTGTTCCACAGCATAATGTGAAGAAGGCATTTTTGGATGAATTGAAAGCTGAGAACATCAAGAGGTTCTTATAGTAAGCATATACTTGATGGCTTATATGGGTAATTTGTTATTCTGTTCAACTTTTATTCAATATTTCATATATGGGAACTGACTTTTTAAAAAAGTTTTATTTGTTGAAAACCTTGTCTCGTATTTCATCTAGACAGGATTATACTGTATGCCAAACTGTATCACTAGAGACAATTTTGAGCAGGAGTCAGCAAACTCTTGTCTGTAAAGGACCAGCTCCTGTACGTTAGCTGATCTCGGTCACAACTACTCAGCTTTGCTGTTGTAGCACAGAAGAGGCCAGAGAAAATACATAAACATACGAGAGTGGCAGTTGCAATAAAACTTTATTTATGGGCACTGGAATGTGAATGTCGTGTATGTCACAGAATATTCTTTTTTTTTTTAAGCTTTTTAAAATGTAATAACCATTTTCAGCTTGTGGACCATACAAAAAAACAAGAAAGTGGGCTGGATCTGGTCAGTGGAACAGAGTTTGCTGACTCCTGTTTTAGAAGACATTATATTTTAGCCAAAAGAATAAACCTGGGGGGCCTGGGTGGCTCCGTGGGTTAAAGCCTCTGCCTTTGGCCCAGGTCACGATCTCAGGGTCCTGGGATCAAGCCCTGCATTGGGCTCTCTGCTCAGCGGGGAGCCTGCTTCCTCCTCCCTCTCTACCTGGCTCTCTGCCTACTTGTAATCTCTCTCTCTCTGTCAAATAAATAAATAAAATCTTTAAAAAAAAAAGAATAAACTTGGACTTTGGACTCAGATATACTTGAATTTAAATTCCATCTTTGCCCATTGATAGTAAAATCACTTGGAGTGAATACTTAACCTTCTGAGCTCATTTCCACATCTATAAAATGGCGACCATGATATTCTTGTGACAAGGATGAATTAGAGAGTGTATATGTGACATAGTTTGAAAACTAGCTCCCTGTTCCTGAATAGCTATCTGTAGTATAGAGCAAAAGATGTAAATGAGTAAATTTAAAGAGTATTTGCAAAGCAACTAAAAATAAAACACTTGTGTAGAATGATTGTATGTAACTGATTAGAATACTTAGATTTTCAAAGCAAAATACTTGGAGTTCCTGATAGTGATCGAAGGATTCCTTAGTGAATATAGGTTATAATTTTATATAAAAAACAGTTATATATATATACACACACATATACATATGCACATATATATGCATAGATGTACACATACATGACCATACAAACACATATGTCCATTTTATTTTTTAAAAGATTTTATTTATCTGTTTGAGAGAGAGAACACAAGCAGGGGGAGCAGCAGAGGGAGAGGGAGAAGCAGGCTCCCCAGTGAGCAGGGTGCCGGATGCAAGCCCTGATCCCAGGACCCCAGGATCATGACCTGAGCTGAAGGCAGATAGATGCTTAACTGACTGAGCCACCCAGGCCCTTCCTATTTGACTTACAATAGAATTAAAACTATGAATGAAAATGTGCTAGGGCATCTTCCAGGTCTTTGGAAGGGCTGTTTCAAGTGAGAGACCCGGAAGCAAATTTTGTGGAAACCCCTTCTATGCCTTTTGGATTTATTTTGCTTTAATTATGTTTAATAGATAAAGTAAAAGTGGAGTTCTGGCAAGATAATATGTTCACTCCTAGACAGAGTTGCTGTCCTGCTTCCTTTCCTCATCTGTGGCATGGACCGACTGGCAGAGAAGAAAGACGAATGCCTTCATTTCTCTTTCTAGACCCTGAGTAAAATGAAAGCAGTCAGTTTCTTGCTTATTCTCCATGACCCTGACCAAGCTCCTCTAACTGTTTAGAACTCAAGGATTTTCACCATTAGCACAAAAGAAAGAAATTATGAGAACCCAGCTCATCCCTGTTAGTGATGTAGGAAAGACGATGTTAGGGTTTGAAGCCGATGGCCAAGGAAGAATTCTTGAGACATCTTTGGTGCACAAAAGTGGTTTTATTAAAGCACGGGGACAGAACTCGTGGGCAGAAATTGCTGGTGGCTCATTATATAACTCCAAGTTGGGAGAGGGTTAGGGATAGTGTAAGTCTCAAAGGAATTTGGAAGCAAGGTTTTCAGGACCTTGAAGGGGCTAGCTATTGTTGGGAAAGTGTCATTTATTACCATCTAATAAAACCTTAGTCATGAGACCCTTCAGATATATATATGCGTGGGCCATATGCTTGGGGGATGATTGCCAACATGTATCTTGTGGGGGGCGTGGTTAGAGATAAAGGAAGTTTCCAAAGGAATTTTTATACATTAAAATGGACTTAAAGGATCCCGGTTGGGGGTGTGGGGGGGGTTGGTTCAGGCTAGGATTGTCTTTTGCCCTCAACAAAGTCTTAACATTGAGGCAGTTGAGTCCCTGGAGGAATGTCACTCTGCCTGTTTCAAGGACTTGTCAGTGGGCTCTAGGTAGTAAGGAAGTTTAGTACTTTTTCTTCTTCCTTTGTTTCCCACATCACAAGGACCAGAGAATTACCAGAAACCTCCTGGACTCTCCAGATTTCCCATTTGATATTCAGCCATCAGAGACCTTTCAATCTAATTCCACCCATAGGCCAGGCATCAGTAAAGCCTCAGATTTTCCATCTTACCCTCCTCTGCGCTGCTACTAAAGATCCTCTTTAACTTCCAAGTTGTCTGCCTCTCCATGGCGGCCTGGAGGGTTCCAGAGTCCCCCCCACCCCCACCCCCACCCCATACAGGGTTGTCCTGTTTCCCTTCTGTTTTGTAAACACCTGGTTGAATTCTCAGCTTTGTCCACTACTTTGCATCTCTTTAGGGAAATTTTCCTTCCCTTCCGATTCCAGTTCAGAAAAACTAGATTATGTTAGAAAACTCTTTTAGACCTCTGGGCTCAGAATTTCCCTGATATGCCTTTGAGTACCACTTCTGCTTTTACTAAGCTGCTTTCCAGACATCTAGCTCCTGCAAGCCCTATTCCATCATTTGTAAACCAGATGCAATGTATAAAAACAGGAGTACTAACAGGTCTCTTTATTAATTGAGATAATGTAATGATATGTGGCACAGAGATATGTGAGCCCATTTTTAAATACAAGTTATTGGCTATTTGGGGTGATCGGTAAATTATTATTTTTTTAAAAACTTGGTATTTTAATAGGATTGACAAATTACTTGCAACACACTTCATAATTGATTAAAACAAGAATTAAGAGCTGCGGTTTGAGTTACCTAATTGAGCTACAGAGCTTTGGGAAGTAGTGAGGTAGCAATATTCTCCACAGGTACAGATCAGAAACTGAAGATTTAGCCAGGATTACAGAGGTTAGTAGCAAAACCTCTACTATACTACTTATTGGATTGTATGTCAGTTACTTTATTTATCACTGGAAATGAATTTTTTTCCTACTCTTCATTAGGATCAGCTTTGCTCCGAATGTGTGGGTTCCAGCTCTGATTGTACCACAGTGTTGTGTCCTTGTTGGTAATGACAACACTGTTACAAGGAATTTCACTCAAAATAGCCCATCTGATAATAATCAATTCCTCCCTCCCTCGCTTGCTTCCTTGCTTCCTTCCTTCCTTTTTTGATGGTAGGGAGAGCAGGTTTAAGACTCCTATTGGCAACTGTTCTTTTTTCTTAATTTTTTTTTTAAAGTAAACTCTACCCCTAATGTGGGGCTTGAACTCACAACCCCCAGATCAAGAGGTACATGCTGTACCAAAGTGAGCCAGCCAGGTACCCTATTTTCTTATATGTAGGGAGTGATCACTCTGACTTGAAGAAATACGCATAATCTGCATCCACTTTAGTTATGTTACAGTTTGTGATCTGTGTAATATAGACAAAAAATAACAACATGATGTCTCTTTTTCTGTTATCCCTGCAGGTATACCTTGAAAAGATAAAAAGACAACTCAGCTGCCTCTTAGAATTGTGTTACTATTGTTACTACCTTTTGCAAATACACATTAGAAATTTTGTGTAAGTTGTTGTAAGGGAACAAGAATGTCGTATCCCCTTCAAGGCCCTGCTAGAAGGACTAAGAATTAAATTGACACAGGAGCGATTCACGGGAGAAAATCAGATTTAATAGTGTATGTGTGGGGAATCCATACAGACATGGGAATTCCAAAGACAGGCAAAATGAAGTATATGAAAGGAATGCACTTCGTAGGGTGATAAGAAGATCAGATGTTTTGTAATTAGGTATTTGCCCTGCCGTACAGATGAATCACTCAGATAAAACTTATCTCTGCTAATAACCCTTATTTTGAGAAAGATCACCAATTTAGATCCTTCTATATTGTTAAGGGAGTGCTAAAAGTTTCTTTTGAGCCTGTAGGATTTTGATGACCTTCAGCTCAGAATAATGTTCATGCCAAAGTGGCCCAACTTGGGGCAACCCACCTTTGACCCCTATAGTGTTAAGCCCTTAAACATTTTTTGAATAGGGATTTTGATATTATCTTTGTAAATACAGACTAAATTATTTTAATAGAATTATAAAAAATAATCACAAGAACTCCATTTTTTAAAAATTGAGAATTATTCTTCTGGGCAGTTGATTTTCCAAGTCAAAAATTAAGATAAATTTACAGTAAAAAGTAAACATTTGAAAATGGAATCATCATAGCCATGTTGCCTATTTATTAGTTTTTTTTAGAAAACCATATAAGGATGGACATGTGTTGATTTTAGAAAAAACCTACATATTCAGAAGCAGAAGTTTGTGAATATCTAGAAATAAATGTCTTTTTTATGATACATGATGGCATGTGGATGTTTTTTCTTTAAGTGGGTTAAGATGAAAATAACAATTTTCAGGGAAACAACACATTTCCAAGGAGAGAGAGAAATTTAAACAAAGTCACCAGTATCCAGATATATTAAATGAGAAAGTAAAAAACTCATGAAAGTATTTTTGGTAGCTGAAATTCTGCCCACGTAGCTTTTCATTAGAGATATTCCCTGTCAGGCTTATTATCATCATTGATTTTTAAGTGTATTCTATGCTTGATGAATGGAGTGCAAGAGATTCAGTCTGAGCTTCTTGAAATATGTTTAGATTATTCCTTAATGAAGATATTTTATAAAGATTGCTAATCCCAAAGTTTCTCACTTGGCCACAACTTGAAGTCTTTAAAAATAAATGTAACTATCAGTCATTCTTGGCACGTCACAGCTTGGTATTTTGTATGAAAACATTTTTTACCTTCTAAATCTATTTCACACAGTGAAATAAATAATTCCATGGAAGTTCTAAGATGCATGAGTCTTAAGGAAAGAAGAGGACACTTTCCTTATCTACTACATAGGGACACGCCCACAGGACTGCACATAACAATTTTCTACAAAGATCAGTTTCTCCAATTTTTCTCTTGAATGAGTACAAATTAGAGCATGAAAACTTCAAAAAACACTTTGAAAATCTATTTGATGTGATAATAGTACCACTTTGCTTTTTTTTTTTTTTAAAGATTTTATTTATTTGACACAGAGAGATCACAAGTAGGCAGAGAGGCAGGCAGAGAGGGAGGAGGAAGCAGGCTCCCTGCTGAGTAGGGAGCCAGATGCGGACCTCCATCCCAGGACCCTGAGATCATGACCTGAGCTGCAGGCAGAGGCTTTAACCCACTGAGCCACCCAGGCGCCCCCACTTTGCTTTTTTAACGTATCACATTTCAGAGCACCTTTTAAATGTCAATCTGCCTTCAGTTATTGTTCATTTGGGATAAAGGCTGACAAAACATTAATTTCTAACCACTTTCAATTTTTGTTCACCAGTAATTTTACACGGCTGCCACATTTAGCAGGAACAGAACAAAACTTTCAGCTTGCAAAGCAAATTCAATCCCAGTGGAAAGAATTTGGCCTGGATTCTGTTGAGTTAGCCCATTACGATGTCCTGTTGTCCTATCCAAATAAGACTCATCCCAACTACATCTCAATAACTGATGAAGACGGAAATGAGGTAAAACAAAGAGATAAGAAACTACCCTCATCTCTATTCTTTTCAAACACCTTTTATGGAAAGAATACCCTTATACCCTCTCTAATTATTGATAGAAATCAGTATTATTGAAACTTGTGAATGTTATCTTTAATAGCTCATTACCAGTGTCAATTCCTTTCCTATGATGTTTGAATTTGGAGTGATGTTGGAAAAATGCTTGATGACAGTTGTATATTCTGTTTTTTAGTATTGTGTGGTAATATAAAATACAATATATTAGTACTTCCAGGCAAGTAAAATAAACACATTTTTGATAGATTCAGACTATAAAAGATACTGTATAAGTTTGGGGGTGTGAGGAAACTCAAGACACCTGGTGTGTAGTTTGAGTCTGTGGCTTTTTATTGGTACTTAATGACATGACTTATATGATCATGTGTTCAGCTCTGTGCCCAGAACTTGGATGTGGGCATTTGAAGGGGAAAGACAGTTTGGAGAGAATGTCTATAGAATGATTATCTAAAGAATTTATTATCTTGTTTGTAAGTTAGGGTATATACTTGAGGAATAAAAGATAGTACAAGTAATTGAGGTATTTCTTATTATGATATGTATTCAGTATGAAAGCTCATAAGTAATACTCATTCACTAAATCCTATCTATCATACCTTAGTTTTAGAGCTATTGTATATTAACTGAAATAGCCCCTTTCAATCTAGATAGTTTCCTTCAGTGCTTTTGTTAGTTGGGCCTTCTCAATTGTATATAGCTTCAAATATGTCCAGCTTGATCAGCGAACTGAAAATGTCACATGATTTAAATATATATAAATTTTAAAAATTTTCCCTAATATGTCAGTTACCTTCTATTGACTAAGGAATCAGTCTTTTAATGGCAAATACTCTGTTACATTTTCTGGTCAGTGCTGTAATCCCATGCTAAATTTCCTAATATGATTTGAAACTTTCCATATTAACTACTATTTTAAATTATTGTAGTTAATACTTTATCTTTTTAAAATATTAAACTATCTCAAAATTTAAAAAGTTTTTTTTTTTTAAAGATTTTATTTTTATTTATTTCACAGAGGGAGAGAGATCACAAGGAGGCAGAGAAGCAGGCAGAGAGAGAGAGAGGGGGAAGCAGGCTCCCCGCTGAGCAGGGAGCCCGACGCGGGCCTCGATCCCAGGACCCTGAGATCATGACCTGAGCCGAAAGCAGAGGCATCAACCCACTGAGCCACCCAGGCGCCCTTAAAAAGTATTTTTAAGAAAAGATTATGTGGAATACCAATATACCACATATGGTCCCATAACATTTGTTTAATAAGTGGGGTCACATCTATATAATTAAGTACTAAGCAGTCTATGAAAGTATGTTTAGGAAAGTTATTTAATGATGAAATAAGATATAGATTATGTTAAAAAATGTATATATATACAAAACCTCTGCCTTTTTTTTTAAGTTTTTATTTATTTATTTGACAGAGAGAGAGAGAGAGAGAGAGAGATCACAAGTAGGCTTGAGGTTGAGAGGCAGGCAGAGAGAGAGGAGGAAGCAGGCTCCTTGCCGAGCACGGAGCCTGATGCGGGCCTCGATCCCAGGACCCTGAGATCATGACCTGAGCCGAAGGCAGAGGCTTTAACCCACTGAGCCACCCAGGCGCCCAACCTCTGTCTTGATCTGTCAGATTTGGGGATGATTTATATACAATGAGGAAAATAGCACACTTGCACTTCTTTTTTCCTTCTTCTTTCACCTGCCAATTTTGACTGTGACTTTGCTTTTATTATTCCATTTCATTATTTGTTTTGCCATTATAAGCATTGATTAAATTCTTCAAGCCCGTCACATAATATAAAGGTATCATGAAGAAATGTCATTCTGGAGATTTCCTGGAATAGTGTTAGCTGTCTCTTTTGGCTTCCTAGATCAATTTCTGTTGGGATGGGGAGTGTTTTCCCCACACATCCAACAAGCAGTTCTCAGACACCAGTTGGGTATACTATAATTCAACTCAATTCTGACACTATTTACCTGGAGATAGCATCAGATTCCATGGGTCAGAGTTCAGTCTCATAAGACTGCGCCCTGCCCCATCCATTCAGATGCCAGTTGCAAGCTCATGTTGTTAACCTGTGTTTCTGACCTACCGGATATAGACTGGAGGTTCCAATGACCCCCTTCAACTAGGATGCCAGTTGCAAGCTCATGCTGTTAACTATACTTCTGACAGATGGGCAGAAATCAGAGATTCCTATGATCTCCTCCTTGGGTTTGATTAATTTGGTAGGGCAAAGTAACATTTGCAAAAAACATTTTACATTCCAGATTAGTGATTTATTAAAAAAATGATAAATGATACGAACCGATAGCCAGATGAAGGATGCCTAAGGCAAATTATGTGGGAAAAAGCAGAGAGCTTCCGTGCCCTCTCTAGGAGCCCCAATCCCCCAACATCTCCACGTGTTCACCAACCCAGAAGCTCTCTGAACCCTGTCCTTAGGGTTTTTATGGAGGCTTCATTATGTGGGTATGACGATTAAATCTTGGCTATTGGTAATCGATTCAACTTTGAGCTCCTCTGTCCTCCTGATTGGGAGTTTGGCAGTGGGACTGAAAGTTCCAACCCTGTAATCGCTAAGTTGGTTCGCCTGGCAACCAGCTCCCATCCTTAAGTGGGGTCCAAAAGTTACTTTGTTAACATAACAATACACACCTTTGTTGCTCTCATCAGGAAATTCCTTTTGGGAGGTTTTAGGAGCTCAGTGCCAGAAAGGGATGAAAATCAAATATACATTATAAATCACAGTATCACACTGCCTAAAGCTTCCTAATTTTTTAAAAGCTATATCATTAGTTCATTTTCCTTTTTTATTTTCATTCAAAGTACATCTGAACATAAAGAGTCATATACTTCTCCAAAGTGCCTTGCTTCCTCCCTAATTCTCCCTTTCCTGAAGCAAGCGCTATCCATTTGTGTCAACTCTTGACACAAAATGAACAAATCTTTTAAATTTTAAAGGAAAAGGAAAAGAGTTTTGTTTGAACCCAAGTTAAAACACCTGCTCAGGATACACGATTTTCACAAAAGAGAAAAGGAGAATTAGGGGGGAAAAGGAAGAGTAAAAATCACATAATAGGAAATTAAAAGTGACTTAAAAGCTGTGTGTGTATCAGTAATCAGAAAAAATTTGAAGGGAAAAAACTGATTAAAAACACAGCATGTCAGACTAAGTAAAATCAGCTGTGTACTGTTTTATAAGGAGTGACTTGAACATAACATCCCAACAAATTGAAAGTAACGAAACTGAAGAAGAAATACCACGTAACTACTGACTAAAAAATGGTTTTATCTTATAAAGTAAGTTTTAAGGCAAAGTCAAAAACCTTAGTAAGAGATAAAGAGGGTCACTACCTAAGCGTTTAAATTCACCAACAATTTTAAATTTGTTTTTATCTGTTAAAGGAAAAGTTACAACAGGCCCCAAGGGGAGTTACTTGTACTGAGCCCCACTCAGCAAACCAAGACTTAATACCTAACCTAATGCAGTTTCAGCCTGTCCCAGGAATGTGACCTTTAACTAGCCAATCTGGGATTACCTGGTCAGCACTGATGAGGTAATCCACCCAAATGGCCCCTTTTGTCCCCTAAAGGACAAAATCAATAAGGAAAAATACAAGGAAAGCCTACATAAATAAGGAGTGGAAAAAAAAAGAGGCATCCCTACAGACGCTGCTCAGATAAGAAAGATAATACTAGGAAGAAATATGCCAATAATTCACAGCTGAAATGAAATGGAAAAACATGAAAATTGACACATTATTAAAAGTCCAAATAGTTCTATAACTTTAAGTAAATTAAATCAGTACTTCAAAAACTTCCACAACACAGGGCATCAAGGCCAACTGGTTTTCCTTTAAGTTTGAAAGATTAAAGTAAAAGATCATTTAAATGTAACACAAACTATTTCAAAGAATATTAAAAACTCAACTCATTTCATAAGGCAAGTATAATCTGGAAATAATAACCCAAAAAGCAAATTGCAAAAATACAGAACAAATGTATAATGTGTAGAGATATAATACAATTATCATTATGAAAAAGAAAAGTTGAAAACTCATCTCAAAAAACAACCCCCCCCCAAAAAATACATTGAACAAATGGAACCTGAATTCACAATAAAACTTAGTAAACTTGAAAAGGAAGTTAATTTACATCACCTGATAAAGGTCATAGCAACTATCAACATTAAAAAAATTCCCTCCGAGTTTGGGTATCTATCACTACTTTTCAACATGGTACATGGCCCTGGTCTTCGGCAGGGTACAAACAGTGATGGAAGACCGGGAGCGAACCTGATGTTACTGTTATCCCGACTAAAGCACCAAATATCTTTCTTTTCTGAGGCACGAAGAACCTAACGTGAAACCGTATCAACTACTATCCTTCAAAAATCGCCACATCCTCCGTATAGCCCATGATTCTTCTGTGAACCACATAGGTTACGAAGCACCTGAATCACGGGGAAAGATTGTAAAAGAAACTGTAGGAAAGTACAATACAAATCCCTCTAGAAATAAAGTCCTTTCATCAGCACGTCTGTCAGCCAAGGGGGTATTCAAGTTGGTCCCACTCAATTTGCCGATACGGTAGTTTTCAATTTTTACAGCTTCTCTCAACAAGTAGATTTTAGAGCAAGTTTAAAAGTTATTCTAACAAGTAGGAGAAATTTGTAAGTTCAAGGAAACAACTTTTTTGGGGTGACTTTATCAAAGGTAGACTATACACCAGAGAGCATTGCTCTCTTTCCAGAATTCACTAATACAGCCTCCAATTATGTATTCTGAGCATAAATAAAACAGTTCAGTTTACAAATTTCTATTTACCTTTTGTGACATAAAAAAAGGCAGTATGTAGTTCAATCTATATCATATGTTATCTCTACATGAACAAAGGTAAGATAATGTGTCTGTATATATTTGAAATATTTCTGGTAGAATCTGTAGAACACTAGTCCTGTTTGTTGCCTGTGGAAGGAGGGACTTGTGTGTGTTGTGCAGGAGAGTAAAAGTTTACAGTTTACCACAGAACTCAGCTCTGAGTAGTCACAATAATTAAATTACACTGGGAGATGGCGGTAGTACAAAGCATTCACAGGTGGGACACAGGGACAAAAACAGTGGAACTGCCACGATGTCCATAGATAATGCCTAAATCTGAAACACAGCATGTTATTTAAAGAAAGAGAAATAAATATCCCCCAAATCAACACCTGGTTGTGAAAAAGAAAAGTTTCAACTTTTCACGTTTCTGGGCCCTGCTCTTAGGCTCCCAGAGAAGCTACACTTGAATGTTTACCAAGGTCAAAATGACTCGGCAAAACCTTAAAGTACGTATGGGCTCAATCAATATTTCTACAATACAAACATTAGAATACGTTCCCGTTGGTCTTACCCTACCACTTTATGCCCGTAATTCTAATTCAATCTTGTTCTTGTCAACTTGAATAATACTTGCTTTTATTATTACATACAGTACATATATATTCATTTTCCCCACATATTCAGGATATCTTGCTTATCAGTCTTTCTTGAATCATCTTAGAGCTTCTTTTAGAGGCTTTATTTGTTTTGTTGAATGATATCCTCTAGAGATTTTCTTTAAGTGAATAGATATTCACTTAACAGTTTGGCTCCAAACTGTTAATTTTTGGGAGAAAATGTGTCTTTCATTTCATTTCCTTTTTTAAGTTTTCTGGAGGGGGGTGGGGGGTGCGTGTGCGAGGAGGGGCAAAGGGAAGACGAGAGAGAGTTTTAAGCAGGGTCCACACCCAGGTTGCAGCCCAGCACAGGGCTTAATCATGACCGGATCCAGAATCAAGAGTCGGATCCTTAATCCACTGAGCCACCCAGGCATCCCTATTTCCTTTTCAAAAGGAAGGATGTTTTTGTGGAACCTAGATTTGTAGTTTGGCAGTTACTGTCCCTTCACACATGGAGAGGATATTTGACAGCATTATGGCTTCCGTTACTACTGTTGAGAAGTGAGCTGCCAATCTGTTATTCTGTTTGGGTTTCTTGTATAATCTCTCTTTTGTAACTTTGAACATTAAGTAGTATATTGAATATTGTAATTTTACTGTGATGGTCTGGAAGTAAATTCTTTTTTTGTTAGCTTGGTCAGGATTCATTGGACCATCTGAATCTTAAAAGTTCATAACTTTTTTTTAAAGATTTTATTGATTATTTGATAGAGAAACACAGCGAGAGAGGGAACACCAGCAGGGAGAGTGGGAGAGGGAGAAACAGGCTTCCCGCTGAGCAGGGAGTCTGATGCAGGGCTCGAACCCAGGACCCTGGGATCATGACCTAAGCTGAAGGCAGACACTTAATGACTGAGCCACCCAGGTGCCCCAAGAGTTCATAATTTTATCAGTTTGGAAAATTCTTAATCATTATATATTCAACTTTCACTCCTCCACATTCTATTTTCTTCTCTCTCTCTTGTTTTTTAAAGATTGATTTTTAGAGAGAGAGAGAGCAGAGGGAGGGCAGAGGGAGAGAGAATCCCATGCAGACTCCGTGCTGAGTGCAGAGCCCAGTGTGGGGCCCGATCGCACATCCCTGAGACCACGACCTGAGCTGAAACCAAGAGTCAGATGCCTAACCAACTGTACTACCCAGGCACCCCTCTCTTCTCTTTTACAAGTCCTCATTTGTACTATCCTTAACCCTGAAGGATGTTCTTTGGCAACCCAGCTTTATGCAGGGGTGTCTTGTTACACTCCATTATTTGGACCATCTCAGAATTTCTTTAAACTCCTGTGCCTCTGTTTTGGCTCTGATGGCTCCAACTAAGGCAAAGGCAGACTTTAGTGCAGTCTCAAGATTCCTGCTTTCACACCATTTTTTTGGCTTCTGAGTATTCCTTACTTTTTTTTTTTTTCCCTTCTGATTTGTTGATACGCTTAAAAAGATAATATTCTGTATTTAGTTCAGCATCTTTAGTTTTCAGTGTGAATGTTGTTCAGTGTATCTGGATATTGTTAGTATGGATCCCCCATGTAAGTTTTTTTATTGAAGTGAATTTGGTGTTTAATTTGTTGCTAAATAATTACCTTAGCAATGTTATAAGGGTTTAAGTTTACAATACTATGCTACTTTTATTTGGGTGTTAAAATTTTTCTCCTAAATCAAACCTGGTACCTTATAGATCTTCCCTGGGCCTGTGGCTTATTCTCCTAGCACAGGGCTGGGTATTTGATATGTATTTTCAAAATACAAAATACAAAACCCTCTACTGGCAGAAAACGATAAGGTACATTTTTCCTTGTTTGCTTGTAGTAATCAAACTTTATCTGACTTAATTTCCACTATTATATTTTGCTTTTCCAGATTTTCAACTCATCGTTATTTGAACCACCTCCTCCAGGATATGAAAATGTTTCAAATGTCGTGCCACCTTTTAATGCCTTCTCTCCCCAGGGGATGCCAGAGGTAAAAATGCAATACAATAATATACAAATAACAGACAGAACCCCCTCATACTTGTAGGCACCAATTAAACAGTTATAAGGAGATTTTTGATATAATCCAAATTTACAGTTAGGACACTAGAATTTCTTAATAAGAAAAAGCACCATTTGTTGTTTTGTTGACAGTTTTTAAAGGTAAAATTTACTGCACTGAGATGCAGAAATCCAAAATGTACACTTATTGACTTTTGACAAATGCATATACTTGTGTAATCCAAACCCCTTAATGCACAAAATATTACCATCATTTCCGAAAGTACCTTTATGCCCTTTCTCAATCAGTGTCGCACCCCCTGACCCCCTGCCAAGCAATCATTCTAATTGTTTTTACTACCATTGATTAGTTTTGCATATTTTAAAAGCTTATATCAGTGGACTCGTACAGCATGTAATCATTTGTGTCCAGTTTCTTTCACTAAGTTAGAGTCTGTGAGATCCACGTGTTTTAGCTTTTAATTTGTTCTTTTTTATTGCTAAGTAATTTCAATTGTATGAAAATACTGCATTAATTTCTACTGTTGCATAGCACTGATTAGTTTTCAAAGAATTTGAATAAGAGTATTGTTGCCATTTTCAAATGAACAGCATGAATGTCCATTCTAGAAAATTCTGTGTGGTCTACTCAGTAAAACAGTGTGCATAACTATCATCTGAACTTCTATAGGCAAGACCCCGATTCCTGTGAGATACTTTGTTTTTTATAAGAAAGCTAAATTGGAAGAGTTGAATATAATTTATAAATATCCTTTTTAAAAGTTGTCTTTCCTATTGTAATATTTGACAGTAAGTAAATTCAATTTTGGATGTATTGGGTTGAAGTGCCCGGGATATATTCCCAAGAAATTGCTAATTGACAGTTGGGTATATTGAAGGTATCACTCAATGGAAGGCTCTTATTGGAAACATCCGAGATAAAAAATTTGCTTTTAGAATTGAATATTTAAAAATCTGTCTTTTCCAATCAATTAGGATTTATTGCAAGAATATAAGGATGATTCAATATCAGTCAGTGCCATATTTTTTAATAAGTAGGAGAGAAAATACTATTTTTTATTTTTAAATGTATTGGATTTATTAACTTATAATTTTAAAACTCCTGCAAACTTAGAATGAAAGAGTATTTTCCATTAGTTGTATGAAATTTACTTCAAATGAATAGTTTACATCTTAATGGTATAATATTAGAAAAATTCTTTCTAATATTTAGCACATAAATAGAATGCTTGCAATCATAATTATTTCATAATTGACATGAGATAGGAATGAGGCACATAACAATTGGAAGTGAAGAGATAGTATATTTTAGATCTCAGGTGTACTGAGGTCACTTAGGCTTATTCCAAGGTTAAGGTGCCTTACCATCATGGGTCCATGTATGATCCTTAATATAATTTTTTTCCTTTTCTTTTCACCGCACATCCTTATTATCAGTCTCATTCCTCTCCCACTGCCCAATGTATTTATGTCCTTTGCAATGCACATATTCTTTTCTTGTTTTTCTTTAGAGGGGGAGTGAGCAAGGGAAGGGTAGAGGGAGAGAGAGAGAGAGAATCTTAGGCAAGCTCCAATCTCACAAACCTGAGATCATGACCTGAGCCGAATCAAGAGTTGGACACTTAACCGACTGAGCCACTCAGGCGCCCCAGCTGCGTATATATTCTTGAAAACATATGGCTTTATTTTGTGTTTGATGTATTTTAAATTCATGTAAATAACATTAAACTTTAGGTCTTACTTGTTCTCTTAGTCTTTCCAATTAATGGCCTTTAAAAAGTGTCTGTGTTGCTTTATGTCAGTTTGGTTCTCTACTTTTTACTGTTGCCTTTCATTCCACCTTATGTGCACACCACATGTAACTTACCCATTCTCTTTGCAGCTGTGAGAGCTGCTTTTCTCCTAAACCCTCATTAGCACAGTGTTGCCACAAGTATCTTCATCTGTGTCCCCTTCTGGGCTTGCAAGTGTTTCTCTGTTTACAGTAAACCTGTTGTGGGATTGCTATTTTGTAGGAATATTTAATTTCACAATGTCCAGACTGTAGCAGTTGATTGCTTCCACTGACATTACGTGAGTGTTTCTGTTTCCTCGTATATTTTCATCAACACTTAAAATTATGTAACTTTATGATTTTTGCCCTTATTTTATTCTAATTCACCTTTCTCTGATTACAACTGAGTTTGCTCATCTGTAAACATATTTATTTATTAGCTGTTCTGGTTTTTATTCTGTACAATGACTAAGTATAGCCTTCTCTTCTTCCTGTTGAATTTCCAGCCTTTTAAAATTAAATCTAAGGGTTTCTTAAATATTTTAATTACTTATTCCATATTGGCTTAAATATTACAAACACCTTTTTCTAATTTTTCACCCATTTGTTCATGTTACCCAAGCTGCCCTTTACTTATTTTTTTATTATTTCATTTTAGTATTATTGTTTTTAAAGATTTTATTTATTTATTTGAGAGACAGAGAGAGACAGCGAGAAAGGGAATACAAGTGGAAGGAGTGGGAGAGGGAGAAGCAGGTTTCCCCGCTGAGCAGGGAGCCTGTCACGGGACTCGATCCCAGGACCCTGAGATCACGACCTGAGCCAAAGGCAGACACTTAACGACTGAGACACCCAGGTGCCCCTATTTTTTTAAAAGTTTTTTGAGAGAGAGAGTGAGAGAGAACACAAATGGGGCAGGGCAGAGGAAGAGGGAGAGGCAGACTCTCTGCTGAGCAGGGAACCCAGACCCAGGATCCTGGGATCATGACCTGAGCCAGAGACAGACGCTTACTAGACTAAGCCACTCAGGTGTCCCAAGTTGCCCTTTATTGAAAAGATGTCTTTAATTTTAATATTGCCAATTGTTCTCCTTATGTTTTTAGGCTTTGCATCTTCTTTATTAATTCATTATTTACAGTGATATATCTGTATAACCAGAATATACAAACAATACTAATACATCATTATTTAAAATAGCATTAATATTATCAGAATAGAGTTAAGTATATATGGACAAGTAGTATATAGTAACAGGAAATACAACAAAAAAACTTCATTTAAAATAGCCATAAAATACAAAATACACTTTAAAATTCTTCAATTAGTGTGTAGTTCAAGAGCCCTGTGAAATTTATTGAGCAGTGAAAATATTATATATAAAGAAAAAGCTTATGTTTCTAGATAAGAAGACAGAATGCGATAAGGAGAAAATTATTCCCACATTAGCTTGTGTGTTTAATGTATAATCAATTGAAATTCCAAGTAACTTTTTGACTTTGTCAGAGTTATTCTACTCATAAGAGTCATAGAGATTATTAACTCATTTCTTTCAAGTAGACCTAAACTCTTCTAGATTAATAGGAAGATAGGAACAGTCTGTGATTCTGCATGAGATTCTTGTTTGTGTTCAAATATTAGATGAGTTTGCTGACTGATGGACTTCACTGGATCACCTGTAACTCAGCCAGTGAAATGTAAATTCTTTTTAATGTTATATATGTCTATGCTTGAGATATTTCACTGTAGGGGCACCAAGGTGGCTTATTAGGTGAAGTGTTTGCCTTCAGTTCAGGTCATGATCCCCTAGTCCTGGGATCGAGTCCCACATTGGGCTCCTTGCTCAACGAGGAGCCTGCCTCTCTGCCTGCTGCTCTTGAGTATGCTCTCAAGCTCTCTCTCTCCAACAAATGTATAAATAAAATATTTTAAAAAACTAAAACTAAAATAAATAAAAATATAATCTAATCTAGTGGTTCTCAAACATCAACATGTACCGTGATAATCTCGAGGGCTTATAAAACACCACGTCTAGTTCCCACCCCCTTGAGTTTGGGTAGGTCTTCATAGTTCATTTCCAATGAGGCCCTAGGTGACATGGATTCTGAGGGCTTAAGAACCATGCTTTGGGAGCCACTGGTCTTGCCTCCCGGTTCTGTTTCAATCAACAAGAGCAGAAAGATGGAAACTTGCAAGAAACAGAAAATTCTGGGCTAACAGTGCAAGATTGTATTTGTTCCCAGTCATAGAACAATGGTACAATGTAAACTTTACAAGAAGGTCATTGTCTGAAAACAAAGCTTTTTTCTAACTGGCGGTGACAGCTTGCATTTGTGAAGTGCCCAGAGGACATATCTATCACGCTTGTTTTCATTTTCAAAGTGGACTGTCATTTTTTAAATTAGTATCTCTCACGATCCCTCATTTGTTTTGTGAGGATTACAGGTTTATCAAAAGATAACCACAACTTACATTTAAGGAAGTAGTCTCCTCCAATTTAGTGATATTAAATAGGGATAATTTTCAAGTAGGACACTGACACTAAGACAAAATTCGCTTAAATTGGTTAATAACTCTACATTCACAGATAAGAGCGAGCTCCAGAGAGGGCTGTTATAAATGAGGCATACAATGCAGTCATTAATAGTGCATTAATATTGCATTGTCTGAGGAAGAAATATAAGAGCTAAAAGTAACCCCTTTACTGAAGCAAAGATTCAAATATCACCTCAGTAGACTTTCCTCTTTTCATTTAAAATTGCACGTGCCCAAATACTAGTTTACTATTTGCCTATTCTGTTTAAACTTTGAAACAATTTTCTACAGCACTTATCACTTTTTAATATACTATGTAATTATTCTTTATTATTTTTATTATTATCTTTCTGCATTTCACATGAATGTAAGTTCCTGCAAGGACAGGGACATGCTGTATCTCTAGTTGGAAGAACACTGCTGGGATCATAATGATACATTTTCAATGAGTTTGTCAAATGAATCCTAGAATTAGCTTGGAAACAATTTTATTTTAGTATCTGTTGTACATTTGTTGTGCACGTGCTAGGAGAAATGTGGCCAAAGAGGGAAACAATAAAAATGAGGCTATGAGATAAGAGAAATTGTCCAGCCCAGGGACTTCAAACTAGGATGTGTGAAGACTTTCCAAAGATAGACATGAGATCATCTTAAAGAAATCCGTTCCCACCACCGATTTCTCAGAGTACAGTTACACTGGATTGAGAATTAGCCCGTGGTCAGGTCCTGCTGTTACTTTGTCCCCACTTCCTTATTTATACTTACTTTTGTCTTATTTTTACAAATGAAAGACATCTGTCACCCATCCTAAAACATTGTGAAGCATATCACTGAGTCATAAAAATTTCTGAGGTTCAGGACGGAGACAATAGTGAAAGAGTCTCATAGCTGGGTAACAAGTGATTGGGCAAGTCAAATAGTTTGCAATTGAACAAAATTAGATGAGCCTAGTTGAGTGTCTAGCTGACATTATTAGAATTAACTGGGATAATAGATCAGTGTGTGATTTGGGTGTTGTAACTTGGAGAGAGTTTAAATAACTTCATGAAACTTCTTTCACTTCCATCTTAAGGTTTCTCAGAAATTAGGTCTAAAAACAAGAAATGTGAATAGAGCTAATGTGGACTCCTGTCTCATTCTAGGAACAATTTATTCACCCAGTGACCTGATGTGTTAATACCTAATGGCATTAAGAGATATATTTCAAGTAAAATTTTATGCTTGGGTATCATTTACACAAATTTGTAATATTGTTAGACTCAATCTTACTTACTTATTAGCTTACTCCTAAAAAATTTTATTAGTGCATACATCCTATCACATTTTAAAAAATTCAGTATGTGTATATATATATATATATATGTATATATATATATATATACACACACACACACACACACACACACACACAAACACATACACATACACACATATTTGTATATTCTTAATCAAGGGAAGTTTGGCAGTGATCAAGAAAAGACTTCTAAGCATTCCCAGATTCTAGGTGACAGAAGTTGAAATGGAATGTAGCATCCTAGATGTTAATTATGAAGTGTTCTCTTGGGTTCAGTAGTTGTGTCAGGGGAGGGAAAGGAAGCTGGATTGAGCAGAGGGAGCAGTGACCCTCAACGGCAGCTCAGGGACAGGCTCGGCTGGCCTGAGGGCATTTCTGGAGTCAGCAGAGCGCTTCAGAAATGTCCTGGGTTGGACTAAAATGTCCAAGGCTTTATACTCCCCACTGATCAGTCATGGACTGTGTGACACCCCAGGAAGGGGCATGACTTTGAGCAGGGCTGTTGTCTGTAGCTGAGGCAATTCCTGAAGAGACTTGAGAACTGAAGTCTGTCTGCACAGAGCCTTCCTTGCAGCCAGAACATCTTCATCAAAGGGGAATCTGGGCAGCAGATTCAGCATCCAGCACAAATATATTTTACCTCATAGTAAAATTCTCTGGGGAAAGATGGATAAGATAGAAGTTTGAGGAGGAAGGGGTGATAAAATTCTGACTGAAGAGTATCTTCCTTTTCAGGTGGGTGATGTTGAATAGTAAATCAGTATAGTATATATATTCCTTTGGATACATATAAAAAGTGATGTAAAATTGCTTCTCAAAATACTAATAGTTATAATATACTGGATATTGAATTCGTTATAGCTACTTAAAGGTATGATAAGCAATTTTAGATGTCAAGTAAATATGTGAGGGGGTATGTTGTTTTTCAAAATTAATTTATGGAGTAGGTGAGAATGAAGAATCCTGGTCTCATCTAACAGGTCATTTTGCACATGAGAATACTGAGACTCAGATGTTATTAGACTTGCACAAGGTCATACTAATGATACGAAAGCAGACCCCTAAAGCAGTTATACTACCTGAGTTTCTTCCTTACAGGTGGTTGTGGAGACCCATAAGCTACTAGTTGTGAATGTATTTCTAAGAATGAAGCCGTCCTCAGGGTTTCTTTCTTTCTTTCTTTCTTTCTTTCTTTCCTTCTTTCTTTCTTTCTTTTTTGAGATTTTATTTATTTATTTGTCAGAGAGAGAGGGAGAGAGCACAAGCAGGCAGAGAGGCAGGCAGAGGCTGAGAGAGAAGCAGGCCTCCTGCTGAGCAAGGAGCCTGATGCAGGACTCGATCCTAGGACGCTGGGATCATGACCTGAACCGAAGGCAGCTTCTTAACTAACTGAGCCACCCAGGCGTTCCGCCTCAAGGGTTTCTTAACCTAGTGTGCCGGACCCCTTCAAACCGCATGTGGCAATGTGTATATTCTTGTACATTTTGGACAGAACACCTCTACACCGTTATAGCCACTCTAGAGAAGGTGTATAAACAAAGCTTAGTGTTAAACTCATACATCTCTAACTCAGCCAATTGTCTTAACTCACGTCCATTTCTCCCTTGAATCTCTTACGTGAGGCTTGTGCTCTTTTGACTCTCCTGCATGCTCTTGCCTCTTCCCTCATTCAAAGATGGGAAACAGTCTTCATGCAGAGAAACCTCCTTGGCTTAAATTGTACTTGCACTAAATCATTCCTGATCTCCACAGGGTGACCTCGTGTATGTTAACTATGCACAGACTGAAGACTTCTTTAAACTAGAGAGGGACCTGAA
The DNA here is from genome assembly GCA_002007465.1 of Ailurus styani. Lineage (NCBI taxonomy): Eukaryota > Metazoa > Chordata > Mammalia > Carnivora > Ailuridae > Ailurus > Ailurus styani. The sequence goes on along the minus strand of LNAC01001013.1, from coordinate 91,259 downwards.
AATCAATTGCTCTGGGAAGATTGTGATTGCCAGATATGGGAAAATTTTCAGAGGAAATAAGGTAAAAATCATATCTTTTTCCTTTCCCCCAATATAAAAAATATATTGTATCTTACGTGTGCAGAAACATACCCTTAAAACTTTCTGAGGATCATGATCCTTTCATATTCTGTAACAAGGCCATGTATGGGGAGGACACATTTACTAGCTTATAGACAGGGGTTTTAAATTGGGTCAGTGGAGTTTGAACCAGGGTAGAAGTTCAAGGAGAACAGAGCAGATTTTTCCATACCTGTAAATTATGCCTGTGGTCTACATAGAAGCATTCATTGGATTTGTTGTTGCCATCAGTATCTTTGTTTTTAATATTATCTTTGAAAATACTTACTAAATTCAATTTTAATGTGAATTGTTATTATAGGTAATCAGCAAAACCAAATTCTACATAGCAGATTTAAAAAAATATCACTTGATCTGTTCACTTTTTTCCTCTTTTGTGAGAAATTAAATTTCAAAAATATTCCCTTCTGGTCATAAAAGATACAGCAGTCTGGCCTGTGGAGTCTGCTTTCTTGATACAGCAGTCTGGCCTGTGGAGTCTGCTTTCTTTTTGTACTTCTAGACCAGTGGAAGAAACGGCAAGTCCTTGCTATCACTATTATGGACATTTCCTAAAGCTACAGCTCTGAGGGATGATCCATTCCTAGAAACCCATTTTTATTTCATTATGTCACGTTTTCCTTAGAAACCCATTTTCAGAATCTGAAGTAGGAAAAAGCAAAAGCCAGTTCTCTTTGCGATGTCCTTTGTTGTAGGTCTACTAATAAAAGATTTAAAATAAAGTTTGGCTATTCATTTAAGTGTAATTTCAAAAAAGAAAATGATATTATCAAATCTGGAACCAACCTGAAATAAGAGAGACATTGTGCTTTCCAGGTTAAAAATGCCCAGCTGGCAGGGGCCAAAGGAGTCATTCTGTACTCAGATCCTGCTGATTATTTTGCTCCTGGGGTGAAGTCCTATCCAGATGGTTGGAATCTTCCTGGACACGGTGTCCAGCGTGGAAATATCTTAAATCTTAATGGTGCAGGGGACCCTCTCACACCTGGTTACCCAGCAAATGGTGAGTGATTGGACCTTAATCATCACGGGAAACTAAAAAAAAAAACAAACAACAACAACAACAAAAAAACATTTTTAAGTGATTTTTTTAAAGGATTTCCAGATGATGTCTTTTTAAATTCTCTTTGCATCTAAGAAGTAAGTTAGAGTTTCAAATACTGGAAATTATTGGCTTAGGTCACTTATCTCTTATGTGTAACCCTTGGGCCTAATGGGTTTTAGAACTCAGATATTTTCAGATATTTAAAAGTAGTATGGGGCACTTCCCATATATTGCCTGACACCTGGGAGGCTGGGATAGAATATGGGAAGTAGGCATATAAATATTCTTGCAACAAGATGTATGAATAATCATACTAAGCCGAGGTAAGTAATAAATGACAAATAATATGAATAACCACATGTCTGCTCAAACTAGATTTTGCCGTCAGAGGGGTTTGGAACAGATCAGGTTTTGATGCTAAGTAAATTCCCTCCAAATTTATGGTTTTTAAGTTTTGGGATTTCCTAGATGTGGGTAAGGGACAGTAGAAAAGAAGTTCTATAAACCTCCAAAGTGACACATTTAAAATAGAGAGTCCTGGAACGCCTGGGCGCTCAGTCAGTTAAGCCTCTGACTCTTGATTTCGTCCCAGGTCATGATTTCGTGGTTGTGACATCGAGTCCCACACCTGGCTCCATGCTCAGCACGGTGTCTACTTGAGGATTCTCTGTCTCCCTCTCTCANAAAATAGAGAGTCCTGGAACGCCTGGGCGCTCAGTCAGTTAAGCCTCTGACTCTTGATTTCGGCTCTTGATTTCGTGGTTGTGACATCGAGTCCCACATCTGGCTCCATGCTCAGCATGGTGTCTACTTGAGGATTCTCTGTCTCCCTCTCTTGTAGCCCCTCTCCCTGCCCACACACTCTCTCTCAATAAATAAATAAGATCTTTTTTAAAAATAAAAAAAATAAAGTATAGAATCCAGAAAATGCTTATTGCATCTTTGCCATAGAAATACCATAGTGATGACTTTCTAGGAGTGTTTCCTGAATGACAGCTCTTACACATATTAATAGACCTATTAGCTTCATAGTAGTACTGCCTCTGCTTGACAGGAGGAAAGGGAGATGAGAGGGCGGTCTGCCCAGATCACCACACCACTAAGTGAGGGCTTCTGGCAGTCTGGCTCCGGATACACATGCTTGTGTAAGGCTGAAAGTCTTCCTTGGAAAACTGTGTATCATTAACAAAGGGAGCCACTTTATTTTTAATATACTCAGCTATTTGAGAAGGTTTATAAAAATCTGTGATCCTTGAGTTTGTGTGGTTTATTTTTTTTTTAAGATTTTATTTATTTATTTCAAAGAGAGAGATAGCAAGGGAGAGCATAAGCAGGGGCAGAGAGAGAAGCAGGCTTCCCACAGAGCAGGGAACCCCAAATGGGGCTCGATTCCAGGACCCTGGGATTATCACTGGAGCTGAAAGCAGACACTTAACCCACTGAGCCACCCAGGCGCCCCTGAGTTTGTGCAGTTTAAAACTAGTGAAGGTGTATATCTTGGATAAAATAGGTCACCAAATCAGGGAAATACAAATCAAAACCACAGTGAGATACCACCTCACACCAGTCAGAATGGCTAAAATTAACAAGTCAGGAAATGACAGGTGTTGGTGAGGATGTGGAGAAAGGGGGACCCTCCTACACTGTTGGTGGGAATGCAAGCTGGTGCAGCCACTCTGGAAAACAGTATGGAGGTTCCTCAAAAAGTTGAAAATAGAGCTCCCCTACGACCCAGCAATTGCACTACTGGGTATTTACCCCAAAGACACAAAGTAATGATCTGAAGGGGCACCTGCACCCCAACGTTCATAGCAGCCATGTCCACAATAGCCAAACTATGGAAAGAACCTAGATTTCCATCAAAAGATGAGTGGATAAAGAAGATGCGGTATATATATGCATGTGTATATTATGAAAATATATATTATGGAACATTACGTATTATATATATAATGGAACATTATGGAATATGGAATATTATGGAACATAATATATAATATATATGTGGAACACACATGTATATGTGTATATTATAATATAGAATATTATGCAGCCATCAAAAATGAAATCTTGCCATTTGCAATGACGTGGCTGAAACTAGAGGGTATTATGCAAAGCGAAATAAGTCAGTCAGAGAAAGACAATTATCATATGATCTCACTGATAATGTGGAATTTAAGAAACAAAGCATAGGATCATAGGGGAAGGGAGGGAAAAGGGAGGGGAAGGGAAGGAGGATCATAGGGAGGGAAAAATGAAACTAGATGAAACCAGAGAGGGAGATAAACCATAAAAGACTCTTAATCTCAGGAAACAAACTGAGTGTTGCTGGAGGAGAGATGTGTGGAGGGATGGGGTGGCTGGGGGATTGACATTGGGGAGGGTATGAGTTGTGGTGAGTGCTGTGAATTGTGTGAGACTGATGAATCACAGACCTGTACCCCTGAAACAAATAATACATTGTATGTTAATAATAAAAAAAAAATAAAATCTGTTATTCCCCACAGTAAAAAAAAAAAATTAAAAAAGTAGGTCACCAAAGTATCTGTGGCATTTTCATATTTATTCTTCATCTGGTTTTTCTGTCAAATTGTAGACTCTTTTAAAGCTTATGTATTTTGGCTTTGTAAATCTTCTTGGAACATAGTACACTGTCATAGATTTTTTTTAAACAATACATATTCTTCTATAATAAAATCACATAAATATACTTGAACTTCAGTTCATTCTTTTTATTCCCAAATATATATATATATATATATATATATATATATATATATAAAATTTTTCTTAGTCTCTGTTTTACAAAGCTAAGATTATGAACATAAAGTGAACTTCACTGGAATATTCTGTTGATTATCCTCAAATTTAAACAAGAGTATCTGGGGGAGGAAAGTGGTATCCCTGGTATCCCTGTGTGGCTTACATTTATTGACTTCCCTTTTGTGCCCTATTCTTCTTTTTTTCTTTTCCTTTTAGTTTTATTTTTTATTATGGAATAGTTCTAACATACACAAAAATAGAGATAATTATCAGCATATTTTATCATTCTTGTTTCATCTCTTCATCCTCCCTTCTTTGTTATTAGGAAAAATTTTTGAGTAAATCCCACATCACATATCATTGTGTCATTTTACCCATAAAAAGAATACACTTTTGCAGTCACCTAAAGTTCTTTTTTTTTAAAGATTTTATTTATTCATTTGACAGAAAGATAGAGAGCACAAGTAGGCAGAGCGGCAGGCAGAGGAAGAGGGAGAAGCAGGCTCTCCGCGGAGCGGGGAGCGGGATGCGGGACTCGATCCGAGGACCCTGGGATCATGACCTGAGCCGAAGGCAGCAGCTCAACTGACTGAGCCACCCAGGCGCCCTCACCTAAAGTTCTTATTAGATAATTTAAAATTTGGAGAAAAAAATGGAAAAATAACTCATTTTTTAATTTTTTAATTTTTATTTTTTTAAAAGATTTTATTTATTTATTTGACAGAGAAAGATCACAAGTAGGCAGAGAGGCAGGCAGAGAGAGAGGGGGAAGGAGGCTTTCTGCTGAGCAGAGAGCCTGATATGGGGCTCGATCCCAGGACCCTGGGATCATGACCTGAGTCGAAGGCAGAGGCTTAACCCACTGAGCCACCTAGGCGCCCCATCTCATATTTTTTAAATCTGAAGAAATGACAATGTGTTTTTGTTTTGAAGTAGAGTTTACATATAATAAAATACACAGATTTTAAGATGTCAGATCAATACAATTTTTAAGTTGCATATATCTGTGTCACTGAAAATAAGATACAGAACATTTTCATGACTCCAGATAGTTCTCTTGTGCTCCTTTTTCTGATTAACCACCTTCCCGTATCTCTCACCATTGATTAGTTTGCCTGGTTTTGAACTTCATGTACATGGAATCAGTGTATGTGTTCACTCTTTTTTTTTTAAGATATTTATTGGAGAGCGAGAAAGCACGGGGTCGGGGGTAAGGATAGAGGGAGAGGGAGAAGCAGGCTCCCTGCTGAGTGGGGAACCTGATGCAGGGCTTGATTCCCGCATTCAGACACCATGACCTGAGCCAAAGGCAGCCGCTTAATCAACTGAGCCCCCAGGTACCTTCAGTTTCTATTCTTTTGTACCTTGCTGCTTTTATTCAGCACAATGATTTGAGATTTATCTGTGTTATCGTGTGTACTGTTTGTTCATTTTAATTGCTGAGTAGAATTCTCCTGTGTGACTATAGTACAGACTGTTGGTTTTTTGTGTTTTTTTTAATGGAACGCTTCACAGATTTGTGTGTCATCCTTGCACAAGTGCCATGCTAATCTTCTCCATATCATTCTAATTTTAGTGTATGTGCTGCACCAGATTGTTTATTCCTGCTCCTGTTGACAGACATCTGCACTGTATCCTGTGTTTGGCTACCCGAATGCAGCTGCTATGAATAATTATGTCTTTTCGTGGACATATATTTTCTTCTTCCTTGGGGAAATACCTAGGAGAGTAATTGCCATGTCGTCATGCTCAATTCTATATAACTGTACTTTTCAAAAGTTACCCAAAGTGACTGTTTATTTTTACCTTCTTAGCAAGGAAGGTAGGAGAGTTTTAGTTGCTCCACATACTAATGTTTGAAATTGTCTTTTTGTTCTGACAGTTCTAGTAGATGCAATATAAGAATGTGTTTAAGGTGATCTCCAGAAATTTGAAAGGGACTGAATTTTTACTAAGGTGTGCACCACTTTTTTCAGAATATGCTTATAGACGTGAAGTCACAGAGGCTGTTGGTCTTCCAAGCATTCCTGTCCATCCAGTTGGATACTATGATGCACAGAAGCTCCTGGAGTAAGTTTGTTAGCAACAGCAGGTGGCTGTTGGGATATTTCTCTTTATTAGCAGTCTTCAACTATCGGCAATATTCAACATCTGAATATTTCTTCCATGTTCAGAAATGCTGAAATTCTCTGAGATGGTAGAACGTATGGTTTTGTCACCATGTTAAGGAATAGTGGTTCTAGTCTGGAATTTACATTAAGTAGTGGTATCCAGTGTGTGACAGTCATGAACATGAGACTTCCAGTTCTCCAACTGTAGGGGGCGTGATTGATCAGTGGCGCTAGCTTCTGTGCTTTGAAATCTGTCCTGTTTGGGTCAAGGAGACACTTCCCACGGGCGTTCCCAGTCAGCAACTGGTCGCAGCAGGGACAACTGAAACAGTCCCATCACAGGGAGGCGCAGGGCTCCTCTCATGGGAGACTTTGATTTCCACTTTCAGTTCCACGGCAGCCTTGCCCAACTCGACGCTGCCACCCACCACCCTTTCCTTCCTTCACCCCACATGAGACCTTCATTGCAGTCTGTTGACTTTTTCAGCCTTGTCCAGCCGTTCCCCCTACCCCCACTATTTCCCTCACAGGCTTTTCCCCAAGAAATCTCGTACTCATCTCATCCTCGTATTGTCCCTGACTTGGGTGACCTGTGATAACGCACTGGGAGAGCAATTCCAGATTATTTTTCTCTCTATTCAACCCCTTCTGCTTTCCTGACGTTGGGACCCTTTTCCTGTTCCTGCCCTGCTTTCTCCCGTCTGCATGTCCCTTCTTGTCCAGTCTCCGTTAGGACGGAGAGGGCATGACTTCTCTGTAAGTAGAATTGTGAGAGAAGCATCTGGCCAGGTAGTACCTTTTCTTATTTGAGTTTAAGGCATTCTTAATCATTTTATTCTAGTTTCCGTAAGAAGACTTTTTATGACCTAATCCAGTGCCCTCCTTTCACAGTTGAGGAGGCTGACGTTCGGAGAAGTGGACGGATCTGTCCCACGTAAGGGCACATTAAGGAATAGCACCTTGGTCTCTTTTGCTTGTGGGCTCTTAGCTTTGCCATGTGGGTTAGAATTCAGGATCCAGGCACAACTTCTGAGGGCACCATAGCTATGTGTTTATCTAAACATATTTATAAAGTTTAAATATTTGTGATATTTAAAAGATGGAAGTGATTGTAACATTATTTATAATAGTGGGAAACTGTAAATAACACATATCTTTAATAATTAGTAAGTAGTCAGACACATCACTGGCTATGATAGTACATGGAGCCACTAAAATGTATCTTGTACAAGAATATTTAATGATACAGGGCGCCTGGGTGGCTCAGTTGGTTGAGTGACTGCCTTCAGCTCAGGTCATGATCCTGGAGTCCCAGAATCGAGTCCCGCATCGGGCTCCCTGCTCAGCAGGGGTCTGCTTCTCCCTCTGACCTTCCCCTCTCATGCTCACTCTTGTTCTCTCTCTTTCAAATAAATAAATAAAATCTTTAAAAAAGAGAGAATATTTAATGATACAGAAGCACGAATATGCTATACTACTAAATGGAAATGGCGGATTTATCTCTGGATACCTAGAGATAAATCTATATATAGATATGCAGAGACATAGAGAGAGAATAATCTCAATTATGTAAAATTAAAAAAAATAAACCTTTATTATCTTTGTAATGATAAAAAGAATGCATGGAAAGAAAGAAGGAAAGATCATATGGGATCGATTTGAGGTGTGCTTAATTATGTCTACCATTTGACTGCTCTGATTAATTAGTTCAATTTCAGCTATGTCCTAAATGTGGACTAGAATTACTTGATCGGAAAAAAATCACAAATGCACTTTGTCTCTAATGTACTTAAGCCAGCCTCTTTAAGCCATCTTGTAAATGCAACCACTATTAATAACATTACTTCCATGGAAAAGTGCATTTTGTTTTGAAAACACCATAATTAAAAATGAACTTTGGAAGCACAATCTACTTGAAAATAGGAGATGATCTTCATATATTAAAAGCTGGAAGACAGCTCCTACTTCTTTTCTTTTCTTTTCTTTTTTAAGATTTTATTTTTAAGTAATCCTTATAGCCAGTGTGGGGCTTGAACTCACAACCCAGAGATCAAGAGTCGCATGTTCCACTGACTGAGCTGGTTGGGCCCCTCTCTTATTTCTTCTTCCATAATTTCTAAGATATAACGAAACATTCTACATGATTGGAATTTAGTCATACATTTTTTCAAAGAACATATAATTTGTTTATGAATTTCACTGTGTAAATTTTCTCCCTCTGCACACTCAGGTGAGGAGTATGCTCATTGTCCCTGACAGTCAATTCTCAGATGTCCATAATAGCCCTTTAACATTATGTATTAATTGGAAAAGATGTTTTACAAGTTGGGATACATCATAAAATGAGAATTTCTTAATAAATACGTGAGAAGATGAGGAGAGATATAAAATCATATAATGACCCAAGAATGCTGAGCATTTCAATAAAAGTTGATGAGATGTGCGTTAAAGTAAAACAAAACCACATTTCCTTGGGTGGAAGGGTTTCTCATCTATACTGAAGGGAATGTAATTATATGGCTTCCATTTGCCTCCCTGAGTAACTTACTAGGATTATGATAGCAACACTAACAATAATGACAGCAATAATAATAGCATCTGTCACGCTGTTATTTGTCAATTTTGTTAATCTTATCAAATAATTAACTTTTGGTGTCCTGGGTTTTCTGGGTTTTTTTTCCTTTATTCTCTAATTATTTTGTTACAGTCTTTATTATTTCCTTTCTTATGATTGATACAAGCTTAGTTTGCGCTTTATTGTCCAGGTTTTTAAGGTGGAAGTCTAGTTTATTAATTTGATGTCTTTCTACTTCTTAAATATAGATGTTTATGGCTATACATTTCTCTTCAAGCACTGCTTTAGCTGCATTCCCTAAGTTTTGATATGTTGTGTCTTCTTTTCCATTCATCACCAAGTATTTTCTAATTACTCTTGTGATATTTTTCTTTCAGCCATTGGGTATTTAGAGGTCAGCTGTTTGATTTCCATATATGTGCATATTTCCCAAATTCCCGTCTGTTATTGATTGCTAAATTATTTCTTTTGTAGTTGGATTAATAAAAAGATTATATAATTAATAAAAGGGTTGCATGATCTCAGTCATTTCAATTTATTTAGATTCATTTCACAGCCTAATATATAGTTTATCTTGGTAATTCATTCCATATGCACTTGAGAAAAATGTGTATTCAGCTGTTGTCAGATAGAGTATTCCGGATGTGCCATGGGACATTTCTGGCTTGCCAGCTTCTTCAGCTCCAAGTCTGGGGTAGATAAACCAAAAAGGAAACTGAAGGAAATCACCACTGTGTCTTTTCTTGTACTCTGAGGCCCCAAACTAGTGTGTTTTCTTCTCTCCACCCTTCAGAGCCTAATGTTTGTTTTCTATACACTTATGGCCCAGAGAATTTAGTTGTACTTATCAGGAAGAATAGTGTAAAGCACATCTCCATTTTTCCAGAAACAAAGTTTTACTCCTTTTCAGGCTTCTGCCATGGTACCCTCGTCATCATACTGCAGCCAGAACAGTCACCATGCCTCACACTTGCCTTCTGCTTCTCTGCATCTGTATCTCTTCATACCGTACTTCGTACCTGGAACGCTTTTCACATCATCTTCCCATCCCCAGACCTTAATCTATCCTTTAAAATTCAAAGAAGTAAAACCTCTAGAAAGTTGTTCATGACCCCACAAGCTAAATCAAGCTTTCTTTGTCTATATTCTTTACAACTTTCTCCATCATTTGTCTTGCTTTGTTTTATATTATAGTTGGCTTCATATCTGATTAACTTCTGATTACACTCTTTGGTAGAACCACTGTATGGTGTACATATCTGTGTTCCTTAGTGAGTCGAACACGTTGTCTTGAACATTGTGGACAATAAAGCTTTGCCAAACGGACAGATAAAAATTAATTTGTTGCAGGATATAGATTTTAAATGCAATGCTGTTTATACGTATTTGTTGAGCATCGTCTATCCAATCAACTCTTTTCGGAGACCTTTTCAACATTTACTTATATTTTCTGAAATTTTTATGGTTTGAGAGTTTAATATTGAACTTTTTTATTTTCTTGGAATTTATGTTTTATTTATAGAGTGAGGTAAAGAAGATTATATTCTTAATTACATCAGTAACATTTATTGACTAAAACTTCTGTTCTCCATAGGTGTATTATATTTCCTAAATTGATACATCAGATTCTTACATACAACTATTATATTCTGTTCCAGTCATCTGTTTGCTTGTCCTGTGAAGCACTACAGTTGTAGCTTTATATTTTATTACTTTGTGGGAATATGGACTATTCATTTCTTTCTTTGTACAATCTACTATTATTCTTCCTGATGAATTTACCTTCTTTTGTTTATCATATTTTTATTTTGAGAAGGAAATAATATATACACAGTTCAAAATTCAAAGGGGTATGCAGTAAAAGGTTTCCATCTTACCCATTTACCCCCCAAAGTAATTAGTATTGTTAACTTACAATATATCACTATAGAAATATTTTATGTATAATCCAGCATTGGTATATATTTCTTCACGTACGTTCTACAACATTTTTGCATACTTAATACTCTGCTGTTTTGACCGATTATGCTTTCTACCAATGTAAAATGCCTCTTCGTGTTACTTGATGCTCTTTATGTGAAATTTTATTATAAATAGATAAATTGTGTAGTGTATTACTTGAAATTGTGCTTATTAGCCAAACTCCTGAGTGAGATGGGAAAAAAAAAAGTAAGCATTTACTCTGTTAGATCATTTTAAAACAGAATAGTACTTATGATTAGTTTTCTATGAGGAGATAATCTAATTGGTCGTTTTAGTGTTGTGCGTGCAGTAGATCCTAGGTCAAGTTGAATTTTTCACATTTCCTCAAATAGGCAGGCAGGGAAGAGCAGCTGCATGTAGGCACAGAATGAAGGAGGGAGCTGGGGAGCATGCTCCGCCGTGAAGCCTGTGGTGCTTGCGGGTCTGTGAGGACAGATAGTCATAAAAGATAGACTGATCTTTTCCATGCTCTTAATTTTCCCTTGAACCACATTCTTCTATTTGCTACAGTGTAGCAAGGGCACATTTGGCTTCCGTGTGGAAATCAAGAATAAGTCAATCAGTGGTCTTAAGAGAGTAAAGGTACTTATATTGAAGTAAAACCACAAGAACCCCTTCATTCCATAAACATTATCACACTATCTTTCTCAGTTACCTGCTGAGAAATAACCAGGGCTAGTGGCATGTACTGTCTGGTCTGCCTAAATCTTTCTACTTTTCACATTTTTTTTTAAGATTCTTTCTTTCTTTTTTTTTTAATTAGAGAGAGAGAGAGAGAGCAAGCACAAGTAGGGGAGCAGCAGGCAGAGGGAGCAGCAAGCTCCCCTCTGAGGAGGGAGTCTGATGGGGGGCTCCATCCCAGGACCCTGAGATCATGACCTGAGCCACTCAGGCACCCTTCTGCTTTATTTATTTATTTATTTATTTATTTATTTATTTATTTATTTATTTATTTATATTTTTAAAAAATATTTTATTTACTTATTTGACAGAGAGAGAGAGATCACAAGTAGGCAGAGAGGCAGGCAGAGAGAGTGGGGAAAGCAGGCTCCCCGCTGAGCAGGGAGCCCGGTGTGGGGCTTGATCCCAGGACCCTGGGATCATGATCTGAGCTGAAGGCAGAGGTTTAACCCACTGAGTCACCCAGGCGCCTCCTTACTACTTTTTTAAATTAAAACAAAACAAAAAATAGCATGAAGCTTTTAGGGCCTGTCGAATGAAGTGAAATCCTTTCCTTTGCTCTTCTTCACTCCCTAATAGATGTGTGTGAAAGGACTTTGTAAAAGATGACCATATGCTTATCCGGGGATATATTTATCAGCGGGAGAAATAACAAGATAGAAAATCCCCCCGTTTGGCATCAGAGCTCTTTCCCCAGTGTGTGCCCTAGAAAGCACTTTTGTAAACTGGCTTTCTGTTAGAAACTGGGAACGCAGAGTCTGGATTCTCACCAGCTGTTTGACCCTCAGCTGTACCACTTACCAGCTGCATGACTTCAAGCGTGTTACCTGTCTCTCTAAACCTCATGCCTCTCGTCGTTGAAGAGGGAATAACAGCAAATCCATCTCATAAGGGCCATAGTAAGCGGTAAATGGCATATCCCTGACTCATAGAAGCCGTTAGGGGCAGGCACTCAAGAAAGCGAGCTCACTGACATTTTAACTGTTAACTCCAAAGTGTTCCTTCAGCTAATAATACTTTTTGTGTTCAACAGGAAAATGGGCGGGGCCCCGGCGCCAGATAGCAGCTGGAAAGGAAGTCTCCAAGTGCCCTACAATGTGGGACCTGGCTTTATTGGAAACTTTTCTACACAGTTAAGAGACTACTTCTATTATATATAACTCTCTTTCGGGGGAGGAAATCTTTCTTCAAAAAAAAAAAAAACAATTACAGAGGATGACTGGAAAAGTAAAATATACCTACTACCTGCAGGAAACAAAACCACATGTTGTAGAGGGGAGAACACTTACATCATTAGTATCAGACAACTGAACAATGGAATTCTTGCATGCGTCCATTTAGAAATCTTTAAAATGATGTAAGAGTTAAAAAACTGTGGGTAGCAAAGTGTTAACTAGTATTTTCAGAATGTGTCCTTTATTTTTGCACTAGCAAAGTCAAGATGCACATCCATTCTGACAACAAAGTGACAAGAATATACAATGTGATTGGAACTCTCAGAGGAGCAGTGGAACCAGGTAAATTAATCATTTGCTGAACAGATATGATTGAGCAATTCTTCTGGGCCAGGGACTCCTCTGAGCTCTGGGAACGTAAGCTGAACCGAGCACAGCAATTCTCTGCCTTCATGGAACTTATGCAAACACAAAATTGATAAATATGAGGTAATTTTGTATTGTGATACATATTGTGAAGAAAAGGGAATGTGGGGCTAGGTTGGTTAGATGCCCAAGGTCAGTTAATGTTAAGCTGTGCTTGCTTCAATGAGAGGATCAAGGGAGGAAGGGCAGGGACAGGTAATTTTGAGATATTTTCTCAGGGTTTTCTGGATTTGTTTACCACGTGTTTTGCTTGGGGAAATATCTTCACGATAGCTACAAGCATCTATATAAAAGCTAACACTAGAAAATTAAGGTAACCTTGGGGTGCCTAGGTGGCTCAGTAGGTGAAGCATCCAATTCTTGATTTTGACTCAGGTCCTGATGTCAGGGTCAAGCTCCACGTTGGGCTCCACGCTCAGCTTAAGATTCTCTGTCTTCCTTTCTCTCTGCTGCACAACTCTGCTCATGTGCGCTTATTCTCTAAAACATAAAAAAAGAAAGAAAATTAAGGTAACCTCGAATTAATGCATTCTTTACATAGTTTTATTTTCTGCTGAAGTTAATAAGATATATAGACACATGATTTCCACATAATTTCAGATGACCTACAGATTAATAAGTTTTATAACTAGTCTTACTTCATATGTTTTAATTTCTTAGGAATTAAAGTCATATATTTGTTACCAACAGGCATTAGAGTTAAATCATATATTTTTCTTAGAACCAGCCACTGGTTTCTTTCAGGGATAAAGAATATTGGTATGCTTTCAGTGAGTACTAAATAATATATAATGGGCAATTCACTGAATCTTCCTGAGTATCTGTTTTGTGCTGGCTTTGTATTAGGCATGAGGGATGGAGGGATAAAATGAGGACAAGGGGCCATACATTGAAGTGTGGTAACTGCTTTGTCAGATATGATAGGTTTGCTCTGAGAGCTGAATCGTGGGAGCATTTGCCTCCCATTTGGAAGCTAGGAAAGAGTCATAGAGGAGGAAAATCGCTGAGCTGTACCTTGAAAATTGACCAGAAAGAGTAGGAAGTGGAGAACCTACTATATGGCCATTGAGTTCTCTTACTCTGAAAATACTTGAAGCAAAGTGACAAGCGGGTAAGAGAGGAATAACAGAATTACAAAAAGAGGTGGATAGAATAATTTCTGTACTTCTATACTTAACATTACTTCTGTACTTACAATTACTATCATACGTTGAAGATACCTTTGCTTATCACATTCATAGTTTCTTCATGCATCAAAATCAGAAAAAATAGTGTATTTACACAAGTCTTCAGGAACCTTGGTATCTCTCTTTGAGTCGCGAGTGCTCTGTGTTTGGATGCTCTTGAGTCATTTGCAGTTTGCTCCATTGTTGACCTGGAATGACAAGTAATTTCTGCAACGATGCTTTCTAGACAGATATGTCATTCTTGGAGGTCACCGTGACTCATGGGTGTTTGGTGGCATTGACCCTCAGAGCGGAGCAGCTGTTGTTCATGAAATTGTGAGGAGTTTTGGAACACTGAAAAAAAAAGGTAATATAAACAGAAAGTAAAAAGATCAACTTTTCTCTAAATCTCAGTGTAGTCCTCTGTAAAGTGTGTAAAATGACCACCTTCTCACACGATTGTGTGAGGGGTCACCTGAGAGGATGTGTGCAAAGTATACCACCTTCGTAGCATCAAGTACTTAGAACAGCTTTCAATAACTAGTGGCTGTATTACTCATGTGGGTTAGTTAATTATATTGTTTGTTTATTTTTGCTTATTTATAGAATATTGTTTGCATTATTGATATTCATAAAATTATTATCTGAAATAAAGGGATTCCGCTGTGAGTGGTTGCTCTTGACAACAAAGAAGGTGGAAATGGGTTTCTTCACAGGAGAGGACAAACCAAAATAGGTCATAGACCAAAGTGTCCTGATCAGAGAACTGTGAGCGGAAGTTCCTTGGGCCCTTGTAGCCCCACACATCAGGTCAAGTGTCCCAAGTAAGGAAGGAGATGGAAGCTTTCTCAAAAAAGTACTGGTCTCCCTGACTAACAGGATTTCTCAAAGGTTTGATGTTTGCATCCCCACACCCCCAGGCTTTGTTTGCTCTCCCAAGATTTAGTTTTCTCCTCCTAGTACCATTGTTCCAATCATTTTAGAATCTTCCTATGTAAACAAAGATAAGGTCGAATTCAAAAGGCTGCTTTTTAAAACAAATTACACCTTGGGTGGCTCAGTGGGTTAAAGCCTCTGCCTTGGCTCCGGTCATGATCTCAGGGTCCTGGGATCAAGCCCCTGATGAGCAGGGAGCCTGCTTCCTCCTCTCTCTGCCTGCCTCTCTGCCTACTTGTGATCTGATCTCTCTCTGTGTCAAATAAATAAATAAAATCTTAAAAAAACAAAAACAAATTACACCTTGAGAGCAGAAAATCCACTCTGTATACTGACCATGCAAACGAAGATTTGGGGCTGGAAATGTGACCCAGGGCTTTTTAGTAACAATAAAAACAATGGCAAAAATATGTTCAGTTTGCATGGTGCTCATCTCCTCAGAGAACCAGTGTTTTCGTGTGTTCTCTCTTTTGAACTCCTAGCAATCAGGGAGAAGTCTAGTTATTTCTGTTCTTGTTTCACCAATAAGCTAATCAAGGTTTATAGAATCTAGTTGTATAGCTAGTGTGTGGTGTAGCTAGGATGTGGCAGAGTCAGAGAACCAGGGCTGCAAGTCAAATTTCTGGCTACCAGTCCACAAAGCCATGTTTCTCTTTAAAACAAAATGATAAAGGGCTCTATTCTTTGTTTTTTTCACACAGCTATCTTGCATTTTAAGAACACAGAATTATGAAAGCTTGAATCTACATAGCTCATAAATTAGCTAGTGTTTAGCAGCAGCACATAAAATGCCATGATTTTGCAATAAGACTCCCTATGGTGAATACAAAACATCACAGTGACGATGGTAGCGTGCCAAAAGAATGCAATGATGAGGAATAACAATTCATAGGAAATTTGAATAATATCATGAACAAACGACAAAATAAAACACTGGACTCAGCTGTAGGGATCCATCTTCTTAATAAGCACAAACGAGCTATTTACCAAAATGATGACAAGTTTTTGGAGCATGTATGAAGTGCTGTATTTGTAAACATGACTCCGTTCAGTCTTCCCCCAAATCAAGTAGTATCTTCATCTTTACCTTGCTACTCCTGGGGTACAGATGAAGAAAGGGAAACTGAGGAAGCTTGCATAATTTCCCCTCGGTCCTACTGCTAATAAGCCAAAGAACCAGGAATTGAAATCAGATCTTTCTTTAAGTCCAAGGTCAGTGTTTGTAACTTCCAGGCCTATCACCTCCTTGTTGAGTGATGCTGAATTATTGTAGCAGCCACAGACATCAGTACTGGTAACAGAGCCTCTGTTGATGAATTCTGGCAGAGAATGGAGTGAAATTACACAACCAGCTGACACTGAACAATTGTTTGTGCGATGCCAGAACGTGGAAGAGTTGTAAGGCATTTTCTCTCAGTTCTCTCTGCTCTCAGAACACAGACAACTTCTAGCACTTTCTTCCTCTGCTGGCAGCTGCAGAGCCAGATGGCTGCCTGTGTGTATCCAGTCATTATATACTGATTAGAATATTATGACCTCACAGAATTTTTGATGTGTCTACATTTTCCCCCTTTCAGCACAAATGTGCTCTTTTGTACTGACAAATCAGCTTTAAAATCTCACGAAAGGAAATTACATAAGTAAAAATTCTCACCAGAGTTCACCTTTCCTAAACAACTAATGAAGTGTTAGTGTTGTTTTTCTGTGGAGTTTTACAATGTCTTGGATATATTATGCATTTCCCCAGCATTTATGTGTACGCACATATATTTTAGGATGGAGACCTAGAAGAACAATTTTGTTTGCAAGCTGGGATGCAGAAGAATTTGGTCTTCTTGGTTCTACTGAATGGGCAGAGGTTAGTTGATAATTTGCTACAATATAAATTTTCATAATAGCAAAGCAGTTAGGACTTAATTCTCAAGGATGTAAAAATAACAAGTGAGTTCAATGAGAACGTATTCAGACTTTTTGCCAAAATCTGAAACAAAACATCCTTGTTTCAAAATAACAGTCTCTTTGTCTTAAAGAACTGTTTTGTTTGAACTTTTGAAGCCACTTGATGTCCCTTGTCAAAATGATTAATCTTCATTATCTGGGAGTGTGACAGTACATAAGTAAATTCATAAATTCACTAGAAACCAAACATCAAAATAAGATATCACGTTTTTGTTGCCTTTCCAAATTAGCTCCTAAAGCTAACCACATTTAAATCCCCCCTTGAGCCTGTACAGTAAGGTATACTTTTCACATTCATGTTCCTTGAATGACTGACTAAATTAAATCATGATAAAAATGAGACAGGAAGTCTCACTGCAGAATATTTGATAGGCCCCTTTAGAAGTAATTTTACCTTGATAGAGAAGATGTTATACACAAACCAAATGGTAACCACAGATCAGAAACCAGTAATGGATATGCAAAAAATAAAGAGACAGGAATCCAAGTATGTCATGAGAGAAAGCCAACAAACCATGAGAGAAGAGAGCCAAGGAAGAAAGGAACAGAGAGGAACTATAAAAACAACCGTAAAATAAGTAACAAAATGGCAATACGTACATCCCTATCAATAATTACTTTGAATGTAAATGGACTAAACATTCCAATCAAAAGACACAGAGACAGAATGGATAAAAAAGCAAGACCTATCTACATACTGCCTGCAAGACGTTCATTTTAGACTTGGAGACACATGCAGACTGAAAGTGAGGGAATGCAGAAACATTTATGCAAATAGATGTGAAAAGAAATCTGGGCTAGCAATATTTACATTGGACAAAGTGGACTTTAAAACAAAGACTGTAACACAAGACAGAGGACACTATATAATCATAAAAGAAACAATCCAACAAAAAGATATAACAATTGTAAGTATTTGTGCACCCAACAGGGGAGCATCTAAAAACATAAAGCAGTTTACAGCAAACATAAAGGAACTAATTGATGTAATACAGTAATAGTAGGGAACTTTGAGACCCCATTTACATCAATGGATAGATTATCCAAACAGAAAATCAATAAGGAAATAGCGACTTTGAATGATACTTTGGACCAGATGGATCTAAAAGAATATTCAGAACATTCCATTCTAAAACAGCAGAATCCACATTCTTTTCAAGTCTACATGGAATATTTTCCAGAATACATCACATATTAGGCCACAAAATAAACCTTAACAAATTCAAAAAGATTGAAGTCATACCATGCATCTCTTCTGACCACAACTCTATAAAACTACAAGTCAACCACAAAAAAAAAAAAAATCTGGAAAGAGCACAAATACACGGAGGTTAAATAACATGTTACTAAACAACGAATGGGTCAACCGAGAAATGAAAGAGGAAATTGAAAAATACATGGAAACAAATGAAAATGAAAACACAATTGTCCAAAATCTTTGGGATGCAGCAAAATCTTTTCTAAGAGGAAAGTTTATAGCAATTACAGGCCTACCTTAAGAAGCAAGAAAAATCTCAGATAAACAACCTAACCTTACATCTAAAAAAGCTAGGAAAAGAAGAACAAACAAAACTTCAAATCAGTAGAAGGAAGGGAACTGTAAAGATTAGAGCAGAAATAAACAAAATAGAAACTAAACAAACAAACAAACAAACAATACAGCAGATCAATGAAACCAGGAGCTGCTGCTTTGAAAAGATCAACAAAATTGATAAACCTTTAGATAAACTCACCAAAAAAAAAAAAAAGAACCTAAATAAACAAAATCAGAAATGAAAGAGGAGAAATAACAACCAACACCACAGATATATAAAGGATTATAAGAGAATATTATGAAAAATTACATGTGCCAACAAACTGGACAACCCAGAAGAAATGGATAAATTCTTGGAAACGCATAACTTATATAATTTATCAAAACTGAATCAGGAAGAAATAGAAAATCTGAATAGACCAATTACCAGCAATGAATTTAAATCAGTAATCAAAAAATTCCCAACAAACAAAAGTCCAGGACTAGATAGCTTCACAGGTGAATTCTACCAAAAAACTTAAAAAGAGTTCATACCTATTCTTTTCAACTAATCCATAAAATAGAAGAGGAAAGAAAGCTTCCAAATTCATTCTGTGAGACCAACATTACCCTGATACCAAAGACCAGATAAGAACACTACACAAAAAGAACTACAAGCCAATATCTCTGATGAACATAGATGCAAAAATCCTCAGCAAAATATTAGATAACTGAATCCAATGATACATTAAAAAATATTCACCACGATTAAGTGGGATTTAATCCTGGGTGGTTCAATATTTGCACATCAACCAATGTAATACATCACATCAGCAAGAGAAAGGATAAAAGCCATATACTCATTTCAACAGATGCAGAAAAAGCTTTTGACAAATTACTATGTCCATTTAGGATGAAAACCCTCAACAAAGTAGGTTTAGAGGGAACATACCTCAACATAATAAAGACCATATATGAAAACCCACAGCTGACATCATGCTCAATAATGCCTTCCCTGAGGTAAGGGAAACAAAAACAAAAATAAGCTATTGAGATTATATCAAAATAAAAACCTGAACAGTGAAGAAAACATGAACAATACTGAAAGACAGCCTATAGAATAGGAGAAGATATTTGCCATTGACTTAACTATTAAAGGGTTAGTATCCAAAATACATAAAGAACTGAGCAACTCAACACATAAAAACCAATCTGATTAAAAAAATGAGTAGAAAACATGAACAGACATTTCTCCAAGAAGATATACAGATGACCAATGGACACATGAAAAAATGCTCAACATCACTCATCATCAGGGAAATGGAAATCAGAACCACAATGAGGTATCACCTCACACCTGTCAAAATGTCTAAAATCAAAAATAAAAGTGTTGGCAAGAATGTGGAGAAAAAGGAACCCTTGTGCACTGTTTGTGGGAATGCAAACTGGTGTAACCACAGTGGAAACCAGTATGGAGGTTCCTCAAAAAATTAAAAAGAGAATTACTATATGATCCAGCGATTCTGCCACTCAAAGAATATGAAAAACACTAATTCAAAATGATATAAGTACCCCTATGTTTATAGTAGCATTATTTACAATAGCCAAATTATGGAAGTAGCCCAAGCGTCCATCAATAGATGAATGGATAAAGAAAATGTGAGAGATATATATCTATATTTATATCTATATATAAAGATATATCTTTATATAAAGATGTGAGATATATAGATATATATATCTCACATCTTTATATGTGTATATATATAATGAAATATTATTCAGCCATAAAAAATGAAATCTTGCCATTTACAATAACATGGATGGAGCTAGAGAGTACAATGCTAAGTGAAATAAGTCAGTCAGAGAAAGATGAACACAATTTGTGGAATTTAGGAAACAACAAAAGTGGGGGGGTAGAGAAAGAGACAAACCAAGAAACAGGCTCTTAACTATAGAGAACAAACAGATGGTTACCAGAGAGGAGGGCAGTGGGGGATGGGTGATATAGGTGATGGGGATTAAGAGTACACTTATCATGATGAGCACTGGGTAATGCATAGAATTGTTGAATCGCTATATTGTACACCTGAAACTAATATAACAATATATGTTAACTGTACTGAATTTAAGATTTAGATCTCATATATTTAAACTTGTATATATCGTTGGCTTTGTGGAATAGGACATTAACTGTAAATATATGCAAGGTTAATGTTTATCTCATTAACTTCCAGTCATACTGTAAAACTTATTTGGCTTCTATTATATACTTTAGGAATTGAAGAAGCTTTGTAAAATTCAGCTTTCTTGGGGCGGGGCGGGGAGGGGAGGAGTAGTGCTCTTAAAGACGAAAGATTTTTGGTGGCATTGGAAAGAGCTTAAATATTTTGAGGTTTGTCCCCTTCAGACTCACCACCTAGAGTTGCAAATTTTTTCCACTTCCTTTCTTACTGTCTAGACGCTTAGGCAATTACATGTTTTGGAGATTCAAAATTCACTTAATAACTCAAACAAAACAAAACAAAATAAAACCCTGCTACACTTTTCCTCAGCATTTTACTATTGTGCAATGATCAGTCTTGACCAGTAGGTGGTGCCATCCTACAGAAGAACTTCGTGCTTCTGAGAGTGGTATGAAAACTTCACATATTTTTAACCCATAAACTTGAAATTGGAAATTATTGAATCAGGCAAGATTCTCTTCTCAAATAAAGAGATTGGGGGAGGCACCTGGGTGGGCTAGTTGCTTAAGCGTCCCACTCTTGAGCTCAGATCAGTTCTTGATCTCAGGGTCAGAAGTTCAAGCCCAATTGTGCTCCACCCTTGTCTTGAAGCCTAGCTAAAAAGAGAGAGAGAGAGAGAGAGAGAGAGAGATGTTCATGGGAAGACTTCACTAAGAGGTTTCTTTCTTAGGTCATTCATGTTTGCTAAGAGAATTTCTTAAAAGATAAACCATGGCATGTTTAAGGAATCAGCTCCTTTTCTTTTTACCATATTAAGAATATGAGCAGGTTAGGGCGCCTGGGTGGCTCAGTGGGTTAAAGCCGCTGCCTTCGGCTCAGGTCATGATCCCAGGGTCCTGGGATCGAGGCCCACATCGGGCTCTCTGCTCAGCAGGGAGCCTGCTTCCTCCTCTCTCCTCTCTCTCTGCCTGCCTCTCTGCCTACTTGTAATCTCTCTCTCTGTGTCAAATGAATAAATAAAATCTTAAAAAAAAAAAAAGAATATGAGCAGGTTCATCTTTAATTTTAGGCTTCAGGATGTTTTGCTTGTTATTTCTTAGAATAATCTTTATTGGAATTCTTTCAAACTCAGTTTTCAGAATCTTATATATCAATTTTGTGGTCAGCTTACTTCCAAAATCTGCACATAGCACAAATAGATGTACATTGTTTTAAGGGGAGGTCATGGTATATGTTTATAGTTTTCTTTCTTTTTTATTATAGGAGAATTCCAGACTCCTTCAAGAGCGTGGTGTGGCCTACGTTAATGCTGATTCTTCTATAGAAGGTGAATAACTGGTCTCATAGGAAAAGATGTGATCGTAGTAATAGCAGCTACTTAGCTCATAAATGATGCTATGTAAGGAAGGCAAATCCAGTATATGTGGTTAGGGACTCTGATGCTGGTGGGTCTGGCTGTGGCTTTGCCTCAGAGCAGTTGTGGTCCAAGAGTGCTAATTTGGGAAAACAGGCTACTCTGATTTGCTTCATCTGGCAGATTACCTTGTCTATACTAAGGATCTTAAATACCTGTTAAGTGGATAAATAAATCAGAGAATTAAATATTTCTAGTTAAATGAATAAGTAAATCACAGAACTACAGATTTCTATGGTTTTAGAATGGGCTAGCAAAAAAGTATAATTTAAATACAATCCTAGTTTTATCATATCATGCATGTAGATTTTAGAAAAATATACTTGGACCTCAGTTTTTATCAGTAAAACTTTTATTTATCAGTAAAAATACTGAGGTCCAAGTATTTTTTTCTTAATTTTTTTCCCCAATTCAATGGATAGTTATTGAGCACTTCTCTCTGTAATGTACTTTCCAGTATTTCAAAGGGATCAGAGGTTAGTAAAGAACAGTCTTGCACTAAGGAGTTTGTGGCTCAGTACAAACAATAAATTAGACTAGCTTCCTAATATCTGCAGGTACTATGAAAAGCCCATATGTAGCTCATTCGGTTAAACTCCTGTCTTCAGCTCAGGTCTGTCTCTCTCAAATAAATAAATAAAATCTTTTAAAAAATCATATTAGTATTTAAAAAAAAAAGACTATAATCAGACTGGTCTGGGTCTTCAGAGGAGAGTATAGTAGCAAGTTCAGGAAAGGCTTGAGATATGACACTTGAGACTGGCCTTTAAGAATGGATTTGCTTTTGATAAGCAGAGATTCGAACGAAAGGACATCGTCAGGTCTATTTCCAAGATCAAGCAGTCCATTGTCACTACTCTCCGCACCCACTCATCTTTCTGTTCTTGACCATGTCCATCTTCCCGGCCAGTGCAGCTGCTGTTCTCAGTTCTCAGATGACTGTTCAACACACTCTGCCTGTTTAATTCTTATCCTTACAGCCTCCCCTGAACTGTGACTTTTCCAGGGAAGCCCTGTCTTTAGCACTCGTCTCTGCCACAGCTAAACAACTATCCGCTTTACAAACTACTTCTGTTACTAGGCTGTACTCTTCACCCAGGGACAGGATCTTGATAACTGGTGAATTCCTAATGTCTTGTTAAAGAAACCTGTGTTGCCCAGGTGCAGCAAATGAATGAGTCAATGGACGCAGGGTGGACTTTTAGAATCTTCTCTTTAGTGTAGGAGTAAACTTTCCATATCAGCAGTAATGGAGACATTGCATTTTGCTAGAGGCATGTTGGGATGTACATTTCTTCTTCGTCCACCTGTCCGAGTTACATCATTCCAGAAGGGAGCTCACGCAGTGCATTTCAGCCATCCTGCCCTCCTCCTCTCCTGTTCCTGGTGAAGGGCGTGGCCTTCCTTGGGGCACGGCCACTTCCTGGTTATGTGACCTCAGGTGTGACGTACATGGCTTGTCTCAGTTTTCTCACCTCTAAATAGAGTACCAGGCTGCCTGGGTGGCTCAGTCCTTTGAGTGCCTGCCTCTGGCTCAGGTCATGATCCTGGGGTCTTGGGATTGAGCGCTGTGTCAGGCTCCCTGCTCAGCGGGGAGTCTGCTTCTCCCCCTCCCTCTGCAGCTCCCTTTGCTCTCTTGTGCGCGCGCACTCAGTCTCTCAAACAAACAAACAAACAAATAAAATCTTCAAAAAAGAAGAAAAACACTTTTAAAAAAATAAAAAATAAATAGAGTCATCAAGAGCATGTATCTCCAAGGCTCTTACCAGGGCAAAAACGGTCAATATTTGCAAAACTCCCAGACCTGTGGCTCTCACAGAATAAAAGTTCAAAAATATTAGCTTGGAACTAGTACCTTACTTAGAAACACATATTTAGGGGCGCCTGGGTGGCTCAGTCATTAAGCATTTGCCTTTGGCTCAGGTCATGATCCTGGGGTCCTGGGATTGAGCCCCTGGGGTCGTGGGATCAAGCATAGGGCTTCCCCGCTCTGCAGGAAAGCCTGCTTCTCCTTCTCCTGCTGGTGTTCCCTCTCTCACTGTGTCTTTCTCTGTCAAATAAATAGATAAAATCTTAAAAAAAAAAAGAAACACATAATAGGATGGAACACCTTTGCGACAGAGAATAAGAACTTAAACATGTATTTTTCAAAAGTAGAATAATGTCTTTATTGCTAGTTTTGTTTGTAAGATTTGATTTTTAATGGTTTTAAATCATTGGAATTTGCTGATGATGTCACTCCTTGCCTTGAAATGCTGCATTGTCTCCCCATGATTTTCAGGATCAAGACCACGTGACACCATGGTACTCGATGACTAGGTCATTTATCTTACTTTGTTTTATATATAACATTTTGTTAAATATTCATTTTTTAAAATAATGCAGTAAGTGATACATTGGCTCTGTTACGGTAAAATGCAAAATTTATAAATAAAGCAAAAACCTTTACTAACATCACTCTCAAACTCAGCCCTTTCTCTAAAGGTGCTACTGTCCTCAATTTGGGATGTTGCCATCACAGGACATTCATCTGTAGAACTGAGCTCCACAAACCATCAGTGGTGTTGAAGGTGCTGTCTTAACTGCTTTACCTGTAAACATTTATTCAATCCAATAATCCTATAAGGTAGTACTTTATTATTTCCCTTGTACAGAAGAGGAAACCACCAATTCAAACAGATTAAGTAACTTTCCCAAGGTCACACAGTTAGTAAAGGATTGAGCTGAGACTCAAATCCAGATAGTCAGCTTTATCCTTCTAACCACTATATTCGGTTGCCACTCACTACCTTATACAGCTTTCCATTACATATTACATATTACATGCTATATGGTTCTGCATCTTCTCCTTTTTCATCTAATAGCATATTATGGAGAACTTACTATGTCAGTATATTTAGATCTATCCCTTGAAAACAAAAACTTCCACAGTGTTTTCCACAGAGCAATTTATGTCTCAGTTCTCCAGCTGATGGTCAGATTGCTTTAATTTGTTGCAGTAAATACTTGTTTATTTGCCTGCCTTGCCTTTTCCTATACAAGTGGAGAGTGGAGAGCTACAATATCATGGCTTGTTCATGGTACACATGCATTACATGGTAATACTTAGTGCCAGACTTCCTCTCTGACTCTCTGCTTTGCACTCCTACTAGCTCTTTATCGCTTTTAAAAATGGCAGTGTCTAAAATTTGTACGTATTTATTCTTCCAGTTGAATTTTAGAACCAGCCTTTCAAGTTCCATGAACAATTCTGCTGGGGTGTCTATTGTTAAAGCCTCAACTTTTGCTGTCCCCAGACATAGCTCTGAAGTTTTGAGATAAGAGTTGCTGGCCATTCTCTGAGTACATCATGTACTTTTATATTTCTGGGTATTTGTACGGGCTGTTCCTTGATGAAGTTGTCTTAACTTCCCCTTCCCCACGCCCTCATCCCACTTTAGCCTTCCCTCCCTGTACTCCCACAACTTCATGAGGGCACCTCTTCTAGCGGGTTTGCGTGATTCCCAAACTCATCAGATAGAATTCCTGAGGAATGAGAATGGCATCTCTGTTCTCCATTCACAGGTAGCTGGAGAGCATCTGCCTTATAAATGCATTTTTAAAAATACTTTGTTTATTATATTTGAGAGAGAGAGATCATGTGTGTGTGCACACATGTAAGTGGGGGGAGAGGGAGAGAGAGAATCTTAAGTAGGCTCCAAGCTGAGCATGGAGCCTAATGCAGGGCTCGATCCCAGGACCCTGAGACCATGACCTGAGCCAAAATCAAGAGTCAGACGCTTAAATGACTGAGCCACCAAGGTGCCCCCATAAATGCATTTTTACAACAAATATTTATTGGCTAAATGCTAAAGGCCAGGATTGTGCTAAGCCCTGGGGATAGGGCAACAAATGAAAGAGAACACCGGCTCACATGGAACTTCTAGTCTGGTGGGAGGATGGAAAATAAAAAGGCAAATATTTAACATGTTTGAAAGATAACCAATGAGAAAAAAAAGCTAAAGTCAAAAGAGAAAGAGTGGCTAGGATAAAGAGAAGAGAGCATGCTCCTCTAAGTAGGATGTTTAGGGGAAAACTCTCAGAAAACATGACATGAGACTCGAGGGGGAGTTTTGAGTCATGCAGATAGAATGCAGAACCCTGTTCCAGCCTGAGGGAACAGTATGTGCAAAGCGCCTGAGCAGCGGAGTAGGCAGAGTGGGAGGTGAAGATTTGGAGTGGTGATGGGGGTTGTTTCATGCTTGGAAATGAGGACCGTGGTGAGCATGTTGCCTTTATTGAATAATAAGTTAGAGGTTTCTTACTGGACTTAGGTTTTAAAAGGATCCTTCTGGTTAAAGAGTTAGGATTCATCTTTGAATGAAAGCATAAAGTAAATGACATAAAAAAACCGCTCTCTCTTTATCTTTAAGGAAACTATACTCTGAGAGTTGATTGCACCCCACTGATGTACAGCTTGGTATACAACCTAACAAAGGAGGTAAAAATAACTATGTATAATTTTAGAAAGTTTGAGTTCTACAAATGATGTTTTCTTGAGGTACCATTATTATGTCTTGTCTTCCTCTCACATAGCAAATGTTATGTCTAATAAACTCCAGAGAACATTACATCTAATAAACTGTTTACACATGTTACCCCATTTCTCCCAAAGACCCTGAACCAGCCTTGGGGTAACATTGTGTCTGCCATCCCCATTGGAAATCGAGAAACCTGAGATCAGAAAGCATTTGTCCCCAAGTCACACAACTCGTGCAGTAGCTGAACTGGGACTTGGTCCTGTGATTTCACTCCTTAATCTTAAAAATGATTTATACCCCTTCATGCAATGATATCAGTTAGCCCAGGATGCAGGAAGAGTTTCTAAGTGATTGAGAAGGAGTATGTGTAAAAACACCAACTGCTGACCCCAGGGTCCAATCGGTTTGGGGCAGAGGCGAGGTGAGACCATGTACCGACCCCCTTCCTGACTTCCGGGCTTGAGCTACAGTCCACTGAGCCCCACTGACCTGGGCTGATAGTGGAAGTTCTCTTAATTCTGACAGCAGCATTAGATCCCAAACATGCTGGAGAGATGGTGCCCGAATTCCTACCGACTGACAGGCAACTCTTCACTTTCCTTGTTTTAATCCTCAGTCCACCAGGCCTAGTGTCTGTCATAATGAAGAAGTTGTTGCTTGGCAGATTTTTGTTGTTACTGCTAATTATCTGATTTGAACTGGAAAGGAAAAAAAAAAGATTTGCCTATTTAGCAGAATTACCAAGTGAAGTATAATTACCAAGGAAAACACAATTCTTCCCCTTTAGTTAGGGATTTTCAGTAAGACTTAAATGTCACCTTTGATTTCAAAAGCATGGAATATAATCTTATAATTTAGCTTCTCCTTAGGAATACAAAAAGATAATCTGAAAAAAATCTATTCATGTCATTACTTAAGAGCTGCATCGTTTGCCTGCAGTTTTATCAATTTCCATGAAGTGTGTAAAAATTTAAATGTCTGCACCAGGGTGTTTCTGAGAATTTTCACCATTCATGTAATTCACGGTAAATGCTAAGGAAGTTCAGCAGTTATATTTGTTTTCTGGCTGGTTTGGTGTTCCTCCCCCGCCAGGACAATTGCAAAAACACTACTCTCTAGGTCAGATTTGAAATTATGTGATGCTTGACAGTTTGGGGGTTGGTTTTATTGTTTTGTTTATTTGGGGAGAGTGATTCACAGCATTTTACATTTGAGTGATAAACTGAGAATTTAGTACTGTATTTCTACACTGTTCTGAATGTGCATTTCTTAGAATAAATGGAGCAGTGCTATCCCTTATATCAAAATTTTGTGTCAACTTAAAAGCTTGAGTGAAATTCTTTTGTTGCTTTTTTGTTCATATTTGGCAAATTAAGAGGTTAACATAATTTCTGTTAACCTAAGTTCTGACTCTCTCCTCATGCTAATGCAAGTTTGTGTTCCCATAGACCTTTGCACCTGGCACGTTGAATTCCACATTTTTATTTGCAGTTCCCACTCATTGAGAGTATGTAATATGTCTTATTGAGCTTTGTAACCCTGGCATTCCCACAGTCTTAAGTGACATAGGTACTCTATAAACTTAAACATTGAATTTATTGAAAAGTAGAACATAGGACTTTTATTAAATATAAAAACCATTGTATACCATATAATATATAATAAATAACCTGTGAGTAGTTGATGGAACATTAATTAAAGTTTAGTTTATGAAGTGTTTTAAGCATAACATCTAATACACTAGATTTCAAGAATTGGTCTAGAACTCAATAATAGGTCATACTTTTTCCTTCGTTTTCTCATATGTAAAACCAGAAAATTTATTTAACCCATTATTTAACATAATTCCAATGAATATTCAATTAATTAAATAAAATATTGCATTTTTATTATGTATTATTTAATGACTTTAGCAACCTTACTGGCAAGAAGCAGTATTAAAAGAAATACCTTCTCTTAATCACCTTGATTCCTTTCATTTTCTTTTTTATAAGAGGAGAGAAACATGTGTTTTTGAGAGCAGCCTCCCTCCATTCAAAAAAACTAGGCCAAAAAGTCTTAGAATATGACCTTTCATTGGCATACAGTGGCTTGGTAATAATATGGCCTTTTTTTCCATACACTTCATGTATTTTTTATAATAGCCACTCTTATATATAATAGCGTGAACACTTTTCCCTATTGTCAGAAACTCATTGTAATTCTTAATGACAGCTAATGTGCAAATTGTATCACACGTTTTGCTGAATATAGTTTAGTTATTCATTCCCTGGTTAATGGACATGTAAATTTTAGAATATCTTGTTTATAAGTATTTTCTTTTTTTCCCTTTTAATCTGTGCAGCTCCAAAGCCCTGATGAAGGCTTTGAAGGCAAGTCTCTTTATGAGAGCTGGAATGGAAAAAGTCCTTCCCCGGAGTTCAGTGGCATGCCCAGGTGAACAAACAAGACTTTCTACTGGACAGAGTATAGGATTGGGTTGAAAATGAACATGTATTTTCTTTCAGTGATAAAGGGAAGGCGATGCTTTGGTTCACCAATAAAATATTACCATGTGTTTTGAAGTTAAATCTGTAGGCCGTCTAAAAATGGTTCTTTTTTGAGCAGGCAATATATGGCCTGGTCCATAAGTCAAAAGTTATAATGGTGGAAAGAAGTTCCCCCTGGCATTTCTGTCCCTAAGTCACTCGATACATTTTCTTTTTTCTGAATATCATACAGTTAAAAAGTATTTTCATTACTTGAAGAAAAATATAGGCATCATTTCAATATTGGTTGTGTCTTCACAGGCAAAGTTAAAGAAATAAATAGCTCAGAGATATAGATCGATTGTAGATAAGATTATACCTATCAAGAGTATGAATAATTAAAAAATTTTAAGGTAGGATTTACATCTGAATTATCTTTAAAAATTCTCCTTCTTTTAACTTTATCATGAACAACAAATACAGATGATAAAATAAGTTGAGGGCAAATATTTTCTAACTTAATGAATATTTAAAAAATTAATTTGTGCAATCGTGATATTATGATTTATAATAGGAAGTATATATTCACTCTTTGGCCCTTTGCATGGCACAGAGAGCTCCTAAAATCTTTAGAATGTTCTAAGTGATGAAAGAGACAGGGTGTCTCTTGTTATGTTAGCAGGGTGATCTTTGGACCCCACTGAAGGATGGGGGCTGATGGCCAAGAGAATCAACCATATAATTAGAGGGCTGAATCATGAGCAGAGGTAGAATCAGTCTGCAGTGGTCAATGATTTAATCAACGGTGCCTTTGTAATGAAGCCTAAGTACAAACCCAAGAAGACAGGGTTCAGAGGGCTTCCACGTTGGTGGGTACATGGAACTTAGAGCAGAGTGGCGCACCAGGGGAGGGCGTGGACAGCTATGCGCCCTTCCCCCACACCATGCCCTCTGTACCTCCTCCATCTGGCTGTTCCTGAGTTACATCCTTTTATAATAAACTGGTGATCTAGTAAGTGAGATGGTTCTCTGGATTCTGGGAACAGCTCTAGCAAATTAATCGAACCCAAGGAAGGGAACTTGGGAATCTCTGATATGTAGCCAGTTGGTCAGAAACACAGATAACAACCTGGGTTTGTGGTTTGCTTCTCAAATCCGTGGAGGGGCAGTCTTGTGGGACTGAGCCCTTCACCTGTGGAATCTGGTGCTACCTTCAGTGTCAGAAGAATGGTCACTACTACCCAAAACAGTCTTACTGAAGTAGATCCTTTGTGATCAATTATTCCTCTCAATTTTTCCTCTCAATTACTTTTTGCTATTGTTGTTTGTCTGACGTGTTTTTGTAAAGAAAAGTTATAAGAACGAGAATTGGGTTTAATTAATCTTTAATTTGCACTCACTGAAGAAACTACTCAAATAATCTTCTATTTTATCCCTTAAAGGATTAGTAAATTGGGATCTGGTAATGACTTTGAGGTGTTCTTCCAAAGACTTGGAATTGCTTCAGGCAGAGCACGGTACACTAAAAATTGGGTAAGTCTGTCAGTATGTTTTTCAGGATTACTTATGAATATATTTTAGCTAAGCAAATAATTATGAATTTTAAAAAAG
Source organism: Ailurus styani (assembly GCA_002007465.1). NCBI lineage: Eukaryota > Metazoa > Chordata > Mammalia > Carnivora > Ailuridae > Ailurus > Ailurus styani. The sequence continues at coordinate 60,607 of LNAC01001013.1, read as the reverse complement.
GTGATGTAAGCCTTAGAGAAATAGAGGAATTTGAAGCAGAAGTGCTTGAGGTGGTGCTACTATCATATATGGTAATGCCTGCATCTGGTATCCTGAGCCTTAGAACTTGAACTTGCATGTATTCCTTTATATCTGGTTTCTGTTTCACTAGGTGGCATTGCTTTCACCCAGTTACTTATGCTAGAAATGTAGAAATTGTCTTTGACTCCTCATACCTGTTATCATTCCAAAGGAATTAGTATCCAAACCAGCAAATATTTGGATTTTTATCCCATTTGATCTCCAGTCAGTTAACATGAAAGTTATGCTCTGTGGCACAGGGAACAATGTACACGTGTACAGGTCATGATTTTTTTCCTACCGTTGTTGCTGCTGATGGTAATGAAAATTTTATAGTTTTTATGTTTACCAAAGTAACATAGGAACATAGTTCATAAAAGGTCATACAAGGTTTTGTAAGGGTGTATGATGAAAAACATGGTCCGTTATTCCCCTTCAGGCTTGTCCCACCTCTGATGCTGTTCAACAGATTCACATTTTTTTCAACTTTTTCATTGGTTTCTTCTGATACCTACCTGCATGATTATACACACTGTGTTCCTGCTGCTATTTATTTATTTTCCAGTTTGACGTATCATCCATTTACTTCTCATTAGGGAAGATAGGCATTTAGTGCTTCTATATCACTTTTTCTCCCAACTCCCAAGTATTTTCCCTCAGTGCATTTTCTCAGTATGTTGTTATACCATACTTGTGGATTAGAATATCTTTTTTTCCCCTTCCATGTATCCATAACTAATTCATCACAAACTTTTAGTGTATTCAGACATATCAGGTGATCTGGCAGATTTCTTTTCCCTCCTTGGGTTCTTCTCCTGTTTGTCAGGATTCTCTGGTCGTTCTGTTTTTTGTGACATAGCTCTTTCCTGTGAGATTTTCTTTCACTGAGAAGTCTGAGAGTACGTTCAATTCTCTCTTGTTTTCCGGTTTCTCTCCTGTTTCTTCTCTCTTTCCTGGATTTTGTATTTTCCTCTTTCTTGTTTACTCTTTAGTATGTTTGGAGAACATCCTTCAGGAACTTCTTGAAAAGGATGTATCAAAGCGCAAGACCTTGCATGTCTGAAATACATTTATACTACACACAGTTCTTAGATAGTTTGCGTGGACACAAAGATTTTGGTTGAAAATCCTATATCTTCAGAATTCTGAACTCATCCCTTAGTGTCTTCCAGCCTTCAGGATTGCTATTGAGAAATTTGGTGCTATTTGATCCCTGATGTCTTGGTTCTGAATTTTTCGTTTTATTGAAGTATAATTGGCATTCAGTATCTTATTAGTTTCAGCTGTGCTTCACAGTGACTCAGGATTTTTATACATTACAAAATGATCCCCACAATATCTAGTTACCATCTATTGATGTACAAAGTTATTAGAATATTATTGACTATATTCCCTGTGCTGTATATCTCTAGGCCTTTGTTATTTTATCACTGAAAGTATGTACCTCTTAATCCCCTTTACCTATTTTCCCTGCCCTCTACATTCTCCACTCTCTGGTAAGCAGCAGCATTTGTTTTTTATATCTTTGAGTCTATTCTTGTTTTATGTGTTCATTTGTTTTGTTTTTTAGATTCCACATATAACGGATCATGTGGTATTTGTATTTCACTTAGCATAATACCCTCTAGGTCCATCCATAGTGTAAATGGCAAGATTTCATTCTTTTTTATGCCTGAGTAATATTCCTCTCTATGTGTTTGTGTATTCACCTATTGATGGACACTTAAGTTACTTCCATATCTTGGCTATTGTAAATAATGCAGTGAATGTAGGGGTGCTTGTATCTCTTTGAATTGATGTTTTCATTGTCTTCAGCTAAATACCCAGCAATGGAACTGCTGGATTGTATGATAGTTCTAGTTTTAAGTGTTTGAGGAATCTCCTCACTGTTTTCCACAGTGGGTGCACCAGTTCACATTCCCATCAACAGTGCATGAGGGTTCCTTTCCTCCACAACCTTGCCAACACTTGTTATATTTTATCTCTTTGATAATAGCCAATCTGACAGGTGTGAGGTGATAACTCATTTCTCTGATGATTAGTGATGTTGCATATTTTTTATGTACCTATTGGCCATCTGTGTGTCTTCTGTGTAAAAGTGTCTATTCAGGTCCTCTGCCCAGTTTTTTTTTCCTTCTGCCCCATTTTTAATCAAGTTGTTTGTGTTTTTGATACTGAGTTGTGCAAGTTCTTTAAGTATTTGGGAGAGTAAATCCTTAATGGATACATGATTTGCAAATATCTTCTCCTGCTCATTAGGTCGCCTTTTCCTTTTGTTGATTATTTCCTTTGCTGTGCAGAAGCTTTTTAGTTTGATGTAGTCCCATGTATATATTTTAGCTTTTGCTGCCTTTGCTGGGGGAGACTGGTCCAAGGGAATATTGCTAAGGCCATGTCAAAGAGCCTACTGCTCATTTCAGGTCTTCAGTTCAAGTCTTTCATCTATTTTGAATTTATTCTTGTGTATGGGCTAAGCAAAGTGGTCCAGTTTCATTCTTCCACATTTAGCTGTCCAATTTTCCCAGTGCTATTTATTGAAGAGACTTCTTTTTCCCACTGTGTCATTCTTGCCACCTTTGTTATAGATTAAGTGACCACATATTTCTGGACTTTCTGTTCTCTTTCATTCATTGATCTGTGTGTCTGTTTTAGTACCATGATTTTTTTTAAAGGAAGGTTCTAGTATCTTCCATGTGGTCCTTGCTCTACGTGTGTGCCTTGGTTATGCCATTTTTCCTTACACTAGGCTGGGCACCGAGTGGGCCCTTTCATCTGGACACCCACGTCTTGCAGTTGGAGGGAATGTTTTTCCCTTGGGTCACTTTTCCCTCTTCCTTTTGAACTGTCACTAGTTTAACACCTGGGGATTATTTTGATGTGTTTATTTTTTATCTTTTGTTTCTTTTCTGTATCTTTTTTTACTATCAGAAATATGTTTTTCAACTCTGACATTCTTTTTTATTGAAATCTTTATTATTATTATTATTATTATTATTATTATTATTATTACTATTTCCCTCCATTCCATACAATACCTCCTTACTCTCGAGTTGATTTTATTTTAGTTTTGTGTTTGGTCAGTATCTTTCAGGTCAAAGGCTATTTTCAAATGCCTGGTCATCTTTGGCAACCTGTCTTACTTAGGAATTAGTCCATGAAAAGCTGACTGAAGCCCTGTATGCAAGGATATCAGTTGTCAAATGGGAAGCTTCAGAGAAGAGTGATCGAGAATGCCCGTTTTACATGCTTTATGAGGAGGAAACAACTATAGGTCTATAGAATCTATAGATCTTTTCTCTTGAACTAGTTATTCTCTCCAGACAGGAAATCTTTAATCCTACCATTGAGGTGGGAAGTTAGGCAGGGTTAGATGGGGGTGTTGAGGTTAGATTTTAATGTTATCTTGTTTACTCATGAGAATACTAAAGGAAAGCTAATAATCTTTGGGTTAATAACCACTCAGAGTTATTTGGTAACAAGTTCTAAAGTCTGGATTCAAACCCCAGCTGTCTAATTTTAGAATCCTAGCCTCTTCGACAAACCCCTACATGAAGTGTTTTTTATACCAATAAAAAAAATAAACAACTAAATAAGGCAGACAAAAGACATAAATCAGCAATCCAAAGTTTGAAAAGTCCTTGCCTCTTGCCTTTTGTTTATGTTCTTGGTGTCTTATATATGTCTGAGCATTCCTTCTCTCTCCTCCATGAGAGTTTGGATCCACTACTGGTCTCCTCACTGCGTGGACTCTTCACGCTTCCGAAGGCTGCTTGTCAGAGAATCATCCATTTGTGGAATTTCAGTCCTTAGCAGTTTGCAGCATTGCCCTATATAATATTGTAGAATGCTCATGTACCATCACTGCTAGCCATTCCCTGCTTCTTAAACTATTTGTACTGAAATGCAACATTGTCTTGTCTTTGTTTCAGAAACGTTTTCACATCTCCTGTATCCTTGAAGGCAGGACTGTTAGGTCTTTCCAGATGATGTTTATACTATCATTTATGTTGTATACACATATTTTTTAGTTACACATCTGGGGTATATTTTCACATTATAATGTTAATCCTTTAGTAAGTGTATTATTAAGGTTCTTAAATACATTCCTTTATTCATTACTGACCAAGACAGTTTTACTAATATTAATAGTAAATATGGTACTCTGCATTTTATTATAAGCTATTTTATAAGAGATATACTTTTATATATTTATATATATATAAGAGCTATATATATATTTTTTTGTATTCTTTTGTGTGACTCTTTTTTTTTCTTTTCGTAGGCAACAAGCAAATTCAGGAGCTATCCATTGTATCACAGTGTCTATGAAACATATGAATTGGTGGAAAAATTTTATGATCCAACTTTTAAGTATCACCTCGCTGTGGCCCAGGTTCGAGGAGGGATGGTATATGAACTAGCCAACTCCGTAGTGCTCCCATTTGACTGTCGAGATTATGCTATAGTTTTGAGAAAGTATGCAGACAAAATCTACAATATTTCAATGAAACATCCACAAGAAATGAAAACATACAGTGTGTCTTTTGGTATGCTATACCTTCTCTTTCAAAACTCAATATCTCTGTGTTTCAATTAATCTCTAAAATGTAATGGACCTACCTTAGTCCGTTTGTTATTTATTGCCAGTCCGTATGATCAGATACGTTGTTTATATCTGTAGGTGTATTTTCCATTTCACTGATGCTCCTCTTGTAATATATAAAATATAAGTACCTTGTAAAATGCAGAAGAGAAAAAACAGCTTCCCGTACTGTTCCCTTTGCATAAGCCATAGGACAATGCCATTAAGCCCCAATTTCTATTTCAGATTCACTTTTCTCTGCTGTGAAGAACTTTACAGAAATTGCTTCTAAGTTCAATGAGCGACTTCAAGACTTGGACAAAAACAAGTATGTTCTACATTTTTAAGTTATGCCTATGACAGATACAATGCAAAAGAGATATTAATTGGCATTTTTGTTGCTGAAGTATCTTTGGAAAGTGTTTTTGCTCCTTTCTGTCTCTCCATCTTAAGGCATCCTGCACCGGTCTGACATATCTCTGCAAGACCCATCTCTAACTTTCTAAGTGGCAGCCGTGTGCTGAGAAATTCCGGCTCCTCTTTAACTACCAGCTGATTAGTTACAAAATTCCCACCTTAGCATTGAAGGTCCTCTGCTGCATGACTCCAGCTTTTTCTAGCTTTGTCTCTTGTTCTTTTAGTGTCTGTCCATCATACTTCAACCAACTTCTCCTATTTCCAGAACACTTTCTTTTCTTCCTCTTCTTAATGTCACTACCTCCAGAGCTCCTCATTTCCACTTCCACCTGCTAAAATTCTTTCTCCAGAACAACAAGTATTGAGAAGCCAGTTTTCTTCCGATATTAAGAATTTAGGATTAATTCTGTGTGAAATCACCAAAGTAAACATAATTGGAATAGAACTTTAAGACAGGAGAAAAATAATGAGAGGATATTAAGGAAGTATTTTTAAAGCAGAATTCTGAGAGTGAATATCGACTGTATGTTAAGCCTGTTATGATGACACAAATATCAAATTCTTGGCGACTGATGCAAAAATACATTGAAAGATAAGAGCAAGAAGTCCAAAAATAGATGAATGACATATAAGAATGTATTTGGGTAAGAAATATGCACTTTGTAATGAAGGACACATTAACAATGAATGGAGGAAGAAAAACATATTCAACAATGATGTTGTTTAAGCTCTTTTAGCAACAGATAAGAAAGTGAGTTCAGAATTTCATTTCACATTGCATGCAAACATAAGCAATGGTTGTAGAAAAATTCTTTATTTAAAGTTGAAATTTCAGGCACCTGGGTGGCTCAGTGGGTTAAGCCTCTGCCTTTGGCTCAGGTCATGATATCAGGGTCCTGGGATCGAGCCCCGCATTGGGCTCTCCGCTGGGCGGAGAGCCTGCTTCCCGCCGCCCCCCCCCCCNTCTCTCTCTCTCTGTCACATAAATTAAAAAAAAAAAGTTGAAATTTCCTAGAAGTGAAATTCCAAGTTTAGAAGCAACAGGGAAATGACAAAGCAATCAGGTTTGAGAATGCTGAAATGGTTCATAACGTCAAAGTTAATCATCAAAAGCAAAGATAGAAGACTGGAAAACCTCTTTTCCAGAAAATAGGGAGTAATATAAACATTATAAAAATATTTCTTTGAAAATTAGTTTAGAAAATCCAAAAGAACAAAGCTGAAAATGTTGGCAATGGGCAAGACAGCTCAAAAAGAAGACACTACCTGTACAGACAGATACAAAAAACATTCAAATTCACTACTGATTAAAAAATACAGATGAAAATAATGTTATACTGTTTTCAAAATAACATTATACTATTTTCAAAATAACTCTCTTCATTTCAACTTAGTAATGATTTAAAACTTGGTTGTCACATTGCACGAGATGGTACCCTGGAACAGATGCTCTCGCACTTTTCTGATAGTGTCGTGAATTGTTTTAAAAACCTTTTTGAAAAGTTAAATGAATAAAAACAAAAATAAAAACCTTTTTGAAAAGCATAAATACACACTATTAAAGTTTTAAGAGGTATTTACAGAGTTCTTAGACTGTGCCATAGGATTTCCATTTCTTAGACCTTTTCTTCAGGAAAGAATTCCAAGTTTGGAAAGAAGAAAGAGCTTCTCAGAGAAAGATACGAACTATTAATACCAATCAGTTCAAGGGACTCCTGGGTGGCTCAGTTGGTTAAACATCCGACTCTTGACTTCAGCTCAGGTCATGACCTCAGGATCGTGAGACAGAGCCCCATGTCGGGCTCCATGCTGGGCATGGAGCCTACTTAGGATTCTCTCTCTCTCTCTCTCCTTCTGCCGGTACCCACCCCTCTCCCGGCTCATGCTTTCCCTCGATAGATAGATAGATAGATAGATAGATAGATAGATAGATAGATAAATAGATAGATAGATAGATAGATAGATAGGGGTGCCTGGGTGGCTCAGTCAGTTCAATATCTGCCTTTGGCTCAGGTCATGATCTCAGGGTCCTCGGTTCAAGCCCCACGTGGGGCTCCCTTGTCAGTGGGGAGCCTATTTCTCCCTCTCCCTCTGCCTCTCCTCCTTCTTATGTGCTTCCTCTATGTCAAATAAATAAATAAAATCTTTAAAAAATAATAATAAAAAATAGGAATAGTTTATTAAAAAATACCAATTTAAAGCAATCAATACCTAAGAGGAGAAAAATTATTAAAAAATTAAATGTCTGACAATTTGAACATTTCCTAAGCATTGAAATAGTTGATTATAAAGGAAATATAAGATATTTACTATAAAATGTGAAGTAAGCCAAAATATATAAAATTATAAACAGTTTGATTATATTTTAATTGAATAAATACAGAGAAAAATTCAAAGTAAACCAATTAATATAATAACTGTGTCATCCTGGGTTGAAGATGGGATTTTTTTCCTTATACTTTACGGTTCTTTTCAAATTATTGTGTGGGTAAAAAAAAAGAAATCAACAGTGAGAAATAAATCTTAAGGAGACTTTCTGTCTTTAAAAACTATGGTCTTTCCTCCCTCTGGCAACGTCACTTATAGAAATGGATTATGATGTTCTGGGAATTTGACTTTAATAATAATAAAATAGTGGCTGTCATTTGGTAAATATGCATAATTTTCCAGGAACCCTACTAACAATTAATAGACTATCCCATTCAATATCAAAATGACTTCTTTGAGTAGATTACTAGGATGCCTAAGATGAAAAACATCTTGCCTATATTTAAATACCTAGATTTGCCAATTATTATTTCAAAATAAATAAAAATTACCATTGTCTTTTTAAACTGACACATATAACTTTATGTGGTTTTATAAGCCTCAACAGAATAGTATTTTATGGGATTTTAAAAATGTAACTGTGTACACTATTGTTCTTAATTTGCATATCATAGAGATTTAAGATATATTTAATTTTGTTCTGAATTTTCAGTTTGCTGTGCAAGGCATGCTTTCTCATGAAGTGACAACTGTATTTGTTTTGTTGTTTAGCCCAATATTATTGAGAATTATGAATGATCAACTGATGTTTTTGGAACGAGCATTTATTGATCCTTTAGGATTACCAGACAGACCTTTCTATAGGTAAGGATACAAATATGGCTCTTGATTACATCTTTTTTTTTTCCTTATTTTTTGCACTGTAGAAAAAATATAATTGATTTCTTGTAAGCAAATAGAAATTTCAGAATATATGTAGCAAATAATATATTATTTCTTCATATAATATAATATAATTGCTGCATACTTTTCTTTTTAATATATTTTTTATTTCTGATTATAAAAATAAATGTTCATTCTAGGGAATTTAGAATATCAACAAAGTCACAAGTAGAAAATAAAACCACCCCAATTCCATCAGTTAGTTATAAAATCATGCTTATATTTGGTTTATATAATTTTAGCCTGTCTCTCATTTTAAATATATTTGTCTTTATGTATGTATATACATACATATGTATGTATATACATAAGACATAATAAATATATGTAAAATGTATAAAATATGCATTTATATACTCATTCTCATGTTTTCCTAACTTTTGACAATTGTAAATATTTCTGATAAATATCAGCGATGAACATTAGATTGATCTTACTAAGAATTTGCAGAACAAATTAGATCAGTGACTAGTGAGAAATGGCCCTTTCTTTCTGTTTATGGGTTATCAAAGGATCAGAATTAGGAGTAAGGGCATCATCCAGACATGGTGACTAGTTTCCCAATGGCAGCACGATTGTGCTTCCTTCCTTCTTTACCTCTTTGCTTGGGAACTTATCCTTCCTTTCATGCACTATGACATGAACTGACATAGGTTTTTCAATTAAATATCACGTTCTACCTAGGTCATGTTACACTTTCAAAGCCATTTTTAATGATTATTCATGCTTTAAGCTAGGCATTCTAACATGTTAGTGTGTCTCCCTTTTTAAAGAGAAAAAAACACAAATAGTAGGTTGGCAGGTCACAAAAAGGACTTTGATAATCACCAATGTGCTACATTTCAGGGGGTAAAGTGGGATAGTGAAAAGTCAGTACTTATTTGCAATGTAACTTAAGACTAATCACTTAATGCCTCAGATCTCAATTTCCGCCTTTTTGAATTGCTAGTATCAACTTGGTATTTTTTTAAGATTATTTATGTATTTTAGAGAGAAAGAAGATATATATGCATGTGCAAGCAGAAGGAGGGGCAGAGGAGAGGGAGAGAGAGGCAGAGAAGCAGACTCCCCCTGAGCAGAGGGCCTGATGCAGAACTGGATCCCAAGACCCTAAGATTATGACCTGAGCCTAAAACAAGACTCAGAGGCTTAACCAACTCAGGCACCCAGGCTCCGCTGTAGCGTTTATTTTTAAGGAATAGACAAATTATAAGCAAATCACTTAATCACAAGCACGATCCATAGTAGGTGACAAGCTTTTGGGACTATTGTTATTTTTGTTGCTCTGAACCATGTTAAGTCCTCTGTTTGAAGTCAAAACATGTACTTCATAGAATGGACTTTGGAGATGGTTAAACTTGGAAGTTTAGCTGACAAGTGGCTTATTCAAATCATAAGATTAGAATTCTGCAGTCCAGGATTTGTAGAGAGCTCCTGTTTTTCTCTTCTATGTACCATTTGGACAACTGATAGACAGCAGACTGTTTTTATCAACAGGCACATCATCTATGCCCCCAGCAGCCACAACAAGTATGCAGGGGAGTCATTCCCAGGAATTTATGATGCTCTGTTTGATATTGAAAACAAAGTGGATCCTTCGAAGGCCTGGGGAGAAGTGAAGAGACAGATCTCCATTGCAGCCTTTACCGTGCAGGCTGCAGCCGGGACTCTGAGGGAAGTAGCCTGAGCTGGTTCTTCAGAGAACCCGTACTGAATAGGTATGGTTCGTCACTCAGAAAGAATCATGAAAGGCATATTCTAAAAAATAAACTAAAAAATAAATACACACACACATCTTAGCATCCTTTCTTCTCCCAATGAATCAAAAAAGAAAGACGGACAATTTTTATTCTATAATTATAGACTGTTATTCTGAATTTGAACTAAGGTTTAAAATTAAGGCAAACACCTACTATATTAAGACTCCTATGTGGCAGTATAGGGAATCAGTCTACTGCTGCACTGGCATTGGCCCTGTTGGTCACCCAGGGCTGAGAGATCACTATCTTAGCAAACTAGTTGAGATACTCTGGTCTAATCACATTGCTGATAAATATAGTCACTCTATACTATAAAGGATAATTATTTTTATTAAATTAGCAAATATCTTATTTATATCAAAGGGTATATTTAACATATGTACAGTAAAAAATAATAAAGAAATGAAGATTTGTAGAACCACCTCCCCCAATAACCAGATTAAGAAAAGGAACGTTACCCATATCTTTGAATCTCCCATCAACCGCTGACCAGTGTGCCTTCATCTTCTCCCAGAGATACTCACTTTCTCGAATCTTACATGAATCTTTTCTGTTATTTATCATTATTCCACACATGGCTATATTCTCTATGTGTTTGGAAGTTGGTTTTTTTTAACTGTTTATAAATAAAATCCTACTGTGTGTCTATTTTCTAACACTGATTTTTGTACTCACCTTTGAAGATGCATCCATGTGTCATTGGGGCTGGATTCACTGCAGTTCACTAACGTGGACCAATTCACTTGCATGAATATAACATTTATCAGTCAGGGTCCAGTTAAGACAGAAGCCATATGGCAACATAAGCAGGGAAAATTAATATAAAGAATGATTAGTTCTAGTAGCATTGCAGTAACGAGATACTATCTAGTTTAAAGGTAACGAGAACTCTAAAGAATGTAAGTATAACAGGTCCAAGGAGCAGTCACTATCCCTAGGACTGAGATGGAGCAGTCAGTGAAGAATTTCCACCATGCCATAGGCCTTACTGAACAGCAGAGAAGGCACAGTGGGGCTGTGCTAGCAGAGTGTGAAAACCTCCCCAGAATCCTGTACTCCAGGGCACCATGGGAAGCTGATTCAGGGGACTTGCCTTCCAGAGGCTCTCTACCACCAAACCAACCAAAGACAGTGTTAGAAGAAGCTCCTGGCTTTTGAGTTCTGGCCACCATGAACTGCAAGAAGCAAGTTCTATCCCAGCAGCCTGCACTGTAAGACAGAGGCACTGCAGGACGGGGGCACTGCAGGAGGAGAGCAATGGTGAAATCATTTATACTGTATGAGCCAGATGCTGAAGTCATTTGCATGCAGAAGCCTGCCAGGTGAGCACTTGAGAACCAGGAAGGAAAACCCTTTCTTTCAATGTGTCTTCAATGCCTTCTACTCACAAAGTTTAACATCAAGTTTCTTGGCAAAGAAGAAGTTTTTAAAGGGCCCATATGTATTTTAAAACAACAGGCAGTGCACTCTTGAATACAGTATAGAGGTTCCTCAAAAAGTTGAAAATAGAGCTACCCCTATAACCCAGCAGTTGCACTACTGGGTATTTACCCTAAAGATACAAATGTAGTGATCTAAAGGGGCACGTGCACCCCAGTGTTTATAGCAGCAATGTCCACAATAGCCAAACTATGGAAAGAGCCTAGATGTCCATCAACAGATGAATGGATAAAGAAGATGTGGTGTGTGTGTTTGTGTGTGCCTATACACACACACACACAGTGGAATACTATGCAACCATCAAAAACTCCCCAAAATCATGCTATTTGCAACAAAGTAGATTGAACTAGAGCAAAACACAGAGGATTTTTTTTTTGCTAAACAAAAAAATTTTTGCTAAGCAAACTTCTTGAATATTGAATTTCAATATCAAATATTCAATATGAATATTGATTTTTTTGCTAAGCAAAACACAGAGGAATTCTTAAAGTAATGGAACTGGTCTGCTCTTTTGGATAGGACTGGGTGATGGATTCATGCCTCTCTGCATTTCTCCAAAGCCATAGAATTCTACATCACCAACAGTGATCTCTAATGTATGCAAATTAACAAAGCCAAATAGGATATCCAAGGAACCTAGGATGGAATGCCACCTGCCACAAATGATCTCATTGTATTACAAATGAATGGCATGACTTCTCTGAGGGAGTGGGGGAAAGTAGATGTAAGTAAATTCGGAAAACAGTATTTTGATTAGAAACTGTGAAGACAAAAAATAATCGTACATAGACACTAGCCTCTAGTTTGTAAACTTGATTCTCATAGGGATACATATTAACATTTCTTTTTTGTTTTTGTTTTTGTTTCAAATTTTTATTTAAAATGCTAGTTAGTTAGCATACAATGTAATATTAGTTTCAGGAGTAGAATTTGGTGATTCATCACTTATACATGACATACAGTGCTGATCCCCAAAACAAGTGCCTTCCTTAAAACCCATCACCCACTTAGCCCATTTCTGAAGGTACTTTACACCTATGTCAGGATTGAACATACTAGTAAACAAAAGGTAGATAATAAAAGCCTGGTTTTTCATGTTAGGGAAAAAAGTGACAAGGGATGGTGGAAGGATGGAATTAACCACTGCGCTTCTGAATAAAATTCTGCAATATACTATGATTTCATGTTTAGATTAATAACTATGCAAATGGATAAAGAAATCATACTATACATACATCTACATATAAATGGATTCATATGTAGACATATATTTCTTAGTTCTATTTGCTGAGAGGGTTGAAGCAGTAGCATAGTAATAACAACAAACACATATGACCCAGATCTTGGTTGGGTTCAATATCATTCTCCAATAAAAGGGACCAAGCAACTTGGACAAATGGCTGATTCTAGGGCTTGAGGAAGGAAAATACATAAGGAGTCTTCAACCCTTCACAGTACCAGCAGGTAACACATGGCTCCAAGAAAAAACAAAAGGAGAAGCATTCCAAAAACATAAAGAAGCCAACAACATGATAAACTCCTCAGTGGCCAAGACTGGAATAGTTTCAGCAAGAAAATAAAGAATATACTATAGGATTATAATCCAAAGTATGAAGTAAATACACATGAGTTCCTATTGATATAAATCAAATGATTGAATACATGCATACATGCAAATAAATATGAAAGAAGAAGCAAAGCCTTCCTTATAGAATAATTCAGTAATATATGTAGGAACCACACACCTCTCCAGGGAAACTGGATCGGAGCCTTGCACAAGTGTTCACTATTACTGGTGGTAAGTGCATGAACAGAATGACAACAAAGAGAAAACCCACAGTTGAGCCAGTAAAAGTGAAAGAGCCAGGGGAAGTCTTAAAAGGTTTTTAACACTTTAAAATTGGTAAGGGAAGAATGATGTTGGGATATGGACACATTGGATATAATCCGGGGTGGAAATTTCATCTGTTTCTCACACTCAGGGTTCTAAGACCCCATGGTCATGTCCACCCGCCATGGTCATGTCCCACAGTAGTAACTGATCCTCAACTATCACTTCCTGCAGCTCCCCACCGGGCTAAAAGTCACAGCAGAGAATGGCCAAAGTTCTCAACTAAGGAGCTCAAATCTAACAGTTGGGCTTTAGACAACTTGACCTTCTTTCATTTAGCTCTCAGTTTGGAGGCTGGGGCATGATGCCACCTTTGGGCTCCCACAACCTCCAGAATGAATCTATAGATGGCTCCCTCATGCTCTTGAAGCTTTCCAGAGGTTTTAATAAGAGTTTCTCAGAGTCACAGAGGGTCTCAGCTGCCTTTAGACATAGGTGAGATCGGGAACCGCCTTTAGGTTCCTAGTGGAGCCACAAAGGGATGGGAGAATTGATGGGGTGTGTGAGGACTCCAGGCATGGTAAAGCATGAGAAGTGAACTCATGAGTTCTGGGAACTCACCCGACACCCAGCAAAGCACACATCCAGGACTCAACTTTGTGTGTTTAATGAAGCCATAGCCTGCCAGTTGTCCCCAAACACAGCTCCCTTAGACTAGCGAGGATTAAATTGAGAATAGTCCCCATTCTAGCTTTGAGAGCAAGCACCCAACTGGCACACAGAACAAAGCTCCTCATAGCTTTTCCCCCAATCCTTGTTCTCTGGGAGACATGGCCCTGGCAGCATGAGCCTAATATTCCTAAGTGGGACACTAATCACACACTCCCAGTCCCCATCCTGGTTTTCCTGAAAATAGGCATTTAAGCAGCCTTTCGGGCTCAGAGGTTCTAAGTAGGGTACTCCTCTTCCCTGTTACTCAGAAGGCCGTAATAGCCTCTCAGAAACAGAAAAGGAGCAGCAACAAAAATAAATGGGATGGATTTTCTCCATTACCCCAACTGATTTATACAAAGCAAAGCCAAGAAAGATAACAGCCAAAATAACCATCAGTATTTATTTGAAAGAGAGTATAAGTACAGTTGCGGGTGATGGGGGGAAGATCAGAGGGAGAGGGAGAGAAGCAGACTCCCCAATCAGCGAGGAGTCCTACCAGGGCTCCATCTCCCAACCCTGAGATCATGACCTGAGCCAAATCAAGAATGGGATGCTTAACTGACTGAGCCACCCAGGCACCCCGTATACTTTCTTATATTTAATGGCATAGAGCCTTGTGATGTTTCTTGATGTGTCAGTCTGGTTAGGCTAAACTACAGGGATATGAGGGAAGGACTCAGGGACTTCTTAGCATCCTCACATCTCTTGCAGTTATTAAAGCAGGTACCAATCTAGGTGCTGCTGTGAAGGGATTTGGCAAATGTAATTAAAGTCCCTAAAAGACTCTAAACTAGGGTGATTATCCAGGTGGACCTGACTGAATCAACAAAATCCTTTATTTATTTATTTTTTTTTTAAATTTTTTTTTTGAGAGAGAGAGAGCAAGGGAGTATAAGCAAGGGGAGCAGCAGAGAGTGAAACAGGCTCCCCACCAAGCAAGGAGCCCAACATGGGGCTCCATTCCAGTACCCCGGGATCATGACTGAGTTGAAGGTAGATACTTAACCAATTGAGCCACCCAGGCGTCCCCAACAAAGACCTTTAAAGGAAAGGCTTGGAATAAAATTCCAAACAGCAACTGGGGCCTCCATTGCTCCATTTGCTCCAGACTGCTTATGGAATATTCTAGACTGCTCCTGCTTTCCCTCCCTGAATGATTGCCGCTCTGTTCTCAGATTTGCTTAGCTGTGTCTATAATTCCTCATAAGTCAATCCCTGTAAATTCTTTCTCTCTTCAGCTCCCCTTCATCCTTCGGTCTCCCCCTCTAATGCCCATTTCCATCCCCCCATTCCCCCCCGGAAGTTGATCCCAGACTAATATAAGCCTGACAGATTTATCTTCCCTATTAAGACATTTGACATTCTACTCGCCCCCCTCTTTTTTCTTTTTGTGAAAACGACTCCTCTCTTAGTTTCTGTGGTACACACATGCTGGTTCCCCTGGTGTATAGAAAATTGTAGACACAGTAGATTCTTCTGTCTCTGTGAAAAGCCTTGTATACTTTCCTAGTTATTCTGCATATCTTTCCATGGCATACTGAGGTACTCCCATTATTATAATCAATATCTGCATAATCAGCAAATGCTAGATATTTGGAAGATTTAACTATCCTAAAGTCAATATATATTAAATATTTGGTCAAGAGAAAATCATGAAAATTTTGGAGGCAACTTCCAACAACTTCAGACCAACATGATTACAAGGTTTTCCACCTCAGCAGAATTTGTATTTCATGAGCCTCTTTCAAACATTCTCCTTTTTAGTCAGCAGTGGATACTATCAGAGAATAATATCTCAGAGAAAGTGATCTTCAATACATGAAAATAAAAAACAAATTATTTCACTTCACTATTCTGTTTTCATTTCTCTTCCTAGATGCACCCTGATTTTAAGAAGCAAATCTCAGGGCTCCCAAATCCTTGTTTCTTGTTTCATGATTTTTGTTTCTGAGATGCAGACCCATGCAGCCCTCTGCAGCTCAGGCAGGCTCCTCAGATCAGCAAGAACAGCACCCCATCTAAAACAGTCCATTAGGTTTCCTCCCTGAGCAGTTCTCCGCAGCTTGTCTTCCTAATTTTGGGCATTGGGACTGCCACCCACTTCCTTATTCATACAGGAAAACTGATATTGGTCTAGCCACTGTTTCCTTCCACAGTTCCCATATCATACCTATCATACCAGCCCTTATATCTCTCAGGTGTATCTTATTCTCCCCATTCCTAATTTGTGCTTCCTTAACTCAAGTCTTTAGTATCTCTTATGAGTTCCTCCCATTATCTCTGCCAGTAGACTAGACTCACAAATAGTTTCTAAAACACACTCTCTAAATGATAGATCTAAAACACATAGCCAGATAGACACAAACGTACTCATTGAGATCTAATCATTCATTGAATAACAGGTACTGAGTTCATCCTAAGTGTAGATATTCCTGCAAGGGCTGATGATACAGTAGTGCCATTGCCATCATCAATCCTATATATCAGTGGAAGGCACGGAAGTCAATAACTAAAAATGGATGATATAATGTTAGATGTGACAAGTAATATGAAAGAAATAAGATGAGGGATAGAGGGGGATGGGATTAGCTATGTCACATGTATTTGTATCTATATTTTGTGTATTCAAGTTAATGGAAATGCAGTTGTGAACAAGACACACAATATCCCTTTGCTATACAACCAACAATCTAATTCAGGGAAGGCATATATCGACATTAGGTAAGTAAAATACATGATGTGTTAGAATCTGATAGTACTCTGCAGAACAGTAAAGAACGGAAGAGGAAAGGAGGAGCAGGGAGTGTGGGCATGAGAACAGACGATGCCCCAGATCTCAGAAGTAGGGTTAAATAATGGATTGCAGTCCAGTCCATTTAGCTCCAAAACCCACCTCTTGAGCACCAGCAGGGCTACTTTGCAAATATGTGTGTTGAAGAGAGGAGTCAGGAATTCACTTGTCAGGGAGGCTCTCAATGTGCACTTCATCAAGAACTTATTCAGTAGGTGAAATTGGTTGAATAAAAGAATTTCGATTTTGGTACGGAGAAGGAGGGGGAAGGAAAAATAAAGTTCTGAGAGCTCTATGAGTTGGCAAGGTTAAGCCCTAAGTGTAACAGATTGATCTGTCATGAGACAGAGAATCAGTGAGGTTCAATAGAAGAGATAAAAATGGGTTTATATTCTGAGTAACCCAATGTCCTGGCTGGATTATGTGAATTTAAGGAGAGAAGCAATCAAAGCAGGTCATTAGAAGATGTCTCCATGTCTCCATGAGAAATAGCATCATACAGAGAGACCAGAAAGGGAGGACAAGGGTATTTGTCAGTAACTCCAGGAAAATACAGCCAGAATGGCTCATGAGAAGGAACTCTTAAGAAGAAAATGTGCCATAAGCCAGATATGGAACTCCTCCAGCTAAAAATTGAGGAACGGTGTGTCAGGGCAGTGAACATTAGGCCACATGGAAATTCTTTCTCAGCTGAGATCTATATTCTCTTAAACTTACATCATTTGTTTCCAAAAATATATTTCCATCACTACATCTGCTTTATTGAGAGGGATACTCTAGAGTTTTTACACCTCACTCATAGCTTGTTCATACCAAACAAATCGGTGAAATGATGAATGTAAAAGCTGAAAGGCAAGTTGCCTATCTAAAAGTGAATAATTACCTGTTTTGGCTTCTAAAAATCTATAAAATAATATTTATGTTAATTTTTGGTCATAGTAATCTGACCTCTATTTTCCCTTTAATTTATACCTCTTGATTTGTCCCTTTATGTTCTTTCAATACCGACATATTTGGGAATAAGACCTTTTATTAATAAGACACATATTAGCAGTGTGTACATGATCTATTATTTTTGTTGGGATTGTGTGGGTACTCATTCCCTTTTTGCTCATTATTATAATTATTTTCAGAAATAAGTGCATTATTTGACCATAAAAACCTTTCATAACTGAATATTTACTTGTAGTGATATTTGCAAGATGAAGAATGAATCATAGTGGAAAACTGAAATATGACCTAGGCTCCCAATGAGTCTGTTGGTAAAAAGAATGACATAAAAAAGGAAAAATGGAAGTGACTGGAGCAATGGTCAGATTTAAGGTAATTCATTTAATGTTACATAAAAATTATGTAACATTATTCATTACATTTAATTGTTAGCAGCTAGGAATAGATTTCTGGTGATAAATATTTTACTAGGGCTGGTTGTTCATCTTTGTATTACTAGTTTTTAATAAAGGTGTATGTTATTCATGTAATAGAAAATGTGAATAAATATGTACATATTATCAACAGAATCATTTCTATAAAAAATACAGCCAAAATAATTTTTAAAAGTTTTTTTTTTTGCAAAATCACATTATGAAGAGCTATTGTTAAATCTGAGGGCTCCCATTTTTAGCTATTAAAAATAATGTTACTATGAATATTTGAGTTCATGTCTTTGTACAGACATATGCTTTTATTTCTCTTGGGTACACACCTAGGAGTGGGATTTCTGGGTTCTCTGGTCAATTTATGTTAATATTTTAAGAAAGTACAGAATGCATTTGCCAAGGGTGCTGCATCGGAGACACCCTGCCCCCTCCCAAGGCACTGGGGCTGCAGGGGCAGACGGTCCTTTCCCATTTCCCACCACTCCCTTCTCCCACCGCACATCACAAAAAGCCACAGCAGCAAGTCTGCAGCTTGAACTCCCACCCTTGTGCTTTCCAGGGTACAACCTAAAAGCACCATTGTTCCTGAGCAGTGGTCTAAGTCAGAGGTTCTCAGAGGATGGTCCAGCCATCAGGACCAGCACCAACATCTTAGATCGTCTTAGATGGGCAAACTCTCCAGCCGCACCCCAGACCTACTGAATCTCTGTGATGGAGGCCGGGAGGTCTGTGATCTAACAAGCCCTTCAGGTGATTCAGATGCACCTCCTAGGTGAACGCAGTCTGGAGGTTAATCTCTGACAAGGGTGTTTTCTCAGGAAGGAAACACAGCACAGCTGGGAAGGGAAGCTTCTTTTGACCTCTCCCGCTCAAATCCTCCCCTTTCTGAACCTAGACAGTTTAGGCAGAGATAGAGAGAGTCAGTTCCGGGTGGTGGGGGCAGACGGAAACAGGCCAGGCAGGGAGGTTCCCTGAGGAGAAGCACCAACTGGAAGGTGAGCAAAGTGAGTTGTGTAAAACAAGATTGCCTTGCTTCTGGATACTGTTTGCTTTCCTTTCCTTGTAGTTTTCCTGAAGGCTTTAGTCAAAGTGCCAGCCTAATCTCTGCCTCCTGTTTGGAGGTGGGACCAGCTTCAATCAGCATATTTGTGTGAAACACACATACACTAACTCATGGTCACCTCGATGGTGACAGCGGTTATCCAGAAAGCCTTCAGAGAAGTGGAAGAACCCCCTTCTGTACCTGGGGACATGCCTCCTGAGCTCCTTGCCGGGTTCTGAATTTCACTTCTGTTATTTCTTTTCTTTTCTTT
Organism: Ailurus styani; assembly: GCA_002007465.1. Classification (NCBI taxonomy): domain Eukaryota; kingdom Metazoa; phylum Chordata; class Mammalia; order Carnivora; family Ailuridae; genus Ailurus; species Ailurus styani. Next base: position 41,110 of record LNAC01001013.1, on the reverse strand, counting down.
TCTCTTCTTTCTCTTTTCTTTTATTATTTTATGTTTTACTTCTGTTATTGAAAGAGGCTTTGTGCTCTTCATGCAAAGGTCTGTGAATGCTGTAGGGATAACAGTCTGCCTCCACTCTCCTAACACAACTGTGCACGCATATTTTTGCTGCTTATAATATGTTTGCAAAATGCTGCATAATGAAAGGAATTTACATTAAATCATTGTAACCCATAATACATAGAGTTTTTCTCAGTAATATAGTTAACATTTGCTAATACTTTTGGTTACTTTTTTTTTTTCAATTTTGTGATTCATTGAAAGGAAGTGTTATTAAGAAAATCAGCCAAAAAAATGGAATTGACTGGTTAGGTTGTTATCATATGTATTGAGAGAGGGACTGAGGGGAAGAGAAAGAGAGAGAGATCTCCGTGTGGTGAACTCAGGTGTGCTTTTGAATACTTCTTGGGAAAATGACAGATTTTCAAGACTTCTAAAGAATAAATAATAATTTGAGATGTATTTCACTAGACCTAATCACAGCACTGTCTATATCCTCTTGAAGAAGTCTGAGTATGTATGAGCATACACATGCACATGAGAAGGGGAGAGAAGAAAAGCTGATATTCCCATCCCTCCTGAAAGCTTTGTAATTTTTTAAAAGATTTTATTTACTTTAGAGAAAGAGAGAGCAGGGGAGAGGGAGAGAGAGAAAATCTCAAGAAGACTCTGCCTTGAGTGCAGGTCTCGATGTCATGAAACTGAGAACATAACCATAGCCAAAACCAAAAGTCAAATGCTTACCAACTGAGTCACCCAGGCACTCCAGAAGTTTTGTGATTTTTGAGGAGCTCCTGTGTCTGGAGAAAAATCAATAAAAAGAGATCATGTTTTTCAAGCATGAATGAGATCCAGGATCCATCCTTCCTTCCTTCCTTCCTTCCTTCCTTCCTTCCCTCCTTCACTTTCCTTTCCTTTCCCTTTCTTTCTTTCTTTTCTTTCTTTCTTTCTTTCTTTCTTTCTTTCTTTCTTTCTTTCTTTCTTTCTTTCTTTCTTTCGTTCTTTCCTCCTTCCCTTCCCTTTCATTCTTTTTCTCCCCTTTGGTATTATGAGAAGCTGGTTTGAAGTAAGGGCTGGGCTAAGCAGAGGTGAATATTGAAGAAAGGTTTTACTTAGTGGCTTTGAGAGGAACAGTACAGATGGTTATTTTGGCTGTTATCTTTCATGGCTTTGATTTGTATAAATCAGTTGGGGTAATGGAGAAAATCCATCCCATTTATTTTTGTTGCTGCTCCTTTTCTGTTTCTGAGAGGCTATTACGGCCTTCTGAGTAACAGGGAAGAGGAGTACCCTACTTAGAACCTCTGAGCCCGAAAGGCTGCTTAAATGCCTATTTTCAGGAAAACCAGGATGGGGACTGGGAGTGTGTGATTAGTGTCCCACTTAGGAATATTAGGCTCATGCTGCCAGGGCCATGTCTCCCAGAGAACAAGGATTGGGGGAAAAGCTATGAGGAGCTTTGTTCTGTGTGCCAGTTGGGTGCTTGCTCTCAAAGCTAGAATGGGGACTATTCTCAATTTAATCCTCGCTAGTCTAAGGGAGCTGTGTTTGGGGACAACTGGCAGGCTATGGCTTCATTAAACACACAAAGTTGAGTCCTGGATGTGTGCTTTGCTGGGTGTCGGGTGAGTTCCCAGAACTCATGAGTTCACTTCTCATGCTTTACCATGCCTGGAGTCCTCACACACCCCATCAATTCTCCCATCCCTTTGTGGCTCCACTAGGAACCTAAAGGCGGTTCCCGATCTCACCTATGTCTAAAGGCAGCTGAGACCCTCTGTGACTCTGAGAAACTCTTATTAAAACCTCTGGAAAGCTTCAAGAGCATGAGGGAGCCATCTATAGATTCATTCTGGAGGTTGTGGGAGCCCAAAGGTGGCATCATGCCCCAGCCTCCAAACTGAGAGCTAAATGAAAGAAGGTCAAGTTGTCTAAAGCCCAACTGTTAGATTTGAGCTCCTTAGTTGAGAACTTTGGCCATTCTCTGCTGTGACTTTTAGCCCGGTGGGGAGCTGCAGGAAGTGATAGTTGAGGATCAGTTACTACTGTGGGACATGACCATGGCGGGTGGACATGACCATGGGGTCTTAGAACCCTGAGTGTGAGAAACAGATGAAATTTCCACCCCGGATTATATCCAATGTGTCCATATCCCAACATCATTCTTCCCTTACCAATTTTAAAGTGTTAAAAACCTTTTAAGACTTCCCCTGGCTCTTTCACTTTTACTGGCTCAACTGTGGGTTTTCTCTTTGTTGTCATTCTGTTCATGCACTTACCACCAGTAATAGTGAACACTTGTGCAAGGCTCCGATCCAGTTTCCCTGGAGAGGTGTGTGGTTCCTACATATATTACTGAATTATTCTATAAGGAAGGCTTTGCTTCTTCTTTCATATTTATTTGCATGTATGCATGTATTCAATCATTTAATTTATATCAATAGGAACTCATGTGTATTTACTTCATACTTTGGATTATAATCCTATAGTATATTCTTTATTTTCTTGCTGAAACTATTCCAGTCTTGGCCACTGAGGAGTTTATCATGTTGTTGGCTTCTTTATGTTTTTGGAATGCTTCTCCTTTTGTTTTTTCTTGGAGCCATGTGTTACCTGCTGGTACTGTGAAGGGTTGAAGACTCCTTATGTATTTTCCTTCCTCAAGCCCTAGAATCAGCCATTTGTCCAAGTTGCTTGGTCCCTTTTATTGGAGAATGATATTGAACCCAACCAAGATCTGGGTCATATGTGTTTGTTGTTATTACTATGCTACTGCTTCAACCCTCTCAGCAAATAGAACTAGGAAATATATGCCTACATATGAATCAGTTTATATGTAGATGTATGTATAGTATAATGATTTCTTTATCCATTTGCATAGTTATTAATCCAAACGTGAAATCATAGTATATTGCAGAATTTTATTCAGAAGCGCAGTGGTTAATTCCATCCTTCCACCATCCCTTGTCACTTTTTTCCCTAACATGAAAAACCAGGCTTTTATTATCTACCTTTTGTTTACTAGTATGTTCAATCCTGACACAGGTATAAAGTTCCTTCAGAAATGGGCTAAGTGGGTGATGGGTTTTAAGGAAGGCACTTGTTTTGGGGATCAGCACTGGATGTCATGTATAAGTGATGAATCACCAAATCTACTCCTGAAACTAATATTACATTGTATGCTAACTAACTAGCATTTTTAAAAAAATTTGAAACAGAAACAAAAAGAAATGTTAATATGTATCCTTATGAGAATCAAGTTTAGGAACTAGAATCCAGTGTTTCTGTAAGATTATTTTTTGTCTTCACAATTTCTAATTAAAATACTGTTTTCCAAATTTACTTACATCTACTTTCCCCCACTCCCTCAGAGAAGTCATGCCATTCATTTGTAATACAATGAGATCATTTGTGGCAGGTGGCATTCCATCCTAGGTTCCTTGGATATCCTATTTGGCTTTGTTAATTTGCATACATTAGAGATCACTCTTGGTGGTGTAGAATTCTATGGCTTTGGAGAAATGCAGAGAGGCATGGATCCATCACCCAGTCCTATCCAAAAGAGCAGACCAAATCCATTGCTTTAAGAATTCCTCTGTGTGTCCCCTTTGTTGTCAACCAGCCCCCACTCTTATAACCTTGAGACACCAATATTCTGTTTTTCATCCCTAGAGCTTAGCTTTTTTGAGGATTTCCCCTAGCAGCATCATAAAACATGTATCTCTTTGGTTCTGGCTCCTTTCACTCAGCAAAATGCATTTAATATGTACACGAATAACTTATTCCTTGTTATCACCGATTGACTTTCTTTTAGGGATGTATCACATAATGTATCCATTTACCTGCTGAAGGACATCTTGTTTCCTTCTTGGTGTTTTGATTATAAGCAAACCTTTATATACATCCCCATACTGGTTTTTGTGTGAACATAAGTTTTCAGTTCCTTTGGGTAAATGGCAATGAGTGAAGTACTGAGTTATATGCTAAGTCTATGTTTGACTTTATTAGAGAGACAGAGAGAGAGAAATGCCAAGTTGTTTTCCAAAATAACTGGTGCTATTCATTCCCACCAGCACTAAATGAGAGTTCCTGTTGTTCTGCATCCTCACCAGTATCTGGTGTTGTCAGTTTTATTTTATTTTATTTTATTTTAGCTATTGTACTCGATATATAGTAGTATGTAATTATTATTTTAATTTCAATGTCTCTGATGACTAATGATTCAGAGTATTTACATATGCTTATTTGCCATCCAGATATTTGCTTTGGTGAAGTGTCTGTATCTTTTGCCCATTTTAAAAATCGGATTGTTTTAACTGAAAATCAACTGCTTCATATAGACCTAGAACCCTGATGTAGGTATTTCACAGATTTGGAGATTCACATCTGCCATAATTTGAGTACATGTAAATCACTAATCGAAATAACTCTTTTATCACTTTAATATATTATTCCAAGAATGCATGGACATGGCATCAACAAACCACTGGATAAACTGATGGTCCCATAACCTATGCCTCTTGACACCCAAGTCAAATACTTCAAATTCTTTTACAATTTTTTCCCAGTACTTCCTCAATATTTTTAAACCATATCCTCATCTTCTAATGCTTGATTCCTAAATCCCAAATACCAGGCCAGGATTTGTAACTCAGACCACTATGGATAAACTGTGCTGGTGGGCACTTTATCGTCCCCTCCCTACATCATCAACCTTTTCCCTTTCCCTCCCCATTCTGTCAGCATAGTTACATCCCACATTATGTTTGAGGATATGCATCTATAGCTTTCTTCCATCTCCTAGAATTTATTGTTTACATATAAAATATATAACAGTATTGTGAAATACAATGTTATTTTATATGCATTACTGCATATATTTCTTCTCATATTACCATAATTTCTCTAAAGGAGAATTTATGATATCAGTCTCCCTGATATTGAGGATTATCAAATTGTTTTCCGGGCAGTATTTAGTAATTTCAAGAAAATACCATTTAATAGAATATTTTATTTTTCTGTATTCTTTACACCATCTTTGAATATTGTAGTTCATATATTGGTTTGGAAAAAAGATTTTTTTTATAACATTCACTTAAAAATATTTTGTCAAAAATAAATCAATGTCATATGCACTTAAAAATTGGATTGTTCGCTTTCTTATGTTTGAGTTTTAAATGTTTTTGTGTGTATCTTCTGAATACAAATTTTTTATCAGTTATTTGACTACAAATATGTTCTTGTGGAATGTGGCTTGCTTTATATTCTTATAATGTTATCTTTCAGAAAGCAAAAGTTTTTATTTTTGATAAAGTCAAATTTAACAATTTTCCTCTCATGAAGTGAGCTTTTTTTTTTTGTTGTTTTTTTAAGATTTATTTATTTATTTGACAGAGAGAGAGACAGTGAGAGAGGGAACACAAGGGGGGGAGTGGGAGAGAGAGAGAAGCAGGCTCCCCACAGAGCAGGGAGCCCAATGCAGGGCTCGATCCCAGGATCATGACCTGAGCCAAAGGGCAGATGCTTAACAACTGAGCCACCGAGGAGCCCCAAGCTTTTGATGTTTTATCTAAGGTTGTCTTTTCTCCATCAAAGTGTCTTTATGCTTTGGTGGAATATCAGTGGACTTGACTGGGTAGGTCTGTGCTCCACCTTTCGTCTAGCTCTGATGATCCATATGTCTATCTTTTTGTCAATACTACATGTCTTGATTACTGTGTGATTCTAGTAAGTCTTGAAATAGAATAATGTGAATATTCTAACTTTTTTGTTGTTTTAGGATTGTTTTGGCTATTTTACTTCCTTTGGTGTACTATTATACAATTTAGAACCAGCTTGTTTGTAACTACAAAATATTTTCTAGAATTTTGTTAGAAATCGCACTGAATTTATGGATCAAATTGAGAGAATTGTCATCATAACTCTGTAAGTTCATCCTGTGAATGTGGTTTATTTCTTCATTTATTTGTATCTTATTCCTTACATCATTGCATTATAGCTTCCACTATATTGATTGCACATATTTTGTTAAGTTTATATCTAGTTAATTTACTTTCTTAAAAGTTAAAAATTTGTCTTTCTCTGACTGACTTACTTCACTTAGTATAATAATCTCTGTCTTCATCCACATCATTGCAAATGGTAAGATTTCATTCTTTTTTATGACTGAGCAATATTCCATTGTGTGTGTGTGTGTACCACTTCTTCTTTGTCCATTCATCAGTTGATGGACATTTGGGCTCTTTCCATAATTTGCCTATTGTTGATAATGCCGCTATAAACATCAGGATGTATGTGTCCTTTCAAATCTGTATTTTTGTATCCTTTGGGTAAGTACCTAGTAGTGCAATTGGTGGATCATAAGGTAGTTCTATTTTTAACTTTTTAACGAAACTCCACACTGTTTTCCAGATTGGCTGCACCAGGTTGTATTCCCACCAACAGTGCAAGAGTGTTCCCTTTCCCCACATCCTTGCCAACACCAATTGTTTCTTGTGTTTTTTATTTTAGCCATTCTGACCAGCGTGAGGTGATATCTCATTGTTGTTTTGATTTGTATTTCACTGATGATGAGTGATGTTGAGCATCTTTTCATGTGTCTATTAGCTATCTGGATGTCTTCATTGGAAAAATGTCTGTTCATGTCTTCTGCCCATTTTTTAATTGAATTACTCATTTTTAAAATTTTTTAATAAGTTCTTTATATATTTTGAATACTAATCCTTTATCACATATGTCACTTGCAAATATCTTCTCCCATTCCATTGGTTGTCTTTTAGTTTTGTTGATTGTTTACTTCACTGTGCAGAAGCTTTTTATTTTGATGAAGTCTCAATAGTTCATTTTTTTTTTCTTTTCTTGCTTGAGGAGATCTATCTTAAAAGAACTTGCTAGAGCTAATATCAAAGAGGTTAATTTCAGGTTCTCCTCTAGGATTTTAATGGTTTCATGTCTCACATGTCTTTAATCCATTTTGAATTTATTTTTGTATATGGTGTATAGCATATGATTTCACTCATATGTGGGATTTAAGAAACAAAACAAAGGAGCATAGGGGAAAAAAGAGAGGGGGGCAAACCATTAAACAGACACTTAACTATAGAGAACAAACTGATGGTTATCAGAGGGGAGGTGGTTGTAAGAAAGATTAAGTAGGTGATGGGCATTAAGGAGTGCATTTATTGTGCTGAGCACCGGGTAGTGTATGGAAGTGTTGAATCACTAAATAGTACATCTGAAAGTAATGTTATACTAATTAACTGGAATAAATTAAAAGAAAAAATTTAACAATTTTACTGTGCTATATTTGACATACAGAAACCTGCACATACTAAAAATGCACAATTTGGAAATTTTCATCATAGGTACACATAAGAAACTTTCAACAAGATCATGATAATGAACCTGTCCATCCATCATCTGTGAAAGTTTCTTTTGACCCTTGTTTTTGTTTTTGATTTTTTATTCTGGTAAGAATGCTTAACATGAAATGTACCATTTTAATGCACAATACAGTATCGGTAACAATGTTGTATATCAGATCTCTAGAATTTATGAATCAAGTTAATTCACTTGAAGCTTTTATAAATGTGGGCTTTTTAAAATTTTCAAATACAAATTTTGAAGCTATACATGGGGGATTTAAAAAAAATTTCAGATACAACTTTTTCATTGCATATATATAGGAATCAAAATGACTTTTATATATCGACCTTTTGTCCTGTGACCTTGCTAAACTCATTCATTAATTCAAAATTTTTTTTTTAGTAAAGTCTTTGGGATTTTCTACACTCACAATCATGTCTTTTGTGAGCACATACATTTTATTTCTTCCTTCCCGATGTTTTTCTTTTTTTTTCCCTCCAACCAGATTTATTGAACATAAGAAAATTCCATATACAAAGTGACTTGGGCTTGCTACTTCAAAACATGATCCTTTTTTACTAATATTTTGATAACTCAGTCTATTGAGTGTCAAAAGGAAGCTTATTCTAAAATTAATAGAAAAGTGCCCAATGCATGCCAAATGAATGGCCTATCTACTGGAACTTTAATAGTTCTACAAGATATTTAGCATAGGTAAAATGGAGCCCCTATGACAGGCTGCTGGAGAACTGATATGACATGTTAAGAGGCCATTTTGCACACTGCCACTGTGATGCTGTCATGTTTCTGGATTATAATGCTCCCATTTTCTGATTCTAGACACACCACAGGAGTATCATTGGGGTCTGAGATTAGCTTGCTGCTTGCTAGTCTAGAACAGATACGACTCCAGCATGCTCATCCAACAGGGTCTCACAGCAGCCCAAATTAAGTCCTTGTGAATCTGTGTGCAAGATTGCAATAATGGAAGGAGTTTTCACTGTGTCCTCCAAGTGCTGCTCCAAGGTCCCCTCCATCCCACCCACTGTCCACCTGCTCTGGGATCCCACAATACATCCAATGCTTGTCTTTTTTGTTTTTTCTTGTTTTGCTGCACTACCTAAGACATCCACCAGTGCAATGTTAAATAGAAGTGGTGAGAGAGGACATCTCTTATCCTGAAATTAAAAGAGAATAATTTGGAATCTCCCTGTTAAGAATGTTCTCAGCATTAGTTTTTTCACAGAAACCCTTTATTGAGTCAAGGAAGCTCCTTTCTTTTCCTGGTTCCTGAGACTTTTATCATGAATGGATGTTGTACTTTGTTGAGTGTTTTTTCTGCTTATATTTATATGATATGATTTTTCTTCTTTAGCAATTTAATAAGGTAATTGACATGGATTTTATTTGAAATGTTAAAGCACCCTCATATTTTCTTGAATAAACAAACTTTGTCATTCTATATTACCTTTTTATAATATCGTTGGATTTTTTTTGCAAATATTTTGTTAAGGATTTTTGCCTTTATGTTTAAGGGGCATTTAGGAATATGCTTTCTTGTACAGTTTTTGTTTGATTTTGGATTCAATTGTTTTCTCAATTGTCTTTCTGTTTTCAACTTCACTCATTTCTGCTGTAACTTTTATTAGTTTCTCCTTTCTGTTTGCTTTATATATAACCTGCTTATATTTCTCTAGTTTAAGTTGAATCTTACATTATTGGTTTTAGATCTTTCCTTTCTCCTTATATGTGCATTTAATGCTATAATTTTTCCACTAAGAACTAATTCAGCTGCATTCCAAATTTTGACATGTTATATCACATTTTTCATTGAGGTTAACATGTTTTGAAATTTTTCTTGTGATTCTTTCTTTGACCAATGGATTATTATGCTTTTTTTCAATTTCCAGTATTTTGAGATTCTCCTGATATTTTTTTATTTAGCTAATTCCCATGTTAGTCTAAGAACATACATTGTAATATTTCTACTATTTCAAACATGTAAAACTTTGTTTTATGTCCCAAAATATGATCTATCTTGGTTAATGTTTCATGTACATTTGGAAAAAAATGTATAGTCTGTGTTGTTGGGTGGAATGATTTATATGTTTTAGTTAAGCCCAGTCAGTTGATAGTGCTCCTCAGGGGTCTGTATCCTTATCATTTTCTTCCTACTTATTTTATTAATTACCTAAGGAGGAATGTTGAAATCCCCAAAGGTATTAATGAGGTTTTTTTTCTTTTTGTGTATATCAGTTTTTGCTTCATGCATCATGAAATTCTTTTGTTTCATGAATACACACTTAGGATTTTTACATATTCTTAGATAACTGACCTCTATATCATTGTGTAATACCTTCTTAATCCTAAATTTTCTTCCCTGTTCCTATGTCTTTTTTAAAATTAACAGAGCTACGCCAGTTTTCTTTAGGTTAGGGTTCATGTGTTTCTTTCTTATCCTTTTACTTTCAACCTAGGCCTTTACACTTAAAATAGGTTGATTGTAGACTGCACAGAATTTCAGATTATGTTTTATGCATTCTGACAACCTCTGTTTTTTTTAAAGATTTTATTTCTTTCTTTCACAGAGGGAAAGAGATCACAAGGAGGCAGAGAGGCAGGCAGAGAGAGAGAGGGGGAAGCAGGCTCCCCGCTGAGCAGGGAGCCCGATGTGGGCCTCGATCCCAGGACCCTGAGATCATGACCTGAGCCGAAAGCAGAGGCTTTAACCCACTGAGCCACCCAGGCGCCCACAACCTCTGTTTTTTGACTGGTGAGCTGAAAACATTCATATTTATCATAGTTATTGACATAATTAAATTAAAATGTAACATTGGATGTCTGTTTTCCATTTTTCTCTTTTTCCCCACTTACTTTTTTAGCCTTCTTTAGATTAAGTGGGCATATTTTTCTTAAGTTTTTATTTACATTCCTGCTAGCTAACTCCGTGGATGGAGTTAGAGAATATTATGCTGAGCAAATTAAGTGGTATTTTAAAATATAAAACTGTTTAGAAGAGATCAAATGTCCACTTTTTTCATTTTTTAAAATAAATTATTTTTAGAGTAGTTTTAAGTTCACAAAAAAAAATTCAGGAGAAAGTACAAAGAGTTTCTGTATACCGCACACTTAAAACCTTTTCTACTATAGACAGCCCAGCCAGCATGGCACATTTGTTACAATTGATTAGTCTATATGGACACATCATTATCACCCAAAGTCCATCATTTACATTAGGAGTCACTCTTAGTGTTGTGCATTCTATGGGTTACAACAAATACATAATGACATGGTATTGTAGTATCATACAGAATAGTATCACTGTCCCAGAAATCCTTTGTACTTCACCTATTCAGCACTTCCTCACCACAACCCCTGGAAACCACTGATTTTTTTTTTCTTGCTGTCTCCAGTTTTGCCTTTCCCAGAATGGCATATAGTTGGATTCATGTAGTATGTAGTTTTTTCATAGTGGCTTCCCTCATTTAGTAAAATGCATTTAAGTTCTCTCTTTATCTTTTCATGGATTGACAGCTCAGTTCTTTTAAGTGTTGAGTACTCTTCCACTGTCTGGATGTCCCAAAGTTTATTTATCCATTCTCCTACCTAAGGACATCGTGATTGCTTCCAAGCTTTGATGGTTATTAATAAAGCTGCTATAAACATGTACAGAGTTTTGTGTGGACATAAGTTTTTGATTTATTTGGGTTAATGCCAAGGAGCACAATTGTTGGAAGAGTATGTTTGGTTTTGTAAGAAACTGCTGAACTCTTCCAAACTGACTATACTATTTTGTATCTCCCAACATCAGTGAATGAGAATTCCTATTGCTCTACGTCTTTATCAACATTTGATGTTGTCAGTATTCTAGGTTTGGCCCATTAATTGTTTTGATTTGAAATTCCCTAATCTATAATGTCGAACATCTTTTTTGCCATACACATTATCTTCTGTAGGGTGGTGTCTGTGAGATGTTTCGTTCATTTTTAAATTGTTTTCTTATGGAGTTTCTTTTCCTTACCTTAGTTTCTGAGTTTCTTAGTTTCACCTTCCATCTGTCTAAAAGGACTTCTTTCAACATTTCTTAGAAGGTGAGGATCCTAGCCATATATCCCCTTAGTTTCTTTTCATTCTTTCCTTTTTTAAAAAAATATTTTATGTATTTTAAAGAGAGAGAGTTTGTGTGAGTCTGAACTGGCAGAGGGGGAGAGGTGGCCCAGAGGCAAAAGGAGAAGCAGACTCCCTGCTAAGCCCTGACCAGGGGCTCAATCTCAAGACCCTGAGATTATGACCTGAGCCAAAAGCAGATGTTTAACCAAGACACCCAGGTGCCCCTTATTCTTCCTTTTTTAAAATTTTAATCTGATAAAGTCTTTATTTCACTTTCGTTTTTAAGGAATGATTGGGCAGTATACATATTTCTAGGTTTGTGTTTATTTTCTCTCAGTCTTTTAAATATTTCACTCTACTCTCTTCTTGCCTGCATGGTTCCTGAAGAAAAGTCAGATATACTTTGATTATATGTCATTAAGATATTGTTTTGCCCTGACTGCTTTCAAGATTTATTCTTTAATTTTTTTAATTTAAATATTACAGTTTTGGCATTTATTCTGCTTGGTGTCCTCTGAGCTTCCTGATGTGTGGTTTGGTGCCTAACGTTAATTTCGGAAAATTCTCACTCAGTATTACTTCAAATATTGTTTGTTCCTTTCTTTCTTCTCTTTCTGGTATTCCCATTATGGGTATGTCATGCTATTTATAGTTGTCTTACAGTTATTGAATATTCTTGGGGTTTATTGCTTTCCTTTTTCTCTATGCTTTTAAATTTAGGTATTTCTATGGATATATCCTCAAGCTCCAATTCCTCAAAATGTCTAGTATACTAATGAGCCCATCAAAGGCATTCTTCATTTGTGTTACATTATTTTTACCTCTAACATTCTTAGAAATACTTACTTAGCACTTTTGTCTCCCTGCTTCTTATCTATCTGTTCTTATATATTTTCTACTATTTCCATTAAATCCCTTAGCATATCAGTCATAGGTTTTAAAATTTAAATTTCTCATCTGATATTTCCACCCTTCTTGGGATATTTGACTCTGATTCTAATGCCTCTTCAATCTCTTCAAACTGTTTTTTGCTAGTTATTGTGTCTTGCAATTTCTTGAAAGCCTGACATGACAAAAGGAATTGCAGTAAATAGCTTTTAGTAATGTGCTAGTAAGGGGATGGGGGAGGCAATACATTCTGTAGTCTTCTGAGTAGGTCAGTCTTTTGGTGATCCTGTGTCCCTGGGCTGTGGAGTTCAGCAATGCTTCTCAGTTCCCCACTCTTTGTTTGAAGCAGATGGATGTCTGGAGATGGCTGGACTTGGGTCATCCCTTCTCCCAGGGAGGTTGGCTCTGGTTAAATAGTTTCTTCTTTTAAGGAAGACAGTCCTTCTTAAGAACAACAGAATGCTCTAACACACTTCAAAATGGTTACTTACTTTCCACCTCCCCCTGCCAAAGCAACCACAGTTTCCCCCCCCCACCCAGTATTCACTGTGAGGACCTGATAAAGTTCCTCGAGGTAAAACTCACAAAAGTGTGGGCCCTTTCTATGAGTGGGTCCCCTAGAGGTTTTAACTCTCAGACTTGTGTACCCCGAACCTCTAGCCATACATTAATTGCAGTATAGGTTTTCCTACCCCACCATCATGTCCCATGGACAGTTCTGCTGGTGAGTTTCTGCTCTGGTAAACCGAGACTCTCTGTATCTGCCTATGTGACTCTTTCCAGTTGGGAGGAGCAGCTGTTTGCCCTGTGACCTCACTTCTTTAATGGATCTAAGAAGAGTTGTTGATTTTTCAGTTTTTCAGCTTTTTAGTTGTTGGGGCACAGTGTGATTTCTGAGCTTCTCACATGTTGCACCAGAAATTGAAAGTCTAGGCCTATACTTTTCAATTTTCATTTTATTTCTTCAAGTGACTCACTCATTATTTATACCTCTATTTTAATTCTGTTTAGTGTCTGCCTAAGAGTTTAAAATATAGGCATACCTCATTTTATTGCACAGTACGGATACCGAGATTTTTGCAAATGGAAGATTTGTGGCCGGCTCTTGTCCAGTGTCTATCAGCACCATTTTTCCAATAGCATCTGTTCGCTTCATGTCTGTGTATCACGTTTTAGTCATTCTCACAATGTTTCTAACTTTATCATTATCATATTTGTTATGGTGATGTGTGATCAGAGATTATATCTCGCTAAAGCTTAGATGATGGTTGACATTTTTCATCAGTAAAGTAATCTTTAAAGTACACACTTTTTTAAGGCATAAGGCTGTAAATCTAACTTTTATATGTGTGGGGGAAACAAAAAATTCATTTGACTCACTTTATTGCAATATTTGTTTTATGGCAGTTGTTTAGATCCAAACCTTAGTATCCCCAGGGCATTCCTGTATATATCCTTAATTAATTTTGTCCACCTTACTGTACTTCTTTACATGTGATGTCAAAACCTGATCATAGCCCTAATTCCTCTTTACTATGTCTTGTGTCCTTGTCATCATTTCACTGTTATATGTGTCATAAGCACATAGTACATTGTGACTATCTTTGCTTTAAATAGTTATTATTAAAGAAAATATTATAACACCTCACATTTCATCTTATCTATTTAATTTCTAGCGTCCTCTATTCCTTTGTATAGAGTCAAGTTTCCTCTCAGAATGACATCTTTTTCTCTGAAGAACTTCGTACAACTCTGTACATGTATTTTTTTGTATATTTGATTGGCTCATATCGATTTCCTTAGTTTTTCTTTCTTTGGAAAATTAAAAAATCTCCTCCTTTTAAAGGATATTTTTAGTGGATATAGAATTGTGGGTTGATAGTTGTTTTCTTTCAATGCTTTAAAAATATCACCCATTGTCTTCTTAGTTGCATAGTTTCTGACAAGATTATTGGTATAATTCTTATCTTTATTCCTCTGTATATAATCTTTCCCCTCTCCCTCACTGCTGTGTCTGCTTTTAAGACTTTCTCCTTGTTGTTATTTGCATTCAGTTTGAATATGACTTGCTAAGGTGTTGGGGTTTTGTTGGTTCATGTGTTTGTTTTATATTTTTTTCTGTTTGATATTTTCTGAACATCAAGAAACTTTTTTTGATGTATATCACTAATTTTGGAAAATTTTTCTTAAAGTATTTCTTCAGATATTTCTTTCTGCCCTGTTCTCTTTGTTTTTTTTTCTTTCTGGGAATCCAATTACACATATGTTAAATCTTTTAATGTTGCCTTATTGCTCTTTGATGCTCTATTCTGTTTTTATTTTCCACTCTTTGTTTTTCCTTTTTGTGTTTGGATTTTGTGTTTTGTATTGACCTATTTTTGTGGTCATTGAATTTCCTTGGCTGTATCACATGTTCTATGAAGTCCAACAATGACATTTTCTATAGATTTTGTTTCTAGCTTATCTAAGTCTATCCTACAGTTTTCATCTCTTCTGAAATTATCCATGTATCTTGCATGTTGTTGACATTTTTCATCAAAGCCTTTAATATAATTATTATAAATTATTCTAAAGTCCTTGTCTGAAAGCTCAAACATTTGTTTTGTATCTGAGTCTGGCTGTGATGAGTGCTTTGTCAGTTCAGGTTGATTTTTTTTAATGCCTTTTGATATGCACTATCATTTTTTGTTGAATACCTGACATTATATATAACAATAGATACTGTATTATGACAGTAAATGCTAAGTCCTTTTCATGTTTCTTGGTAAGCACACACTTTCTTCTGCTAGGCCTTTACTATGGGGATTTGTGTTAATCTAGTCAGGACTTAACATGGGTTTGAAGTTTGTTATTGCTCTGGTTACCAAAGTTTGAGTATGTTAATACTGTGTGTTCCAGAGACTTCCAGTTCTTCTGGTAGAGGTTTTCTCCACCTCACACAGCAAATTGGGCTTGATAACTTTTTGTTGTAAATTCTTTCCTGTGCCTCTACCCAGTAGATGCCAGTAATATCCCTCAAATTGTGACAACCAAAAATTGTCTCTAAAGAGGACCAAAATTTCCCTGGTTGACTTGGGGTAGCCCTCACTTGAGAAGTACTACTTTAAAGATATTCCATTTTACTTCTTGGTTTGACTCTGGGTCCTCTCTTTGTGCTGCTTTCCAAAGAGACTCTATCTCTTTCATCTCTCCATCTGTATTGCCCTCTATATCTATGATTCTAAGGTCCTTTTTCACACTTATTTTCATTTGAATTTGTTTGTAGTAGCTAATTAAAACTACTTTATCTTCATACAAATTTGAACGGCCTCTAGTAGAATCTCTCCAGATAAACATGCAGAGGTCCTGTTTCCCGCTGTGATTGTGTCTGCCTCTATGCACAATCTTAATTGTTTGACTTGCTACCTCAATTCTCTAATGGCTTGAATACCAGTCATTAATGTTTAGTTTGACTAGCATTTTTCTTGCAGTAGAAGGGCAGCAACAATCTTTCCAGCTTTCCACATTTCTGAACTGAAGTGGGAAGACCCCATTATCTTTATCATGTCCCTACATGTTCCCCAAATGTCCTTATTGACTGTTAGTTTTTTCAGTCTGGGAGTGGGTCAAGGATGGCCCATTCTACGTATAATCGTTTCAAACCATTTTCTCCTACAAAACTAAGATTATTTGAATAGCCCAGGATTATGGTTTTACACGATGTTTCCTAAAGGTATTTGTCTAACATTCCTCCATGGTTACTTACAGATTAAATATTTCTGGGAGGGATGCTACAGATGTGCTGCTGTGTCCTTTTTTTTTTTTTAAGATTTTATTTATTTATTTGACAGAGGGAGAGAGAGACAGCGAGAGAGGGAAGACAAGCAGGGGGAGTAGGAAATGGAGAAGCAGGCCTCCCACTGAGCAGGGAGCCCAATGTGGGGCTCGATCCCAGGACCCTGGGATCATGACCTGACGCTTAACAACTGAGCCACTCAGGCGCCCCCTGCTGTGTCCTTAAGTGGTCTACATCTATGAATTATGAGATCCATGCCCACAGTTTGGTTACTTGGTTAATGTGTCATCTATATATTTGCCTTGTAAAGGTACTTTTCTCTCTTTTGCATTTAGGAACTTATATGTGGGGTATAACTTTTTTGGTATATGAATCCTCTCTTTCCAAAAGTTTTTATCTTAGTTATTTTAGCATCTATTGATGATTCCTGCTTGATTTAGTTAGTGTTACTGTGTCTCTAAAGTGGTTATTTTCTACCTTTCCTTTTAGGTCTCTCCAGAAGGGTAAGTAGTGTTTAATGGCAGTCTTGCAAATCCAGAAGGTTTCACTTCCCCTTTGTTAGCTCCAGAGTATTTGTTGTTATCCTTAGGCTTTGAGACCATAGAGTGGCTATGCAAATGGGAACTTTTCCAAGTAATGTCCAGAAAATAAAACAAAACAGATTTTTCTTCCGTGTTTCTTCTAGAGAAAGAAATATTTCTGTAGACTCTCCTAGGAGTTTTTCTTTTTAATCCACTGGTCAAGATTGGAGCATGTACCTTATGCTACCTAGAGAGAGGAAAATAAAGGAAAAGTTGTGATAATTTTTGGACCAAATATGGCTCCCTGCTTATGGCTAGGGATGACCCAGAACCTCTGATGTATTTGTTTTTGCACAAGAGACAACATGGTTGACAAATCCTGAATCTCTAATGGGAACTGAGAAGCTGGGCTGGAAAGCAAGCATGCAGACTATCAGTCCGGAGGACTCTCCTTCTGCCTGATCATCTTATTCCCAGCACCACCTATGCTGCTATTGTGTATGTGTGTATTAGTGAGAGAAGGCTTAACTCAATTCACTTTCCTTTTCCTTCTATTTCCTCAGAAACATGGATCCTACTTTTGTGCAGAATATCCCCAGCGAGCTTATCTGCTACATCTGCAAGGACTATTTCACAGACCCTTTCACCCTTAGCTGTGGGCACAGCTTTTGTACTCCCTGTCTCTGCCTCTTGTGGGAAGATGCTCAGCATCCTACTCGCTGCCCTGTGTGCAGGGCAGTATCTCCACGAACAGACATCAAAAGCATTATTTTTGCTGTGAGACAAGATCATGCTTCCAAAGAATCAGTTGCCTGCCAGTTACCAAACTCTGCCAAGCAAGTCTGTAGGATACACCTAGTAGTAAAGGACCTCTTCTGTCCAACTGAAAAGAGCCCATTGTGTTTGCACTGCTCCAATTCCCAAAGGCATGCCACTCACAGACACTCACCAATATCGCAGGCTGCTGAGCAGTGCAGGGTAAGTACTGCCACTGTGAAATGTGGACAACTCAGGCAATGAGCAACAATTGTTGATTTTTGTTTTTCTTCCCTTATTCCTCAAGCAAATGGAATTTCAGAATACCATGTACCAGGCAATATTCTGAAAATTAGGGATACAACACTGAAGAAACTAGACAAAAACATCTTTGCTCCCCTAAAGTTTAAATTCTGTTGGGCTGAGGGAGAAGAATGATGATGAGTTGAGGAGGGTGTTGGTATTTTAGTGTAACTAACAGGGTAGGTAATCTCTAGAGGCAGTGACAGCCATTGGCTACTTCTGCAATAATGACAATGAGCATTTACTAGTGATAGCAGATTTAGAAACAATGTATTATAATCATGCCATTAAAATAATGGCCTTCATTTAAAAATTAAATATGAATCAAGATTCACTTCTGAAAATTGTTCATGTTATATATAATGTAAGTACATATAATGTACTAGGTTACATATAATGGAAGTACTAGATTCTGTGTTACATATACTCTAAGTTACATATAATGAAGTAAATATAATTATGGATTGTATTTTCCAAATTCAGGAGCTCTGTTTTTGCTCATTCTCCCAGATTTTACTGTTAGTGTTCCCAGGGAAAGTCATTGACATATCTGCTTTCTTTACTTTTTATTTTTCTCATGTCTATCCTCTTATCACTTTTTGGGGTATCTGAAATGTGCTATATCTGTTTTTCTAATGCTCAAATTTGAATTCCTTTTACAGGAGAAACTTCTGATGCAAATGAAGTCTATTTGGAAAAGCAGACAGAAAAATCAGAAAAATCTAAATAAAGAGTACAACTTATTTAGAGTATGGCAGGTAAGCAGTAGGCCCTGTTTCCCTTGGAACCAGCTTGGGACAGATACCATGGTAACTGACAGTGGAAGAACCTAAATTAAATCATAATGTCCTCTGAGCAAGTAATGAGAAAAAGAGCTACATATGTTTCTCTACAGGAAAACATGAACTTCAGTGCAGGATTTCACACTGAGCCCACTGTGTAACTAAAAGACTTTTACTGATTTTTCTGGATAAAGCAATATCTACCACCAATACATCATCAGGGATAAGAAAAATGCACTATCCCGAGACAGAATGCAATGATCATGGGTTTGGAGGTAAATACAGAGTTCTGTAGGAACTTAGCAAATTTTGAATGTTAAGAAAAGCTTCTCAAACAAGTAAAAATCAATGTGATGTTTGTATGTTAGTAGGATTTATAATTTCCTGGATATTGATGGCAGAGAGATCTGAGGGACAAGAAAAGTAAAGATGAGACAAACCAGACACCCATGAACTTGTTGAAGACCTGCTCGCTGTTCCTATTGATTAGTACATGGGGTACGAGGCAGACAGTGATGAAAGGTGTGGCTAGAAATGTCATTATGCCCAGGTCAAGAAAACAAATGCCTAGCTAAGGATTTTGGATTGTGTCATTTGTTGATTCACAAAGAGGAACTGAGAACCTGAATCTGAAGAAGGAAACTATACTTTTCTTTTCAAAGAACTCAGTCAATACTGAAGGAGACTTAAAAAAAAGTAATATTAGAGAATAAAAATTCATTGAACAGTTATCTGTACATGGTACTATGAGAATGCCAAAGGGGAATAAGAGCATTATATTGATCATTTAGGATGGATTTCTTTTATTTTTTTAAAGATTTATTTATTTTAGAGAACATGTGAGCAGGGGTAGGGAGTGGTGGGGAAGGGCAGACGGAGAGAGAATCTCAAGCAGACTTAACACTGAACACAGAGCCTGAGACAGGGCTTGATCTCATAATTCTGAGGAGATCATGACTGGAGTGGAAATCAAGAGTCCCACACTCAACTGACTGAGCACCCAGGCACCCCTAGGATGGATTTCCAATGAATCATTCATTCATATGAGGACCTTTGATGTGATGCTCACTGTTCTAACAACAAAGAGATATAGGAATGGGCAAAAAGAGAAACAAATCACTGACCTCAGGAGTTTATAATCAGTAAAAGAACTTGATCTAGAAATTTAAAAAGTAAAATTTGTGATACATCACATTTATGAAGTGCTTGGGTAAAATGAAAGCAGAAAATGTGTATAAAGAGCATGCGCTTGGGCAATGTATGCTGGTGATGGAAGACCCATGGCCAACGTTCCATCTGCGCAGAAATCTGAAGGAGCTGATCAGGGGTGGGACAGTTGGGGAATGAGTACTTCTCTGAGGACACAGCTTTCTGGAGTAGGAGATAGAAGGGATTAGTAAAAGAAATGGGTAGGAAATAATGTCAAATATGGAAAGAGGGTGAAGTAATATAATAATGAATCATATTATTTGGATTTAATAAAAATAGGCTCTTGGCAAGTTGCTTTGTAGTTCAGGAAAGAGTAGGGAACAGAAGTGAGGAGTCATCGCTTGGATGAATGACTGAAAATTGCCCCCATGGAAATAGTGAGTTTGATCCCATTTGGTCAATAAGTCTGGCTTTTATGGCAATAAAATTGTTAGCATAGAAACTAGATAAAGTCCTTTTAACAAGGATGTTTAGTGTTGATATTTACAAAATAATTTGGTAAATCTGCATATGTTTAAAGACTGTGTGAAAAGAAGGAGAGTGAGAAAAAGTGGCCCAATGAGAACATGAACTGGAGACAGACCCACAGTACAAGGGGGACAGAGGCACAGAGATGTAGGAGACAGAGGAGAGGCAAGAACAAGTATGTAGGATTGTAAGCTAGACGATAATGTCTCCAAGGAGATAAGACAGGGTGCACCAGTCAAGAGGAGGTGGGGATGGTCCTGAAGCAGGCAGAGCCAGGCTCTGGTGAAACAGAGTTTTAGAAATGAAGGTACTTTAGAAAGATCATGTGTAATGTCCCCTGTTTGCCTGAGGAAGTCAATTGTTGCTTTTTGCTGAGAGCAGATAGTCAGTTTATGAATATGAGCATTCAGGAAAATGGATTATGATATAGATATTAATTATATGAAACAATAAAAATTGATCTTAGATTTCTATTTTTACGTGAAAAACATGGATGTTTGAGGGTAAGTAGTTGGAAGCAGTGGTGCAGGCAAATAAATGAATGAAAAAGAAAGAAAGGAAGGAGGGAAGAAGTTAAGAAAGAAACCAAATGTGTGGTTTCTTAAAAGGAGAAAGACATGAAGTTCTGTGTAGTACTTCTATGATCTCAATATTTGCTTCTGATCATAATTTGTATGTTCAAATTCTAACCCCCAACGTGATGGTAGTAGGAGTGGGGGCTTTGAGTGGTGATTAGATCGCAAGGCCAGAGTCCTCAGGAATGAGACGAGTGTCTTTCTAAATGAGACCCTAGAAATGTCCTTTGCCCCATCTGCCATTTGAAGACACAATGAAAAGACAGCTTTGTAGAAAGTAGACTCTCATCAGATGCCAGATCTACCAGCACCAATCTAGACTTCCCAGCATGTAGAATGGTAAGAAATTAATTTCCATGTTTATTAGCTATCCAGTCTATGGCGCTTTTGTTAAACCAGCCCAAACAGACAAAGAACACTGCACATAGCCCACAGATCATAGATAATGAGAGAAGAATAAAACCATCCAGATATATGACCTAATTAAATGAATGTCATTTCAGGGTTTTGTAAACCTACGGATGATGATGATCAGGGCTGAATATCCTAAGGTATACCAATATCTCCATGAGGAAAAGCAAAAACATTTAGAGAGCCTGGCAGTTGAAGGCAAGATAATTTTTAATCAACTCCGGAGAAGTGTAGCTAGAATGCGTCACATGGGGAAACTCCTGAGAAAAATGTATGAGGAGCTAAAGGAAATGTGCTTCAAAACAGATGTGGACCTGTTCCAGGTAAGGACCAAAGAAAGATGTCAGGGTGCTGAACACCAGCCTGCTGAGAAATCACTTCTGTCCACTGAATTCTGTACTCCTTGGACCTCCATTATTTTCCATTTTCCAAGGTCCAAGTCTGCCTCCTTTAACTTAGTGATATTAGGTTTTGCTCCTCCAGTATAACTTGTAGGCTCAGGGTCACATTAAACTCATACAGAAGGAACACTATGTAGAAAATTCGTGGAACAGATCCAAAAAAAAAAAGTCCTTCTCAATTCTTCTACTAAACTTTCAGTTTCTAACCAACAGCAACAGAGCAGCTTTTGAATAGATCATTCAATTCTGTATGTGGACTTGTCAATATGTGGAAATGTGGGATGTATCCATTCTTTCTATTTTGAAATTGTAGATTTAGAGACCACACACTCTGATAAGAACTTTGGGGAAACCTCTCTGAATTTTGCCATAGATTAGAACAAACACTGCCAACTGTTTATTCTAAGAACATCTTCTGTTTTAAATTTTATCATGATCATTATTTTATCAACTGTATGCAAATGTAAGATGAGTTTCATCTTTATAAGGATAAGGAAAAGAGCACATGATTTTACACAAGAAAGAAAAGTGGAGATACAGAATTTTCCAGTCCAGTCTCATAGCCTCAGACTAGACTAAACATATCTTGAGCTCAAAGCTAAGCCTTCCTCTCTTTCTCTTGACAGGATTTGGGAGACATTATGAAAAGGTAAGTTTGCCTCTCTATTCAAGTTGGTTTATGGTGACAGTGGTCAGGCTATTTTTGCTGAGATGGACACACACCTTTTTGTGGCAAGTTTCTTTCTGTCTGCATTTAGAAATAAATGGAGTCTTATCTAAACACTTCTAGGTTTTATATTGACCACCCTTATGTAAAAGTAAGTGTTGAGAGGGTTGTGGTTTCAGCTGCAAGGCTTAATGAGGAAGTTGCCAAAAGACAATTATTTTTCCTGTCTCTAATTTTCAAAATCCTAGCTATTTGAAGATTATTCCAGGTCTTCTATGGGAAAGGCAAATAAGCTCAGAGAGGCAGCAGGTGGAAGGATGATGAGAAGAGGGGACAGGGAAAGTCCCCAAGAAAGAGTATCCTACAGAGCTTAGGCTCCATATGTACCAGGCAGCAAGTTCCAAATTTTTGGCATCTATTGGATTTCAGCAACTAAAAGGGAATGGCTCCATGGCTCTCCTAGGGAAGCCAAAGGTAAGAAAGAGATACAACTGTGAGTGAAGTGACATATCTTACTGAGATTGAAGTGGGAAGAGCAGGGTAGCTAATTATAAAATACAAGAACAACTGTAGTATTCTTCGATTTGTGGAGTTGAATTCACGCCTTTTGCACCTAACTGAGGGGATTCTGATGGAGCATCTTCAAGGGATTGCTTATGATACCTCTGGACAGGTTAGTAAATGGTTCTTTTTCTTTGCAGGAGTCAGTTAATGCAGCTGCACATTCCCCAGCCTGTGAACCCTCAGCTGAGCTCATGGGCCATCACAGGGATGTCCGAAAGGCTTAACAACTTCCGAGGTGAGAGGGGGTGCCCTGGTGAGACCTCACTATTTGCTCCAGGAGGAGATACACCTGGAGGACCTCTCCTCATTGCTCTATTAGTCTTTCCAGAGAACAGGGAGGCAGGTCAATATGAACACCCTTAAAACTAATTATATTTCAAAAAAAAACTAATTATATTTCATTGTTAGTTAACAAGTAAAAGCTATATGAAGTCAGTCAAAAAATAATTTAATATGACTATTTTCTTATGATAATTTGCAGCGAGTTTAAAACCATGAAAGCACATGGCATTAAAACTACATATTAATTCAGCGTATTTCAACTTGTAGATGTTAACTATGGTTATATGTAGATGTTCAGATTCTTAGAAGCACCTTCAGTTGTTATTTAAATGTTTATTTAAAATTTAATTTAAGAAATATATTTGGAAAAAAGGGGTAAAGTGTATTTATAAACAATAGGTATAACTGCAAAACAAATGGGACGTACGATTCATTGTATGGAGGGACAGATGGTGAGCCTGGCAGACAGGAGAAGCAGGCCTGGGATGGGATAAGTTGGATTTGGATTCTATGATGTATGAGTTAGAAATTCAGAAAGAAAGACCACTTCTGAAAAAAAGAAAAAAGGCAAATATGGATTTTCAGTTTATTTTACCTTTGCTTGTTTATACGTTTAGTCCTCATGTTTGAGAAAGATCACTATTTAGGACTAATAAAAATAATAATATTATATTTTTAAAGTGATATATAATACATTTATTACTATTATTATATTTATTTTTATTTTGTGCTAGTTCATTAATGAGAAGACTTAACCAAGTGAAGGGCCCTATTGGTATTTATTTGGTATCTATGAGAGGGCTCCTACATTTTCAATGAGCTAGTGAAAATAAAGTGAGCCTGACATCCTACATGTTTCTGTATTCTCAAAATTGTCTTTCATCTAGTTCTATGAATAGACATTTACTAGCTCTGTAAATAGGCAAGGAGCCCTTGCTGATGTGTCTGGATTTCCAGTGACACATTCTGTTTAGTCATTTGAGATAAAGGAGTGTTCTGGAGCAGTTAGTATGGACTCTGTCATGAAAGCTAACTGTTACATGTTCCAGAATTTTATGAGGAATTACTAAATGGTAAGTACGTTGAAACTGGCATAGTGGGGTGGGAGTGTTCTCAGGAAACAAAACAAACCAGTTTTTGTTTGGTTTTAGAGATTTAGAGATGTGCTTGTTTGGCATTTGCCAGAAGACTACTGCACTTGTCCACAGAACTTTTAAACTCTGTTCTTTGACTTCGCTGTTTTCTTTTTACTGAAGTGTATCTTACATTGGACCATAACATAAACAATTATCGTGTGGCTCTGTTTGAAGACCTGAGACATTTGCAATGCAGTCCTGACTATCAAGACATGCCCCACAGTTTAGCAAGTCCACGGTACATGCTTTTTTGGGGAGCTCAGACCTTCACCTCTGGCAAACATTACTGGGAGGTGGATGTGGGAAGCTCTCGTAATTGGATTATAGGACTTTGCAAAGAATCCTGGATAAATCGCAATGATATGCTGCTCAACTCTGAGGGTATCTTTCTACTTCTGTGCATCCAAGTGGACGACCTCTGCTGCCTCTTCTCTGCCTCCCCGCCATTGCGTCACTACATCCAAAGACCCCAGGGCTGGATAGGGGTGTTTCTAGATTATGAATGTGGTACAATAAGCTTTGTTAATGTAGCCCAAAGCTCCCTCATTTGTAATTTTCTCTCATGCTCCTTTTCTTGCCCTCTCAGACCTTTCATCTGCTATGGACCTGAATGATGAGGAACAGCTCACCAACATGACTAAGGTCTCAGGAATTTTAATAGTTGGGTTGGGTCCTATCTTGGTGACTTCTCAAATGGGGAAAATCACTTATATCTCATGGACTTGAACTTCAGGAGATTCATCTGTATTATTTTTTAAAGTGGTGACAATGTGAAGGACATACATTTGTCTTTTCTATTTTATTTAAATAAAAGTAATCTCTTTTATGATATTATGTGGGATATGTGCACTTTCCATTTTCTATCTGAGCTTCCTAGAGGTGAAGGAATGTACGGGTGTGGAAGCTGGCTAAAGGGATGAACACAAAGCACAGAGAATTCTCCTTCCAGACAGTTATCAAAACCCAGTGTCGCTGTGGAATTCTCTTCTTCCATTCATCTGGCTAAGTCCCTCCTCCATCTGTTCTCCCTTTACTGGACTAGATTAGATCGTACTATAACAAGACCTCAAGAACAGCTTATCTCTTCCCTTTGTAAAACTCATAACAGAATTCAGGTCTTTTCTAGTTTGCAAATCACAAGATGGATGGCCAATCTCAGTCCTCTTCATAGCACATTCCAAGAATGAATCACCAGCCTGGGGACACAAGAGATACAAAAAAAAATTGGATAAATATATAAAGGAACGTGTAAAAATATTAAAAGCAAAGGCTACAGAACACAGTAAGACAGGAAGTGCTGAGAAACATTATTGAATAAAGAAATGAATTATGTTACTGTACAGATTCACGGGTGAGGAATTCCTTTTAACTGAAAGGAAAAATTTAGATTGTGTATAATCTGAATCCTCAGTGTTGCTGTAAGTACTCAGTAATGAACACAGTATTCCAGGAATATAGACAAATTTTACCAGAGTGATAGTTACATACAATAAAGCCTTGATGCTTGGATACTGAAATATTTTTAAGGATAGTATATAAATAGTCAAAATACACACACACACACATGCACACACACACACATATTTTGGGGAATGTGTAAACCTCAGTTCTCAATCACACAAAATATCAAATAGCCAACATTCAAATTTCATTTCAAAAAATGCTCCAGACTTAGATCTTCGAAGTTCACAAAGTAATGATACATTAAAGTAATTCTCTCCAGGAATCCCTTCCATTTCTGCTCGCCTTCTCCTCCAAGAGAATCTTTAGTAGTGAGTATTCTGGCAATCAAATTCACTTCTCTGAAAATGTATTAGCATGGAAACTACACCTAGATTTTCAGTGTTGCCTAGGGATTCTTTAAAGCAATCTGATGATCCTGAACCCCTCGTCTCTTGGAAGGTTCCAAGAATTGCTGCGTACTTCATAGTTTTGTGTTGACTTCCAGCACTGGCTAAAGTGGAATAAATCATCGATAGTCTTTCTCACCCACAGATGACAACTAGAAACTCTGAACAGACCACCAAAAGTAAGAACTCGGTATATGAGGACTCTAAGAATTTAAAAATAGAATGTGAAATGAGGAGATGGTTTAACACTCGGATAATTACCTATAATGGCACTGAACTTTGTGGGATTCTTGTTCTTCGTCCCTTTCCTGTCATTGACCAGACAGAAGGAAGACCCACCTCTCTGAGCTGCACAGCAGGAGTGTACAGCAAAAGCCCCAACACAAACACCTACTTTCTAGCCAAAGGACCAGGAAGACAGACCTCTGCAAGCATAAAATGTGAGAGAAAATCCTTTTCTTTTTCCTTTTCCTCACCCAGCTGTCCCCTGAGGTCATCCTTAGTCACAAAGCTGCAAAGAATGCCAACAGGGAAAGGGCCGAAGTGGCAGCAGGGGACATGGGCACCTTTGCCCCAAGAGAGAGCCCTTTCTTTTTGCCCAGAGCAACTAGGGGAAGGGGCCTTGTTGTTCCAGTGTGGGAGTGAAATCTCCTTTCCTGTTCTCTGTTGCTGCTTTGACTTGAAAACGTTCACGGGGCCAGCCTGGGTGGTAGGTTAACTCTGGGAGAGTCTCTGGCCTTCATACCTTGCTTTTAAACTGCCTAGGAAGGAACCAGAGGCTTCTGATGGAGCTGGATTTCCCTACAATGGGGGCCGTACCCGCTTGTGTGCTCTACCAGGTATCCCCTGTAGTCTGAGAATTGTCCACTTAGGATGATGGGAACTATCTCTAGCCCTGTGTACACTACAGGTACTACTCCCTCTGTTCCTTGGGGAGGTTCTTCCCCTGACCTGCAAGCATTCACTGATCTGCACCCACCTGTAGACTCCCGTAGCTCTCTAGAATGTTCCCTCTGTGCAGTCTACCCTCAGTGGTACTCAGTCCTGGGACTCCAGCCACCTCGACTTTCCTGACTTTCCAACCCTGCCTCCTCAGCTTAAGGAGACTAGTGGGCTGTCTGAGCAACTCCTCTTTGTGCTATGTCTGGAAATCTCCAGGTGGAGAAATGAGGCCTTCTTCGGAGTCCCCTCATTTGTTCCCTCTCTCTCTGTTTACTTTCCTCTCCTACTTTCCATCAAATGTCTGAAAACTGTGTTTTATACCACATTTATCTTATCTTATTTGAGATGGAAGAACAAATCCCATCTCTGTTACTCCATCTTTGCTTAAAACCCAAGACAGAGGGGGAATTTATTAAACTACGGATTCACTTTCTTTAGTAAATGTAAAACTATTAATTTTATTTACTTTTATTTTCAGTGAGCTTCAGTAGTGTGTATCTTTCAATGAATTTACCATTTCGTCTTGGCTGTCAGACTTGTTAACATTGGCCTTTGCTGGAAATTTGCTTTGCTGAATAATCTGTGTAAGCCAGGATTGGGTGGTGCTGGGATGGGGGCTTCCACCCGAGTTTCTAGAGACAAGACTCTCTTGTTGCAAAACAAGGAGTGGGCCCCACTAATGGGTGGTATGGGATGAGTGCCCCTCCATTACAACCCCATGACAAGAAGTACCCAGTAGAAAGAGAAGCTCTTCTGGGTGGTAATAAGTGCAGATATGACTCCAAAGAGGAGGGAGCTTATGACCTTTGGGGCAAACAGCTCATTGTTGGGCCAATAAAGAAGAGGGGGTCAGGGAGTTCCAGGATCACAGTCACAGTGGTCCACACTGGCTCTGCCTTGCCTGATCTCAGGTTTATATCTTCTGTTAGGGGCTGAAGACTTTTGGCAATGGGTGCACCTCTCCCCTTTGTGTGTCCACTATTTTGGAAGTGGCCAACCAGGACTGCCAGGCATTGTCTAATGCCTTTGGATAAGAGCCTTCCTGATTCATTTGAGCCCTACCCATCCCTGGTGATGCCTAAGTACTCCCCTCTGCAGGAAGAACCTTAAATGCCCTTCCCCAGTATCACTGGCCTCTCTCTACCATGCCCCAAATACCAGAAGCCAGATGCCCCTAGGCACTGTCTCTTTGAAAATAAATACAGCCAAAGCCTTCAGTTAAGAAATGGTCAGAAGACATGAATAGACACTTTTCAAAAAAAGATAACTAGACACATTTCCAGAGGTAAGGGAAACAAAAGCAAAAATGAACTGTTGGGACTTCATCAAGATAAAAAGCTTCTGAACAGTGAAGGAAACTATCATCAAAACTGAAAAGCAAGCTATGAAATGGGAGAAGATATTTGCAGGTTACATATCTGATAAAGGGTTAGTGTCAAAAATCAACAAAGAACCTACCAAACTCGACATTGAAAAAACAAATATCCCAGTTAAGAAATGGTCAGAAGACACGAATAGACACTTTTCAAAAAAAGATAACCAGATGGCTAATGGACACATGAAAAGTTGTGCAATATCACTCATAATCAGGGAAATACAAATCAAAACAAAGATGAGATATCATCTCACACCTGTTTGGATGGCTAAAATTAACAACACAAGAAACAATAGGTGTTGGCAAGGATTCAGAGAAAAGGGAACCCACTTGCACTGTTGGTGGGAATGCAAACTGGTATGCCACACTGGAGAACAGTATGGAGGTTCCTCAAAATGTTAAAAATAGAAGTACTCTGATTCAGTGATTGCATTATTAGGTATTTACTCAACTACCTTTTAAAAAACGTTTCCTCCCATTCTAGTCTCACATTGNACTATCACATTATTTCATTTGTGAATATTGAATCACCCCTGTATCACAGGAATAAACCCTACTTGATCATGGTTAATAATTCTTTTAATGTACTGTTGAATTCAATTTGCTAGTATTTTATGAGAATTTTTGCATTCATGTTCATCATGAAAATTAGCCTGTAATTATCATTTTATTTTATTTTTTAAAAATTTTATTTATTTATTTGAGACAGAGAGAGAGGGGGTGAGAGAGAGAGAGAGCATGAGCTGGGGGAGGAGCAGAGGGAGAGAGAGAAACAGACTCCTCACTGAGGAGGGAGCCCAACTTGGGGGTCGATCCCGGGACCCTGGGATCATGACCTGAGCTGAGGGCAAATGCTTAAACTGAGCCACCCAAGTACTCCTGCGCTTCTCCTTTATAGTGAGGTCTTTATCTGGTTTTGGAATCAAGGTAATGCCTCACAGGAGATAGGATGTTTTCCTTCCATTTCAATTTTTTGGAACACTTTGAGAAGAATATGTATTAACTCTTCTTTAAATGCCTGGTAGTATTCCCCTGGTATACCAGGGCCTGGTAGTATTTGGCCCTGGACTTTTGTTGGTTGGGAGATTTTTTATTACTGATTCAATTTCTTTGCTGGTTATGGATCTGTTCAAATTTTCTATTTCTTCCTGATTCAGTTTTTGTAGTTTGTATATTTCTAGGAATTTGTCCAATTCTTCTAGATCATCCAGTTTGTTGGCATATAATCTTTCATAATATTCTCTTATGATTATTTGTGTTTCTGTGATATTGATTGTGAACTCTCTCTTTCATTCATGATTCTTTTTATTTGGGTCCTTTCTTTTTTTCTTTTTGATAAGTCTGGATAAGTGTTTGTCAATTTTATTAATTCTTTCAAAGAGCCAGCTCTTAGTTTCATTGATATGTTCTATTGTTTTGATTGCTTTCTATATCATTTACTTCTGCTCTAATCTTTATTATTTCCTTTCTTCTGCTGGCTTTAGGCTTTATTTGCTGTTCCTTTCTCAGTTCCTTTAAGTGTAAAGTTAGATTGAGTATTTGAGACTTTTCTTGCTTCTTGAGATTGGTCTCTTAGGACTTCCCTCTTAGGCCTGCCTGCCTTTGCTGCATTCCAGAGGTTTTGGACTGCTGTGCTTTCATTTTCACTTACTTCCATGTTCTTTTTAAATTCTTCTTTAATTTCCTGGTTAACCATTCATTCTTTAGTAGGATGTTCTTTAACCTCCATGTATTTGTGGTCTTTACAAATTTTTCCTGTGGTTGACTTCAAGTTTCATACCATTGTGGTCTGAAATTATGCATGGTATGATCTTGATGTTTTTAACTTGTCGAGGGTTGATTTGTGACCCAGTATGTCATCTATTCTAGAGAATGTTCCATGTACACTTGAAAAGAATGTGTATCCTGCTGCTTTAGGGTGAAATATTCTGAATATATCTGTTTAGTACATCTGGTCCAGTGTGTCATTGAAACCCATTGTTTCCTTGTTGATGTTCTACTTAGATTATCTGCTATAAGTCGTATGTTAAAGTCCCATACTATTATTGTATTATTATCAATGAGTTTGTTTATATTTATTATTAATTGATTCACATATTTGGGGGTTCCCAAGTTGGGGCATATATACTTATAATTGTTAGATCTTGATGGATAGACACCTTAATTATGCTACAATGCCCCTTCATTTCTTGTTACAGTCTTTGTTTTGAAATCTAGTGTGTCTGATATAAGTATCTTACTCTGGATTTCTTTTGATATCTATTAGCATAATAGATGGTTCTGCATCCCCTCACTTTCAATCTACAGGTATCTTCAGGTCTAAAATGAGTGTCTTTTGGCAACATATAGGTTGGCTTGTTTTTTATTCATTCTGGTACTGTATGTCTTTTGATTGGAGTATTTAGTCTGCTTATATTCAAAGTGATTATTGAAAGATATGAATTTAGTGCCACTGTGTTATCTGTAATGTTGGTGTTTCTGGTGATGTTCAGTGTTCCTTTCTTTGTTGCTTTTGGTCTTTTTTTGGACTCAGAGAGTCCCCTTTAATATGTCTTGCAGGACTGGTTTAATGGTCATGAATTCCTTAATTTTTTTGTTTTTCTGTGAATCTCTTTCTCTCTCTTTCTATTCTGAATGACAGCCTTGCTGGATAAAGTATTCTTGGCTGCATGAATATTTTTCCCATTCAGGATGTTGAATATAACCTGCCATCCTTCTCTGGCCTGCCAAGTTTCTGTGGGCATATCTGCTGCAAATCTGCTGTCTTTCCTTGTAAGATAAGGATTTCTTCCCCCCCTTGCTGCTTTCAAGATTCTTTCCTTGTCTGTGTATTTTGTGCATTTGACTATGATATGTCTGGGAAATGGCTGGCTTTTGTTGAATTTAATTTTTGATGCCTCTGTCCTTCCCCAGATTAGGGAAGTTTTCATCTATAATTTACTCAAATAAACCTTCTCCCCCTTTTTCTCTCTCTTCATCTTCTGGGACTCCTATGATATGAATATCATTATGTTTTAAGAAGTTGCTGAGTTCCCTAAGTCTACCCTCATGATCCAACACCTCTCTTTCCTTCTTCTCTTCAGCTTCAGTATTTTCCATAATTTTATTTTCTATATCACTGATTCACTCCTCTACTTCATCCATCTTCCTTGTTATGGCATCTCTTTGGGTTTGCTTCTCAGTTATAGCATTTTTAATTTCAGCCTGACTAGATTTTAGTTCCTTTTTCTCTGCAGTAAGTGATTCTCTAGTGTCTTCTATGCCTTTCAGAGCCCAGATAGTATCCTTATAATTGTTGTTTTAAAATCTAGTTCAAATATCTTACTTATATCTCTATTGATTAAGTCCTTGGCTGTCATTTCTACTTCCTTTCCTTTCTTGCGGTGTGAATTCCCATCTTGTTATTTTGTCCAGGAAAAAAAACAAAAACAAAACTAGATCCTAGGTGTGCTTTGGTCTGCTTGTTAAAAGAAGCTAGATCCAAAAAATAAAAGTTAATATACATATATATATATACACAATATTTTATATTATATATTATTATATTGTTTTATTATAAAATAATCATACTGTTATCCTATAATGTATTATGTTGTATTGTATTATATATTATATATATTACATATATATAAATTAAAAATTTAAAAATATAAAGGAAGCTAGGTCTTATTTCCTCTAGAGCTGAAGCTTTGCAGCACTCTATGATCAGTAGACTTGTACATGTTGAGGGGTTTGTACTGGTCTTCTGGGGGAAAGGCCTATTGTGCTGATTCTCAAGTCAACTTGCCCTAGTGGACAAACACCTCCAGGGTGCAGGGGGCAGGGGTTGGGGTAGCAGCTCTGGTCTCCCTTGGTGGCGGTGTTTAGCTCAAATGAGGTTGGTCAGTGCTGGTAGGCCTGCTGTAAAAATGGCTTTGTCCACTCCACTCTCTTGTCTCTGGAGCCAGGAGATGGTACCTGCCACTCCTCAGGAAGTCCTCACAGATGAGCAAACAATCGCCCCTCTTGGTGTCCCCAGCTTCTGTCAGATACCTGCCTTCACACTGTGTCCAAGCTGTCTGCTTGCCAGGCAGTACAGCATTCCTGTTTTTTTCTCAGGCATGGCTGTGTTTCAAAACTCTAAACTTCAGAGAAACTTGTGGCACAGCCTCATGATGATCCTCGGGGGGAGGGTCTGCAGCACTGTGGCCAGTGATGGCTTGTTTCAGGAAACAGTTGNACTCAATGGCACAGCAGTTCAGAGTTTATATTAAATCATAGCATAAAGCCAGCGCTAAAGTTTGCTACCCTGTCTTTGTAACTATGCTTATGAGTGAGGCAGCTCAATGGTACCTGCTGGGTCTTTTGCCTACCAAGAGGCTATATCACCTCTACCAAATACACTCCAAGCAGTTGAACTGCTTCTCCCCCGTGAGCCAAAGGATCTTCATAGCACACTGCCTGCTCCAAGGACTCTGCCATCCTTTCCTGCTGGAGTACTATTCAGCTCTCCAGGCATGACTCTGGCAATGGCACTGACCTCGGAAACTTCAGACTCTCTGTTTATAAAAAAAAAAATTGTGATATTTAAACCCTCTCTTTTTTTTCCCAATAAATGGTTTTGGGGGAAAGTATTAGCTAGGCAATCCCCTACACATGTTTTCACTCNATCTCCTTACTGGTGATGGGTCTGTTCAGGTCTTCAGTTTCCTCCTGGTTCAGTTTTGGTACATACCTTGCTTTTAAGCTGCATAGGAAGGAACCAGAGGCTTCTGATGGAGCTGGATTTCCCTACAATGGGGGCCATACCCGCTTGTGTGCTCTACCAGGTATCCCCTGTAGTCTGAGGATTGTCCACTTAGGATGATGGGAACTATCTCTAGCCCTGTATACACTACAGGTACTACTCCCTCTGTTCCTTGGGGAGGTTCTTCCCCTGACCTGCAAGCATTCACTGATCTGCACCCACCTGTAGACTCCCGTAGCTCTCTAGAATGTTCCCTCTGTGCAGTCTACCCTCAGTGGTACTCAGTCCTGGGACTCCAGCCACCTCGACTTTCCTGACTTTCCAACCCTGCCTCCTCAGCTTAAGGAGACTAGTGGGCTGTCTGAGCAACTCCTCTTTGTGCTATGTCTGGAAATCTCCAGGTGGAGAAATGAGGCCTTCTTCGGAGTCCCCTCATTTGTTCCCTCTCTCTCTGTTTATTTTCCTCTCCTACTTTCCATCAAATGTCTGAAAACTGTTGTTTTATACCACATTTATCTTATCTTATTTGAGATGGAAGACCAAATCCCATCTCTGCTACTCCATCTTTGCTTAAAACCCAAGACAGAGGGGGAATTTATTAAACTACAGATTCACTTTCTTTAATAAATGTAAAACTATTAATTTTATTTACTTTTATTTTCAGTGAGTTTCAGTAGTGTGTATCTTTCAATGAATTTACCATTTCATCTTGGCTGTCAGACTTGTTAACATTGGCCTTTGCTGGAAATTTGCTTTGCTGAATAATCTGTGTAAGCCAGGATTGGGTGGTGCTGGGATGGGGGCTTCCACCCGAGTTTCTAGAGACAAGACTCTCTTGTTGCACAACAAGGAGTGGGCCCCACTAATGGGTGGTATGGGATGAGTGCCCCTCCATCACAACCCCATGACAAGAAGTACCCAGTAGAAAGAGAAGCTCTTCTGAGTGGTAATAAGTGCAGATATGACTCCAAAGAGGAGGGAGCTTATGGCCTTTGGGGCAAACAGCTCATTGTTGGGCCAATAAAGAAGAGGGGGTCAGGGAGTTCCAGGATCTCAGTCACAGTGGTCCACACTGGCTCTGCCTTGCCTGATCTCAGGTTTATATCTTCTGTTAGGGGCTGAAGACTTCTGGCAATGTGTGCACTTCTCACCTTTGTGTGTCCACTATTTTGGAAGTGGCCAACCAGGACTGCCAGGCATTGCCTAATGCCTTTGGATAAGAGCCTTCCTGATTCATTTGAGCCCTACCCATCC
This sequence comes from Ailurus styani, assembly GCA_002007465.1. NCBI lineage: Eukaryota > Metazoa > Chordata > Mammalia > Carnivora > Ailuridae > Ailurus > Ailurus styani. The sequence continues at coordinate 6,711 of LNAC01001013.1, read as the reverse complement.
CTGGTGATGCCTAAGTACTCCCCTCTGCAGGAAGAACCTTGAATGCCCTTCCCCAATATCGCTGGCCTCTCTCCACCATGCCCCAAATACCAGAAGCCAGATGCCCCTAGGCACTGTCTCTTTGAAAATAAATACAGCCAAAGCCTTCAAAATTCTCAGTGCCAGCCACCTTACCTCTCTGCTATGACTACTTGTGATTCCTTTCCTCACTGTGATGGGCAGAGGAGCCCATTTCCAGGGCCCCCAATCTAGCACAGTGCTGGGCTACTGTGGATGTCTAGGGTTACAGGGCGTGAAATTCCTGGTCCCAGGGGAGTCATGGAGAAGACACCATACTAAGAGAACTGAGACTAGAATGGGAGGAAACATTTTTTAAAAGGTAGTTGAGTAAATACCTAGTAGTGCAATCACTGGATCAGAGTACTTCTATTTTTAACATTTTGAGGAACCTCCATACTGTTCTCCAGTGTGGCATACCAGTTTGCATTCCCACCGACAGTGCAAGTGGGTTCCCTTTTCTCTGAATCCTTGCCAACACCTATTGTTTCTTGTGTTGTTAATTTTAGCCATTCAAACAGGTGTGAGATGATATCTCATCATGGTTTTGATTTGTATTTCCCTGATTATGGGTGATATTGCACAACTTTTCATGTGTCCATTAGCCATCTGGTTATCTTTTTTTGAAAAGTGTCTATTCATGTCTTCTGACCATTTCTTAACTGGGATATTTGCTTTTTCAATGTCGAGTTTGGTAGGTTCTTTGTTGATTTTTGACACTAACCCTTTATCAGATATGTAACTTGCAAATATCTTCTCCCATTCCATAGCTTGCTTTTCAGTTTTGATGATAGTTTCCTTCACTGTTCAGAAGCTTTTTATCTTGATGAAGTCCCAACAGTTCATTTTTGCTTTTGTTTCCCTTACCTCCGGAAATGTGTCTTGTAAGAAGTTGCTCTGCCAAGATCAGAGGTTGCTACCTGTGTTCTCCTCTAGGATTTTGATGGTTTCCTGTCTCACATTAAGATCTTTCATCCATTTTGAATTTATTTTTTTGTATATAAAGTGGTCCAGTTTCATTCTTCTGCATGTTGCTGTCCAGTTTTCCCAACACCATTTGCTGAAAAAATTATCTTTTTTTTCTATTGGGTAGTCTTGCCTGCTTTGTCAAAGATTAGTTGACCATAAATTTGTGGGACCATTTCTGGGTTCTCTATTCTGTTCCATTGATCTGTGTTTCTGTTTTTGTGCCAGTACCATACTGTCTTGATGACTACAGTTTTGTAATACAACTTGGAATCCAGAATCACAATTCCTCTAGTTTTTTCTTTTTCAGAATTACTTTGGCTATTTGGGGTCTTTTACAGTTCTGTACAAATTTTAGGATTGTTTCTTCTAACTCTGTGAAAAATGCTTGTGGTATTTTGATGGGGATTGCATTAAATGTGTAGATTGCTTTGAGTGGTATAAATATTTTTTAAATATTTTATTTATTTGAGAGAGAGAGAGAGTATGTGTGAGCTAGAGAGAGAGAGAAGGAGCAGGGGGAGAGAGGGAGACACAGACACCCTGCTGAGAGAGGATCCTGACATGGGACTCCATCCTGGGACTCTGGGATCATGACCTGGGCTGAAGGCAGATGTTTAATTGAATAAGCCACCATGGCACCCTGGGTAGTATAAATATCGTAACAATGTTTATTCTTCCAACCCATGAACAGGGAATACTTTTCCATTTCTCTGTGTTCTCTTCAATTTATTTCATAAGAGTCTATAATCTTCAGAGTATATTTACTTCTTTAGTTAGATTCATTCCTAGGTATCTTATTGTTTTGGGAGCAATTGTAAATTGGATCAATTCCTTGATTTCTTTTTCTGCTGATTTGTTATTGAAGTATAGAAATGCAACAGATTTCTACACATTGATTTTTTATCTGTTTGCTGAATTCATGTATGAGTTCTAGCAATTTCTTTGGTGGAGTCTTTTGGGTTTCCTACATAGAGTATCATCGTATCTGCAAATAGGGAAAGTTTGACTTCTTCCTTGCCAGTTTGGGTGTCTTTTATTTCTTTTTGTTGTCTGATTCCTGAAGCCAAGACTTCCAGTACAATGTTAAATAGAAATGGTGAGAGTGGACATCTTTGTCTTATTCTTGACCATAATGGAAAGGCTCTGTTTTTCCCCATTGAGGATGTTAGCTACGACCTTTATGATGTTGAGGCATGTTCCACTATCCCTACTTTGTTGAGTGTTTCTATCATGAAAGGACGCTGTATTTTGTCAGATGTTTTGTCTGCATCTGTTGAGAGAATCATATGTTTCTTTTCCTTTCTTTTATTAATATGGACTATCACATTATTTCATTTGTGAATATTGAATCACCCCTGTATCACAGGAATAAACCCTACTTGATCATGGTTAATAATTCTTTTAATGTACTGTTGAATTCAATTTGCTAGTATTTTATGAGAATTTTTGCATTCATGTTCATCATGAAAATTAGCCTGTAATTATCATTTTATTTTATTTTTTAAAGATTTTATTTATTTGAGACAGAGAGAGAGGGTGAGAGAGAGAGAGAGAGCATGAGCTGGGGGAGGAGCAGAGGGAGAGGGAGAAACAGACTCCTCACTGAGGAGGGAGCCCAACTTGGGGCTCAATCCCGGGACCCTGGGATCATGACCTGAGCTGAGGGCAGATGCTTAAACTGAGCCACCCAAGTATTCCTGCACTTCTCCTTTTTAGTGAGGTCTTTATCTGGTTTTGGAATCAAGGTAATGCCTCACAGGAGATAGGATGTTTTCCTTCCATTTCAATTTTTTGGAACAATTTGAGAAGAATATGTATTAACTCTTCTTTAAATGCCTGGTGGTATTCCCCTGGAAAACCAATTGGCCCTGGACTTTTGTCGGTTGGGAGATTTTTTTTTATTACTGATTCAATTTCTTTGCTGGTTATGGATCTGTTCAAATTTTCTATTTCTTCCTGATTCAGTTTTTGTAGTTTGTATATTTCTAGGAATTTGTCCAATTCTTCTAGATCATCCAGTTTGTTGGCATATAATTTTTCATAATATTCTCTTATGATTATTTGTGTTTCTGTGATATTGATTGTGAGCTCTCCTCTTTCATTCATGATTCTTTTTATTTGGGTCTTTTCTTTTTTTCTTTTGGTAAGTCTGGATAAGTGTTTGTCAATTTTATTAATTCTTTCAAAGAGCCAGCTCTTAGTTTCATTGATAAGTTCTATTGTTTTGATTGCTTTCTATATCATTTATTTCTGCTCTAATCTTTATTATTTCCTTTCTTCTGTTGGCTTTAGGCTTTATTTGCTGTTCCTTTCTCAGTTCCTTTAGGCGTAAAGTTAGATTGAGTATTTGAGACTTTTCTTGCTTCTTGAGATTGGTCTCTTAGGACTTCCCTCTTAGGCCTGCCTTTGCTGCTTTCCAGAGGTTTTGGACTGCTGTGCTTTCATTTTCACTTACTTCCATATACTTTTAAAATTCTTCTTTAATTTCCTGGTTAACCATTCATTCTTTAGTAGGATGTTCTTTAACCTCCATGTATTTGTGGTCTTTACAAATTTTTTCCTGTGGTCGACTTCAAGTTTCATACCATTGTGGTCTGAAATTATGCATGGTATGATCTTGATGTTTTTTAACTTGTCGAGGGTTGATTTGTGACCCAGTATGTCATCTATTCTAGAGAATGTTCCATGTACACTTGAAAAGAGTGTGTATCCTGCTGCTTTAGAGTGAAATATTCTGAATATATCTGTTTAGTACATCTGGTTCAGTGTGTCATTGAAACCCATTGTTTCCTTGTTGATTTTCTGCTTAGATTATCTGCTATAAGTCATATGTTAAAGTCCCATACTATTATTGTATTATTATCAATGAGTTTGTTTATATTTATTATTAATTGATTCATATATTTGGGGGTTCCCAAGTTGGGGGCATATATACTTATAATTGTTAGATCTTGATGGATAGACACCTTAATTATGCTACAATGCCCCTTCATTTCTTGTTAGAGTCTTTGTTTTGAAATCTAGTGTGTCTGATATAAGTATCTTACTCTGGATTTCTTTTGATATCTATTAGCATAATAGATGGTTCTGCATCCCCTCACTTTCAATCTACAGGTATCTTCAGGTCTAAAATGAGTGTCTTTTGGCAACATANGGTGTCTTATGGCAACATATAGGTGGGCTTGTTTTTTATTCATTCTGGTACTATATGTCTTTTGATTGGAGTATTTAGTCTGCTTATATTCAAAGTGATTATTGAAAGATATGAATTTAGTGCCACTGTGTTATCTGTAAAGTTGGTGTTTCTGGTGATGTTCAGTGTTCCTTTCTTTGTTGCTTTTGGTCTTTTTTTGGAGTCAGAGAGTCCCCTTTAATATTTCTTGCAGGACTGGTTTAATGGTCATGAATTCCTTAATTTTTTTGTTTTCCTGTGAATCTCTTTCTCTCTCTTTCTATTCTGAATGACAGCCTTGCTGGATAAAGTATTCTTGGCTGCATGAATATTTTTCCCATTCAGGACATTGAATATATCCTGCCATCCTTCTCTGGCCTGCCAAGTTTCTGTGGGCATATCTGCTGCAAATCTGCTGTCTTTCCTTGTAAGATAAGGATTTTTTCCCCCCTTGCTGCTTTCAAGATTCTTTTTTTTTTAAGATTTTATTTATTTATTTGACACAGAGAGAGAGAGATTACAAGTAGGCAGAGAGGCAGGCAGAGAGACAGGGAGAGGAGGAAGCAGGCTCCCCGCTGAGCAGAGAGCCCAATGTGGGCCTCGATCCCAGGACGCTGAGATCATGACCTGAGCCGAAAGCAGAGGCTTTAACCCACTGAGCCACCCAGGCGCCCTGCTTTCAAGATTCTTTCCTTGTCTGTGTATTTTGTGCATTTGACTATGATATGTCTTGGAAATGGCTGGCTTTTGTTGAATTTAATTTTTGATGCCTCTGTCCTTCCCCAGATTAGGGAAGTTTTCATCTATAATTTGCTCAAATAAACCTTCTCCCCCTTTTTCTCTCTCTTCATCTTCTGGGACTCCTATGATATGAATATTATTATGTTTTAAGAAGTTGCTGATTTCCCTAAATCTACCTTTGTGATCCAACACCTTTCTTTCCTTCTTCTTTCCAGCTTCAGTATTTTCCATAATTTTATTTTCTATATCACTGATTCACTCCTCTACTTCATCCATCTTCCTTGTTATGGCATCTCTTTGGGTTTGCTTCTCAGTTATAGCATTTTAAATTTCAGCCTGACTAGATTTTAGTTCCTTTTTCTCTGCAGTAAGCGATTCTCTAGTATCTTCTATGCCTTTCAGAGCCCAGATAGTATCCTTATAATTGTTGTTTTAAAACCTAGTTCAAATATCTTACTTATATCTCTGTTGATTAAGTCCTTGGCTGTTATTTCTACTTCCTTTTCTTTCTTGTGGGGTGAATTCCCATCTTGTTATTTTGTCCAGGAAAAAAAAAAAACTAGATCCTCAGTGTGCTTTGGTCTGCTTGTTAAGAGAAGCTAGATCTAAAAAATAAAAGTAAATATACACATATATATATACACAATATTTTATATTATATATTATTATATTATATTATAAAATAATCATACTGTTATACTATAAAACAATGTATTATTTTGTATTGTATTATATATTATATATATTACATATATATAAATTAAAAATTTAAAAATATAAAGGAAGCTAGGTCTTATTTCCTCTAGAGCTGAAGCTTTGCAGCACTCTATGATCAGTAGACTTGTACATGTTGAGGGGTTTGTACTGGTCTTCTGGGGGAAAGGCCTATTGTGCTGATTCTCAAGTCAACTTGCCCTAGTGGACAAACACCTCCAGGGTGCAGGGGGCGGGGTTGGTGTAGCAGCTCTGGTCTCCCTTGGTGGCGGTGTTTAGCCCAATGAGGTTGGTCAGTGCTGGTAGGCCTGCTGTAAAAATGGCTTTGTTCACTCCGCTCTCTTGTGTCTGGAGCCAGAAGATGGTACCTGCCACTCCTCAGGAAGTCCTCACAGATGAGCAAACAATCGCCCCTCTTGGTGTCCCCAGCTTCTGTCAGATAACTGCCTTCACACTGTGTCCAAGCTGTCTGCTTGCCAGGCAGTACAGCACTCCTGTGTTTTTTCTCAGGCATGGCTGTGTTTCAAAACTCTAAACTTCAGAGAAACTTGTGGCACAGCCCCATGATGATCCTCGGGGGGAGGGTCTGCAGCACTGTGGCCAGTGATGGCTTGTTTCAGAAAACAGTCACTCAATGGCACAGCAGTTCAGAGTTTATATTAAATCATAGCATAAAGCCAGCGCTAAAGTTTGCTACCCTGTCTTTGTAACTATGCTTATGAGTGAGGCAGCTCAATGGTACCTGCTGGGTCTTTTGCCTACCAAGAGGCTATATCACCTCTACCAAATACACTCCAAGCAGTTGAACTGCTTCTCCCCCGTGAGCCAAAGGATCTTCATAGCACACTGCCTGCTCCAAGGACTCTGCCATCCTTTCCTGCTGGAGTACTATTCAGCTCTCCAGGCATGACTCTGGCAATGGCACTGACCTCGGAAACCTCAGACTCTCTGTTTATAAAAAAAAAAATTGTGATATTTAAACCCTCTCTTTTTTTTCCCCAATAAATGGTTTTGGGGGAAAGTATTAGCTAGGCAATCCCCTACACATGTTTTCACTC